>BLSH010176785.1:1379247-1421838 GCA_018402905.1 Glandirana rugosa | reverse complement strand
TCACAACTCGCTTGGGCCTGACATTGCAAGCCCAGGCATGGCTTGAAAGCCCACAGGCACCGTGCCTGGGCTCGGGTCCGTGCCACGGACACCCGAAAGTTCGGTACGGACCCGAACGTTACAGTCCGGGTTCGCTCAACACTAGTTATAAGTGCGTTACTGCCAGTTTAACTCCATTTACTTCTGTGTGCGTTACTGCCAGTTTAACGCCATGAAGTTCTAAGTGCGTTACTGCCAGTTTAACGTCATATAGTTCTGTGTGCATTACTGGCAGTTTAACGCCATTTACTTCTGTGTGCGTTACTGCCAATTTGACGCCATATAGTTCTAAGTGCGTTACTGCCAGTTTAACGCCATATAGTTCTTAGTGTGTTACTGCCAGTTTAACGCCATTAACTTCTGTGTGAATTTCTGCCAGTTTAAAGCCATATAGTTCTAAGTGCGTTACTGCCAGTTTAACGCCATATAGTTCTACAGTTAAGGGCAGCCACCCAATTGCATCAGACCACAGAGCTCCGCGGGTGCAGGGCACTGCTGCCTCCCCACCGACTTCCAAAATTTCTTTGGTGTGGGCATTTTTCAGCACATGTGCAGTAGATCGCACCATTGCCATTTGCAATCTATGTCTGAAGCGGGTCAAGCGCGGCCAGGACTCCAGTCTTGACATGACATATGATGACCAGCCATGCAGTCGGTTGGTAAGAGTACCTGAAAAACCCACACCAGAAAACAAGACGGACTTCTTGCTCCTCATCTGGGATCTCAACCCCTACTATACCTGCAGTCCTCTCCAAAACCTGCACTGAGAGGAATGAAGGTGCAGCAGTGCGTGCCACAACTAGAACTTGTAGCCAATCTGCTAGCAGTACAAATATCCCTACCCCAGTTGCTGAACCGTAAAAAGAAATACTGTCCCAGCCATCCACATGCTCAGCGTCTTAATGCTAGCCTGGCCAAATTGCTAGCACTCCAACTGCTGCCTTTTCAGCTGGTAGACTCTGTCCCCTTTTGTGAATTTGTAGAATGTGCTGTCCCACAGTGGTAAGTTCCCAAAAAGACATTTCTTTTCACATTAGGCCATTCCAGCTCTCTACCGTCATGTGGAAGGCAATGTTTTGGCCTCGTTGGACAGTGCGGTCAGCAGCAGGGTTCATATTACCTATGACTCATGGTCCAGCAGGCACGGTCAGGGAGGTTATATTTCCTTCATGGCGCATTGGGTAACTCTGCTGACAGCTGGGAAGGATGCAGGACAGGTTTCAGCTTTAGAAATAGTTCCGCCCCCATGCCTCCAAAAAGCTGGTGGTGATTTTGCCACATCTGCCTCCTCCACCCCCTTTTCTTCTTCTACCTCTGTGGCCTCTTCTGCAGAATTGTCCTCTGAACCTTCAGTGCTCCCTATGCAAGCAGACAGGCTAAAAGATGCCATGTGGTGCTTGAGTTAGTCTGTCTTGGCGACAGGGGCCACACTGGGGAAGAGATTCTTTCAGCTCTGCGGGGGCAGGCTCAGAGGTGGTTGACGCCACAGCAGCTTGAGCCAGGAATGGTTGTATGCGACAATGGCACCAACCTTCTCCCTGCCCACCGACTGGGACAATTGACAATGTTCCATGCTTGGCACACATCTTGAATTTGGTGGTGCAGAATTTCTTGACCAAGTAACCAGGCTTACCAGATATCCTGAGGCAGGCAGAAAAGTCTGTGGTAATTTCTGGCTTTCATACAATGCCAGTGCCTGGCTGGCTGACATCCAGCGGGAATTCAACCTGCCCAACAACCGCCTCATTTGTGACATGTCCACCAGGTGGAACTCAATATTGGCAATTGTGCACACACAGCAGAGGGCCACCAATGAGTACCTGTGTGAGCATGGCACCAGTACAGGCTCAGGGGAGCTTTTTCTTTTTTTTGCCACGTCAGTGGCTAATGATCAAGGATGCATGCATTGTGCTGTTACCATTTGAGGAGGCCACAAGGATGGTGAACAGCGACAATGCATGCATCAGTGACACTGTTCCACTAATATTCCTTCTGGAGCACATGCTTCATGGAATCATGGACAGGGCACTTGAGGCAAAACAGAGGGAGCAAGAGGAGGACTTCCTTTCCTCTCAAGGCCCCCTTTATGCAGAAAGCATTCCTGCAGAGCCACCAAACACACGGGAGGAGAAGGAGGAGGATTGTGTCAGCATGGATGTGGAGTATAATAAGCAGCAGTTTTCAAGGGATGATGGTTTTCAGGCCCCAGAAACCCAAGGAGTTGTACGTGGCTGGGAGGAGGTTTTTCCTGATAATGTCATCCTCAGTGACCCAGAGGACACTCATGCCTCCTCAAACTTCCACTGCATGGGCTCTCTGATTCTGAAAAGCCTGCAAAAAGACCCTAGGATTCGTGGTATCAAGGAGAGGAATCATTACTGGCTGGCAACCCTTCTTGATCCTTATTACAAGGGTAAAGTTGCTGGACTCATTCTGCCTGCGCAGAGGGTGCAGAGGATGAAACATCTTCAGGATACCTTGAAGAAAAGTTTGTGCAATGCCTTTCTAGACCCTGGGAGGTTACCATGTCCTGCTGCTGGTCCTGGACAACATGTTTATGAAGCTTCGGTCGATCAGAGGCAGAGTGGTGGAGAAGTTGGCCGGCTGAGCGATGCCTTTAAAAAAAATTTCAGTCCTCAGCACCCAGGCCTGATAGGTTCAAGCAAACATCGTCAGCGTCTGCATTATATGGTGCAGGAATATATAGGGGCAAGAGCAGACTTGGAGACCTTTCCAACTGAGCATTCACTTAGTTACTGGGTCTTGAGTATGGACCACTGTCCGGAACTTGCTCAATATGCAATTGAGCTACTGGCCTGTCCTGCATCGAGCATGCTTTCTGAACGGACATTGAGTGCTGCTGGAGGGTTTGTAACCAATCAAAGAGTGCGCCAGTCCACAGACTCAGTTGATAGGCTCACATTTATAAAAATTAATCAGTCATGGATCAGCAGCTATCAAGCCCCTAATGCTGATGCAACTGATTACATTTGCTAGGGATCTGGGATCCCTTGAAGACTGACACTGCTCCTATTCCTCCTGTCCATAATCTAGAACAATATGTTGTATTTGGGGCTCCACCAACACCCAAGGCCCAATTTTTCTGCACCTGGTTTACAGGGGCATGACATAACAATTTTTAAACTTATTTAAAACAGTAGGGCCCTTTGCTGCGTCCAACAAAAGTAACTGCAAGGGGTTACAGTGTTCTGGCACCACCAGCACCCAAGGCCAAATTTTTCACCACCTGTTTGAGTGGGGATTTCGTCACAATTTTTAAACCAATTTACAACATCAGGCCCTGTTCCTCTGTCCAACAAGAGTAACTGCAAGGGGTTACAGTGTTCTGGCACTGCCAGCACCCAAGGCCCAATTTTTCGCCACCTGTTTGACTGGGGGCTTTCGTCAACATTTTTAAACGAATTTACATCAGGCCCCGTTCCTCCGTCCAACAAGAGTAACTCCAAGGGGTTACAGTGTTCTGGCACCACCAGCACCCAAGGCCCAACTTTTTGCCACCTGTTTGACTGGGGGATTTCGTCACAATTTTTAAACTAATTTACAACATCAGGCCCCGTTCCTCCGTCCAACAAGAGTAACTGCAAGGGGTTACAGTGTTCTGGCACTGCCAGCACCCAAGGCCCAAGTTTTCAGCACCTTTTTGACTGGGTCATGTCATTACAATTTTTAAACTAATTTACAACAGTAGGGCCAGCACCAAAATTAAAAAAAAAAAATGCGTAGGGTTCCCCCCAAAGTCCGTAACAGACCCTTCAGGTCTGGTATGTATTTTAAGGGGAACCCCACCCAAAATAAATAAAAACTTGCGTAGGGGTCCCCCCAAAGTCCGTACCAGGCCCTTCAAAATTTAAAAAAAAATGGCATTGGGTCCCCCCAAAAAACGAACCAGACCTTTATCTGAGTACGCAGCCCTGGGATGGCAGGAGGGGGTGGGAATGAGCAAGTGCCCCCCCTCTAAACCATACCAGTGGTTGTGGGTTTCTGTGGGGGGGTTATCAGAATCTGGAAGCCCCCTTTAATAAGGGGGCCCCCAGATCCCAACCCCCCCATGTGAATAGGTATGGGGTACATTGTACCCCTACCCATTCACCAAAAAAGAAGTAAAGTGTTAAAAAAAAACAAGAGGCAGTTTTTGACAAGTCCTTTATTGTGTAAAATAGCTCTTCTTCTTTCTTCCTCCATCTTCTTCTGCCCTGATCTTTCTTCTGGTCTTCTGCTTCTTCTTTTGTTCTTCTTGCTTCCTCTCTTCGTCTTCAGTCTTCATCTTCTTCCTTCTTGTTTCACCGCCACCGCTCCCTCTGCCGCAGCTGTGCCGTCCAGAGGCGTCTCCCAGTCTGACAGTTATTTTATAGGTAAGGGCGGGGCCACGCTGTGATGTAAACAAGTGACCCACCCCCTTCTGACGCCATTCGCCGTCAGAGGGTGCAGGTCATCCATTTGCGTCACCAGGTGGCCCCGCCCCTTCTTATAAAAGAAATGTCAAACTGCCCATTCTGGAGATGCCTCTGGAGTGGACGGCACAGCTGTGGCAGCGGGAGAGCGGCGGTGGTGAAAGTAGCAGGAAGAAGTGGAGAACTGAAGATGAAGAGAGGAAGCAAGAAGACTGAAAGAAGAAGCAGAAGACCAGAAGAAGGACCGGGGCAGAAGAAGATGGAGGAAGAAAGAAGAAAGAAGAAAAGCTATTTTACACAATAAGGGACTTGTCAAAAACTGCCTTTTGTTTGTTTTAACACTTCACTCACTTTTTGGTGAATGGGTAGACAATTGTAGACAGTGTCTCCATCTTAAACCTCTCATACTTTATAAATTTGTTTGGATAGGTTAAGTCTATTATTGGATGCCAAGAGACATTTTTCTTTAATACGAGGAAAAGAGGGGAGTAAACCCCCTGGAATTCTTAGTCCCTCGGGACAAGCACCATGGCTCCCTGCTCCACCAGTGAGTCCACGTAGTCCAGGAGGATCTGCTTTTTCTCTTTTGACCGTGGTAGTACCGTTGTGACAAACTTGAAGTGAGGAATACTGATGAAGGACCAGATGTGGCCTGTTGACACCATTTTGATGGTCCAGTAGTCCAAGATCGAGGCCGTCCAGACGTGCCAGAAGAACCGCAAACGGGCCCCGCCCAACCCGCCTGGACGGCCCAATCTCAAAACGGCTTTGAGGCCTCGCATCCGCCGGATGCGTGGCTCTTTTCGGTCTTCTGGAAGGCTTGCCCCCTTTTCCAATTCCTCAAAACTCTCTGCCTGGTCTATAAGAGTGGGCTTCCCTTGAGCGTTCTGTACTGCGTCTTCTGCGCTGGGGCCTCTTCTGGCCAAACAGGCACTTGTCCTGAGGCAGGAACCCTGACTTCCTGCCTGTGGCCCAGGAATGGGGCTATCCCGCTTGTTACCAAACAAGGAAGACCCCTCAAAGGGGATTTTACACCAAGCCTGCTTAGATGCCATGTCACAAAGCCAGGGGCGTAACCACAATGCCCTCCTGGCCATGACCAAGGATAGCATCATCCAGGCCGACAGACAAATAAGATCGATGGAGGCCTCCCCCAGGAAAGCTGTTGCCAGTTTTAGCTCTTGAATTGCTGAGCTTCTTGCTTACTCTTCGGAGATGCCCCTGAGTACTGACTCCACATTCTCCATCCAAGGCTCCATCACCTTAGATAAAGCAGCCAAAAGCGTGTTTACAGGCTGAGCCAGCCAGGCCATAGATTTTCATGAGATCCTGGTCAATTCTTCTCTCAAGCCCATCCCTAAAGGGCACTGCATCCTCGAGGGAAAGGGTAACATGCTTGGCCAGACGCATTAAAGCCGTGTCCACCAGCAAGGCGTTCTCCAGGTGTTTCACATCTTCGGCTTTAAAAGGATACAGCCTTGAGGTTTTACTTGACAGGGACGTCTTTCTGTCCACCCTCTCCCATTCTTCCAGAATGATCTCCTTTAGTCCCCCCAAGAGTGGGAAATGTGGGCGTTCCTTTCCCAGCTGTTTAAAGAATTTACTTTGTTTAGCTGGAGGTGTAGCAGGTTCTTCCCATTTAAGGGCCTCCTTTACTGCTTTAATCAGTGGAGAGACAAGTGCGAAGTCAAAGCCACCTGGGAAGTCCTCACCCTCAATCTCACTGTCTGAAGACCTGAGAGAGGCATCACACGGCCGGAATAAGCTTGTATCCTCCAGGGCCTCATAGGCCACTGAGCCTGACATGGTGGTGGATTGGCTCTGCATGCAGGACGTGCCCCACTCTTTCAGAGATTGCTGTACCACACGTTTAACTAGAGACTCTATCCATTGATTCTCAGTCTCTTTTTCCCCGACCGATCTGCATAGCAGAGGTGGCATAGTGACTTGCCCTCCAGGACTCATGTCCCACATCCCCATCTGGCTCTGCAGCCAAAGCGGCTGTCATGGCGGTGGGAGCGTGTCTGGAGGAGGAATGAGAGCGTCTCCTCTGCTGATGGTCCCCCGACGGAGAGTCCTACCTGGACCTGGATGAAGATTGCTGGTGTTGCAGCCTGGCAAGGTCTCTGTTGCTTTGTGCCATGATTTGGTGATCCGACCTGGAAGGGCTAGGAAGAAAGAAAAGAGTGAACTCACCGTGAACTTATCTGCATTTAACACGAACCAGCCGTCCTGCCCTTCCTCTCACCTGCACATACCTTGTGCGTGAGGGCTGTCTGCAGGGAGGCGGTGATCAGTCCATGGTCACTTAGGCAGAATCCGTGCAGGACGTCACCACGGACCTAGGGCAAAGAGGTAAGCAAAGTGTTGATCGCATTAGCCCACCTGCCCCTTTAAGAGCAGTGGGCATCTCTCCACAACACATTATGTATATTGCCTACCTCTATGGAGATTGTCACAGGCTTGGGGAAGCTGCCGCACTATTGCCTGCAGAGGTTCCCATCGAACCCTTGGGCTGACAGCTTTTTAAAATCCCCGCCTGTGACCTCAATGCTGTGCCTCCCCCTGCACCATGGAACCTTCCCGAATGGCGCCTGTACGGCCGCCGGACCTCCCGACGCATTGCGCATGCGCGAACCAAGCCTTGGTTCCGCCCGAGGCCCCGTGCCAGTGCAGATGCCAGCGGTGGTCACGACCCAGAAAAACAGCAACGTCCTGGAACGCAGGGAAACAATGGGAAACAAACGCGCAAAGCTACACAGAGACACAGATAAACAAAAAATTTCTGCTATGGAGCACCAAGGGAGAGTACCTTGCCAGCCATCCTGCGCCATGCTGTGCAAACTATCGTCCATTGAGCATACACCGGCTGTCCCCCACCACTGGGCTTCACACCATCTCTGAATATGTCCACATCAGCCCGTGGGCCTCATTCTTGGATGGCTACTACAAATGTAAGTGCGCATTAGGTAGATCCAAGGAGGAGGACATAAAAGGAACACTGTAGCTGGCTAGGAGCACACATTTATGGGAATGGGGTCCTATCGCATTGGAGAGGAGGCAGGGTTAACCCACATGTAGGCTGCCATGGAGTCTGTCAGGAAACTTTTCATTGATACATGTCCCCTAGGGCAGGACCCAGGTCTCCGTACATTTTTTAGGACAATAACATTGCATATAAGCCTTTAAAATGAGCACTTTTGATTTTTCTTGTTCGGGTCCCATAGACTTTAATGGTGTTCGAATGTTCTCGCAAACTTTTTGCCTGTTCGCATGTTCTGGGTGTTCGGCTCATCCCTAATCCCAGTAAGGCAGGATGTCCTCCAAAAGCAGCCATTATGGAAGAGTAGGGAGCAGCCACCCTATTCCATCAGATTGTGGAGCTGTTGTCTCCCAGCCCACTTCCCACAGCTCAGCCGTCTGGGCCTTTTTAGCAAATGTACAGCCAATTGCACTGTTGCAGTTTGCAAACTTTGCCTCAAGCAGATCAAGCATGGCAAAAACATCAACCATTTGGGTACCACATTCTTTACAAGGCATTTAAACTCACATCACTAAGCCCATTGGTAAGAGCACCTGAAAGCCACACAAAAGGAATTCAATTCTTCTCCTCCTTACTTCTCACCTTTCAGGTCAACCCCCACTATATCTCATGACCTTTCAGCAGCCATCAATGACAGGGATGATGGTATACCGAAGGGTGTCACTCGTCCTTACAGCACATCTGCCAGCAGCACACCACCAGCTGTAGAGTATAGCAGGCAAAATCTCTCTGCCCCAGGTGCTGCAGCAGAACAAAAAATACAGTCACTGTCACCCACATGCCCAGCATCTAAATTCCAACTTGTCCAAGCTGATGGCTTTACAACTGCTGCATTTCCATCTGTTAGATTTTGCCCCCTTTTGTGAATTTTCAGAATGTGCTGTACCACAATGGAAGGTATCCAGTCATTATTTCCTTGCATGTAAGGCCATTCCAGCTCTGTACTATCACATGGATTGCAATGTTGTGGCATCATTGGACAAGGCAGTCAGTAGCAAGGTCCACCTCAATTCTGACTCGTGGTCCAGCAAGAATGGTCAGGGATGATATATTTCATTCAGAGCATACAGGCTAACTTTTCTTGCAACAAGGAAGGATGCAGGACAGGGTTCAGTGCTGGAGCTTGTTTTTCTGCCACGTCTCCTTACAGCTGGTGGTGATGATGGGACATTTGTCAGCTCCACCCCTTCCCCCTTCCATTCCCTCCTCTGCTGAATTGTACTCTGAACCACCAGTACCTCCTAAGTGTTCAAGGAGCTATTCAACGAGTCAAGCTAAAAGATGCCATGTAGTGCTTCAGCTGATCTGTTTAGGGGACAGGAGCCACACTGGAGCAGAGATTCTTGCAGCTCTGCAGGAGCAGGCCCAGAGGTGGTTCACGCCACGGAAGCTTGAGCCCGGAATGGTGGTAAGCAATAATGGCACTAAGTTCCTGCCCACCCTTTCACAGGAGAAGTTGACACATGTGCCTGCCACATGTGCTCAATTTGGTGGTGAAGCGTTTCTTAAACAGGTACCCAGAGTTGCAAGATCTTCTGAAGCAGACCAGAAGAGTCTGTAGCCATTTCAGGCAGTCATAAACAGCCAGTGTTCAGTTTGTTTGAAATTCAGTGGGAATGCCACCTGCCCATAAACCGCCTGATTTTTGACAGGAATACCAGGTGGAACTCGACTTCGGCAATGCTGCAGTGACTGCACATGCAGCAGGGGGCCGTCAATGAGTACCCGTGTTAGTATGGGACAACGACAGGCTCAGGTCAGCTTAGCTTTTTTCCCCCATCAATGGCTGCTGATAAGGGATGTATGCACTGTACTGACACCTTGTGAGGAGGTGACAAGGATGGTGAGCCGTAACAATGCATGCATCAGTGACACAATCCCTGTTGTGTTCTTGCTGAAGCAGAATCTGCATGGCATTATGAACAGGGCACTCAAGGCAGAGTAGCGTGAGGAAGAGGGGGACTTCCTTTCCTCTCAAGGCCCACTTTATGCAAACACCATTCTTGCCATGCCACAGAACATACAAGAGGGGGGGGGGATTATGGTAGTTTTGGAGGCATTGAAGCAGAGTAAGACATACGTCAAACCTTAAGGCTGGGTTCACACTTGTGCAAATTGAATGTGGGTTCCTCCACATCCAATTCGCCTGACAGGAGACTGACCAGCTTTCAATGGAGCCAGTTCACATAACTCCAGAGCGGCTGTGGAGAAAATTGCACAGGAGTCCTGTGCGTCTTTGGGTCCATTTTAGGTCCAAATTCAAGCAAAAATTTGGGCCTGATTCATCCCCTAAACTGAGAACAGGGATGCACCAGACCCCTGCTGCAAGCTGCATTCGGCATAAGTGTGAACCCAGCCTTAGAGATGGTTTTCCATCCCCCCCATGGGAGTAGTACATGGCTGGGAGGAGGCAGTTCCAGATACTGTAATCCTCAGTGACCACGAGAACTCTGCTTCTCATACCTCCACAAACTTGTGGTGCATGGGCTCCCTTGTTCTTCAAAACCTGTGAAAGGACCCCACAATTTGTTGCATCAAGGAGAAAGCTCATAATCCTCCTTGACCGCCGTTACAATAGGGAAGTGTCGGAACTCACCCATCCCCACAGAAGGAGTGGAGGATGAAATATCTTGAGGACACCTTAAAGAGGAGTTTATGTAATGCCTTTCGAGACTCTGGTAGGTTACACTCTCATGGAAAAGCTACTTTGGGGCTTCTGTTTTTCAGGAATGTGATGTCTCCAGTAAGGAGGGGGGCAGAGATACAGGAAAGGTTAGACAAGTGCTGGTAGTGGGGGACTCAATTATTAGGAGGACAGACAGGGTGATCTGTCACAAAGACCGTGGTCACTGAACAGTATGTTGTCTACCGGGTGCTCGGGCTCGGCACATCGTGGATCGGGTGGACAGATTATTGGGCAGAACTGGGGAGGACCCAGTGGACATGTTACATGATGGTACCAATGACAAAGTGAGAGGAAGGTGGAGAGTCCTTAAAAATGATTTCAGGGACTTAGGGAATAGATTGAGGTAAAGGACCTCCAAGTTAGTTTTCTCTGAAATACTACCTGTGCCTGAGGCAGTAGGAGCTTAGGGAACTGAACAAGTGGCTGAGGAACTGGTGTAGGAAAGGAGTTTGGGCTCCTGGAGAACTGGGCTGACTACTCAGTCGGTTGGGCTGCACCTTAATGGGGATGGTACAGCTCTATTGGGAAGAAAGATGGACACAATGTTGGAGGGGCTTTTAAACTAGGTATTTGGGGGTGAGGGGGTCAGAGGAAGCAATAGCCGGCAGTGAGCAAAGGACAGAGGGTAATAGTGGAGTCAGCAGTGATAATACAGCTGTAACATCTAATCCTGGGGTAAATTAGAGTACAATTCAAAAACAAAGCCAGAGGAAACCTAGAGGGAATAATATGCACTCATACAACATGGATAGGCATCTACAGAAATGCTAGGGGCCTAGCTAACAAAATAGAGGAATTGGAGCTGCTATTACATAAGGAGACCTTTGTGGGAATAACTGAAACCTGGAACCCGGAAGCAACTCAACAATAAAATCCATGGCAATCATTGCCCAGGGTTTCTCCGGTATTGGAAGTGGGTTTAACAGACCCCAGGCCCTGGTTTTGTTATTTTTGTTCCTGGGACAAGTGAGACAGGAGTTGATGTATCTTTTGCAGTCCCCATCCACCTGTGGTCACCAGAAGGAGCGCTGTAGTAGCTCTGATGTTTTTAATGTGCCAAAGTGCCCGGCCAATTTGTGGTCATGGCATATCTCAAGAACAGATAGTCGTAGGCCATCTGGTACAAAAATTGTATCATTGTACCACATTAGTCCCTCCTTCAAAGCCTGCGATCTGGAGAACTGGAGAGCTGTCTCAGATCTGAGACAGAAGATCTTCTTGAGTTAGCAGGAAGTTTCTTTGTTCTAAGAATAGTGTCTGGTGGGCTGGAGCTCTCAGGGTCATAGAACATTCGGGACAGTGCATCTGGTTTAGTGTTCTTTGACCCAGGCCTGTACGTGAGATGGAAGGTGAACCTAAAGGAAAAGAGTGCCCATCGGGCCTGACGTGGTATCAGTCTCTTCGCTGTTCATAAATACTGTATTCTAGGATTTTGTGGTCGGTATAAATGAGGGTGGGGTGTGCAGCCCCTTCTAGATAGCGCCACTCCTCCAATGGCCCATAGTTCTCTGTATCCTACATCATAATTCTTCTCTGGTGCTGACGGCTTGAGGGAGAAGAATGCCACAGGGTGGAGTAGTGCTTTGGGACCTCATCTTTGTGAGAGAACAGCTCCTACTGTGGTTTCAGAAGTGTCTCCTTCTAAAACATACGGTAGAACCGGGTCCAGATGCTTTAAGACAGGTACGGATGTGAAGAATTTCTTTAGTTTTTCGAAGGCTGTCTGTGTCTCAGTGCTGTCTGTGTCTCAGTGGTCAAACGAAACCGGGAATTTTGTTTGGTGAGATGGGTGATCGGGGAGATGATGGCTGAAAACCCGCTTATAAACTTTCTGTAAAAGTTGGCAAACCCAATGAAGCATTGGACTCCCCTTTTATCCACCGGCATTGGCCATTCCAAAATAACAGAGACCTTTTGTGGGTCCATGGTGATACCCGTGACAGATAAAACGAGTCCTATGAATGGAATACTGGAGCATTCAAAATCACATTTCTCTGCCTTGGAGTAGAGCCCATGCTGTCGGAGGCGGCTCAACACACTTGCTACATGCTGAGGATAGTCATCCAAGGTGGCAGAGAAAATCAGAATGTCATCTAAGTAGATGATAACAAACAGATCAAGATAGTCCTTGAAAATGTCATTCACAAAATGCTGGAACGTTGTGGGAGCATTGCAAAGGCATGATCAGGTACTCGTAGTGGCCAAATCGAGTGTGGAAGGCGGTCTTCCATTTGTCACCCTCCCGGATGCGGACAAGGTTATATGCATCTTGCAGGTCCAGTTTGGTGAATACGGTGGCCACCCTTAATCTTTGAAAGAGCTCAGGTACCAGAGGCAGGGGGTAGCATTTTTTCACCGTAATTTAATTGAGCTCTCTATAGTCAATGCAAGGTTGCAGGGTGTGGTCCTTTTTCTCCACAAAAAATATTTGTGTCCCTGCTGGGGATGTGGATGGGCAGATGAAGCCTTTCTTCAAGTTGTCATCCAAGTAGGCCTTGAGGGCAACTTGTTCAAGCTTGGTTAGTGGAAAAATACGTCCAAAGGGGACTTCTGCCCCGGGAAGGAGCTCGATAGGACAATCATAAGGCCTGTGGGGTGGCAACTTTTCAGCACCCTTTTTGCTGAAGACATCCAGAAAGGCATGGTATGCAGATGGAACAGCCTGGCGGGTGTCAGGATCGAAGTCAGAGTCTAAGCACAACAGGGCTGAGGCAGCTTCAGGACTCCTTTGCAGGCAGTGTTGGGCGCAATATGAGGACTGGAACTTGAGTTCACCCGTGTTCCAATTTATGTCAGGATTGTGCACCTGTAGCCAGGGTAGGCCAAGGATGGCAGGGAAGAGAGGGGATGCGATGACATCCAAGCACAGAAACTCTTGGTGTCCGTCGGGCATGGCAACAGGAAGAGGTATAGTCTCGTGTGTGACGAGGCCCAACTTGATGGTTGATCCATCAGAAAGGTGTACTACCATTCTGTGAGCTTCAGGCTGGAGAGGAATCCGGTATTGGGTAGCGAATGACTGGTCCAGGAAACAGCTGCATGCTCCAGAGTCAATAATCACATCCACAGTAATACTGTCTCCAGGGAGCTGTAAAGTAATAGGAAGAGTCAAGTGAGTAGCATTATTTGGTAGCATTGACATGGCATTAGAGGTAGCTGTAAGGGGGCGTGACCGGCCGGCGTGAGAGATGGCAGCTGAGTAAACGAGCTCCGGCTCCTGTAATCTGCCCAGCGACCTACGAAGCGGCAGTAACAAGGTAACAACCGCACTCATGACCTCATTAGATGCAGCAGCACTGGGGGCGATCAGAAAGAGGGACCCCCACCGCTCCAACCCTCAGAAGCTAACAGATTTCTTCAGCCCCTCCGGAGGGAGGGTGTACCAAGATGGCGCCGATGCGCCGCTGAGGCCTACAGGAGAAGTGGACAGTGCATCAGACTCCAGCAGCTCGGCGGTGACGGTGCACACTGAAATACACAGGAGTCCTACAGGTAACTGTGACCCATCCCCTCCAGACAGCCCTACTACGCGCAGCCCAGCTAAACATAAGAAGGCTAAGGGGGATGCTCAGGATGCAGATGATGACATGGAGGAAGCAGCAACGGAACTTCCCACTCAGACTCCATTAGAGCACTTCCCCTCCTCATCCCAGCCAGTCTCCATGACAAATATGAAAGAGATGTTGATATCATTACGTGACTCACTGCACATTGATATGATGAAAATGCTACAACCCATGAGTGCTTCGGTTACTGATCTACAAGACAGAATGCAACATGTTGAACATAAAATGGTCGACGCATACTCTGCCCATAACAGCCTGTTGGACACCTACAAGGAACAGCAACGCGAACTGCAAAAGGATGTCAGCCAAATTAGCGGACATGGAGGACCGCAGCCGCAGGTGCAACATTAGGTTTTGCGGTATACCGGAGACAATAGCAACTGATGACCTGAATGGCTTCCTTAGACAACTCCTGCATGAATTAGTACCAGAGGCAAGCAAACTGGAATTATTAATTGATAGGGCACACAGGCTGCCGAAACCATCCTTCCTCCCTGACTCTATCCCGAGGGATGTTCTGTCAAAAATTCACTTCTACCATGTAAAAGAAGCAGCCATGAAAGCCATGAGGAAGAAGCAACAACTTACCGGTAAATTTGTAGGAATCACCTTATACACAGACTTATCACAAGCTACGATTCTGCATGGGAAAAAACTAACTACAATCACCATGGCCTTGCGGAATCACAACATCGGGTACAAATGGGGGACCCCATCCAAACTGATAGTGACCTACAAGGACCTAACAGTGAGCATCTTATCCTTGGAATCAGGCATCCGCTACCTGAGAGAATGGGGAATCCTCCCTCAGGATATCCCGGAACACCCACGCACTGAACCCCTCAAGCTGAAGAAAGACTGGATATAGTCCTAGGCCATAACCTCATCCAAGAAAAAACTCGCCCAACAACCATGAGGCAGTTACAGGGGCCCACACACCCTAATCTCTTCTTACCAGGTCAACAAGTTAGACCCAGTCTTGTTGACTGTTCAAGTTAGCCCCCTGGTGATGTGCATAATTGATTGCCCTAGAGTTTCAGGGCAGGCTCTGATCTCCTTTTTACCTGTTATCTTACTCTTTATTATGTTTCAGTTTATGTTCCTTTTGGACCGTTTTGACGTACAACATGAGCCCCACATGAACACTTCTTGGTTTCTGGAGGAGCCCATAAGAAGCCCACCAATGCTGTCCTACATCTCCACTTTACCACAGAACATTCATCTTCAGACCCTCAGAATTGAGTCACTTACCTACTCCGGTGAGTACTTTCAGCTGCAACACCTATAGCATTAATGAGTCCAGATGACCATAAAAATAGTGTCTCTGAACGTTAAAGGGCTGAACAGTCCCTTTAAACGCCAGCTGCTCTGGCAAGAAGCACACAATTTAAAAGGGGACATAATCTGTGTGCAAGAGACTCATTTTGCCGCTGCTAAAGCTCCCAAATGCACACAAACGCTTTCCCAACGTCTTTTTTGCCAACGCTGAATCCAAATGCAATGGCGTAATGATAGCTATTAAGAACTCTGTTGCTTTTGTGTTACAAGAAGTGATACTAGACCCAAGGGGAAGGTATATCATTCTGATTTGTATGCTGAATAATGTGTTATATACTCTGGTCACAGTATATGCCCCCAACCAGGGGCAAATTACCTTTATGAAGAAGTTACTACGTAAGGTTAAAGCTATTTGTAAGGGGAATCTCCTTCTAGTGGGAGACTTTAACTCGGTGGTTGATGGTAATGAAGACTGTAGACCACCTAAAAAACATAGTGCAATCTACCTACAATCTATCCTTCATGCAGAACATTTATTTGATGCGTGGAGATGCCTTCACCCAGGCAAGAATGACTTTATGTTTTTTTCCAACCCCCATGGATCCTACTCAAGGATCGGCATAGTTTTAGTAGACCTAGCACTTCTACACAGAACCAAAGCAGTAGAGATAGGTACCATAACATGGTCCGATCATGCCCCTATCTCTATAGAATTGGAAGAGAAGGGCAATTCTAATCCTACATATATATGGAGAAATAATACACAAATTTTTGACCGCATCAGCCACCGAGAGAGAGTCAAAGAGCGCCTGGAGGAGTTTTTCCAGTTTAACGATACTGCTAGCATACCTAAAACAACCATCTGGTGCGCACATAAGGCCTATATTAGAGGCATCCTGCTACAGATTGCAGCCAAAGAAAAAAAGTCCAAAACCCTAGCTGTAAACAACCTCATACTAAAAATTCAAAAATTGGAACAGTCTAATAAAAAGGGAACAACCCCCACGGTAACCAACGTCCTCCAGGAGAGCAGGAGAGAGCTTAAATGTCTGCTATTGGATAAATATTAAAAAAAATATTAGATACCTCAAAGCTAGCTATTACTCCTCAAGCAATAAAGCGGGCAGAAAATTAGCACAACAAATTAAAACCAAACAAGCCAAATCTAGAATAAACTTCTTGATAGATTCAAAAACAGGCACTAAATTGGTACACCCTAAGGATATAGCAAACAACTTTAGGGACTACTACAGCTCCCTATATAATCTGAAAGAAGACTGTAATACCCCCCAACCATCCTCGGTAGACATCCAGGGATTCTTGGAATCAATCCATCTCCTGACCCTATCCTCGGAGATGCAAGAAGATCTTAACCATCCCATTACCGCAGAAGTCAAATCGGTCATATTCAATTTGCCACCAAATAAATCCCCAGGCCCTGACGGTCTATCCGCAGAGTACTATAAAGCATATGTGGACCTACTAACCCCACACTTAACTCAAATTCTGAGTGCAGCGGCCCATACGAGCACACTACCGGAGGAGATGTTGAAGGCGTATATAGTCACGCTACCCAAGCCAGGGAAGGACCCAACCTCGCCAAATTTCAGACTGATCTCTCTGTTAAATACAGACCTTAAAATATATGTGAAAGTCATTGCGAATAGAATAGCAAAAATAACACCATCCCTAATTAATCCAGACCAAGTGGGCTTCGTCACCAATAGACATACAGCAGACGGCACCCGTAGAATACTTAATCTTTTAAGAATAGCTGAAAATCACAAGCTACCTACAGCCTTCATAGCATTAGACGCCGAGAAGGCGTTTGACAGAGTGCACTGGGGGTACCTACAGGGCATCCTCACTAAATTTGGATTCAAGGGATTCATATCGTCAGCTATCTTAGCCCTATACTCCAAACCCTCCGCACAGGTATATACCTCCAGTGCACTCTCGGACGCATTCAACATCTCCAACGGCACTCGGCAAGGTTGCCCTTTATCCCCGTTAATCTTCACCTTGATTATGGAGCCCTTTGCCGAGGCCATACGGAATTCAAAGTCTATTAAGGGGATTCAAACGTCCGACAAATCAAATAAAATAGGTCTGTTCGCGGACAATGTTATCTTGACTATTACAGAGATAGAATCGTCCTTACCTGAACTTAACAGTATTATAGCACATTTCGGAAGAGTCTCCTATTACAAAATAAACATCAACAAGTGCCAAATCCTTACCACTAACCTTAACCATAGGAAGAAAAACGAACTAAAAAGAATGCTCCCGTGCAATTGGGATAGTGACTCAATACAATACCTAGGGATAACACTAACGGCGAACTCCCGCAAACTATACGAAGCTAACTTTAAAAGACTACTACGCACTGTCAGCACCAACTTGATCTCTCTGGGAAAGCAGGAAATCTCATGGATGGGCAAAATAGCGTCCTTTAAGATGGTAGTATTACCTAAAATCCTCTATTTGTTTAGGACGATTCCGATCGTTCTACCTACACAATTTTTCCACAAGATCAACCTTATACTCAGAAATTTTATCTGGGGGGGGGCAGAAGGGCAAGAATCTCCTTCTCAGCACTAACTAGGCATAAAAGGAAAGGGGGCATGGGGGTACCTAAAATCAGAGATTATTATCATGCTGCGTTAATAAACCAACTGAGGATTTGGGCCCAACAACCGTCTGATGTCCACTGGGTAGGTTTAGAGAGGTACATGATTCAGGGCAGGAACTTAAAGAGTCTGCTTTTGGCTAAACTCCTTAATAAACCACTCCTTATCCCCAATCATCCAGCCTTACTAGCCTCTCTACAGGCATGGAGTCACATTAATAATAACAGTACAGAGAATATTGAAATCTAAGTAGATGACTTACCATTATCCACATTTGAGTTCCTGATTCCAAACCTCTCCATCAAATCTTGGGAGGCCCGGGGATACTCTACTTTCAAAGATATCCCGGAGCCAACCAGGATCATAGAAGACCTCAGGAGAGCTCAAATTAAACACTTCATTCACTCTTTTAAGACCAAAGCCATGGGGGTTAACAAACTTTTGTGGGATTTTCTCCACTCAGAACATACCCAAAAAAAAAGGTATTTCCTACATTTACTACCTACTGCAACCCAATATCTCGATTAAACAGGAGACCGCTATTAAAAAGTGGGAACTGGACTTAGGAAACTCCTTCACAGAAGGGGAATGGCTGCATGCACTCAGACATAGTACAGCTGCCACTCACAGTGTCGCACACTGGGAAAACACATACAAATTGCTCTATAGATGGTATCTCACCCCTGTCAGACTATCTAAAATCTACAGTAATGTAAATCCAAGCTGTTGGCACAACTGTGGCCAGAGGGATAACCTAATGCATATTTTTTGGCATTGTAAGTCGGTAACTAGCTTTTGGAGATCTATCTTCCAACCAATCTCATCAATCTCTGGAATTGTAATGGAGCCAACACCGGCTTTGGCGATACTAGGCATACGTATTGGAATATTCCCCCAGAGCAGCAGAACCATAGTAGCTCATGTACTGACCGCAGCCAGGTTAACTATAATGAGCCACTGGAAAACACATAATGCCCCGACATTAGCAGAAGTAATCTCGAGGGTCAACACCAACTGTACTTATGAGCATATCTTTGCTTGCACGCAAGGCAACAAAGTAAAATTCAAACGTCACTGGGACTTGTGGATCACCTGGAATAACCTGTCTAAAATTCTGTAATCAAATATGAATACTCTGATTGGCAATTGGCTGGGCCTAGTGGCCACAGATGCATATGGACTGTACGTCAATTCTCCATTGCTCTCCCTTTTCGGTTTTTGTTCCCTTTTTTTTCTTTTTTTTTTTCTTTTTATTTCTTATTTCATTTCTGTTATATGCAATGTTTTGTTGTTGCTACCAGCACAACTTCTGAAAGCAGGAGATACATTTGACCTACGCCACACCTCCCCATGTATTCTTAGTACAAGAGATATCTTAAAAGAAAAGTGAAGAAATCCAGCAAACAAAGGCCTAAAAGGGGGTTCAGGTTCAATAGTCGAAGAGGCTTACACACTTACTAGTGTAAATCGAATCATGTACCTCATACACGTTGCTTGAATGTAACGCCTATGGCAAGTTTGGGGTTTCTCCCCCCGTCACAGTTTGTTCCCATTAGGGGTGTCTGGGGGATGGAACGCACAAACTACCTGATGATATTGGGTAAGCCTTTCCCGTCAGAGGAGATCCATAAGTTATACTGAGAACCTGTATAGGTCTTGTTGTAGATTGACTATGTTAAAGAACTATATAGGGACATTTATAAACACAAAGTACTATCACTTGTACAAGGGGTAATGTTAAGAAATGTACTGCTATTATATTGTAATGTGTTATACAATTCAATAAAAATTTAAAATTCAAAAGAGGTAGCTGTAAGGCACTTATGGAACTTAGCTGGGCAAGCTCTCATGTAGTGTCCTGGTTCTCCACAATAGAGGCACAAGTTGTTATTCCTATGGCACTGTCTCTCTTCAGCAGTAAAACGGAGAAGCCCCAGCTGCATGGGTTCCAGCAAATACGAGGAGGAGGTGCTGTAGGAGTGGGAGAAACTGGACCGGGGTAGCATCCATGTGGGAGTGATGAGCCCACTGATCTCTCGGCCCTACGTTCCCTAAGGCGCTGATTGATTTGGATAGCCAGGTTAATGAGTCAGCAGATGGGGGAACCCCTACTAAGGCAAGTTCGTCTTTCAGTGGCTCGGAGAGGCCTTAACGAAACTGGTGGCAAAGAGCAGCATCATTCCAGTCTGTGTCAGCGCTCTAGTGCTAAAATTCAGCAGCATAATCCTCTGCCGTCCGATGGCCCTGCTGGACGGCATGGAGTGCGGCCTCAGCTGTGGCGCAGATCTTCATACAACTGGGCGATTGCGTGGAAGAACTGGGCCAGGTTAGAAACGGCCACAGCTTTTTGTTCCAGGAGGCAGTGAGCCCAAGCCTGAGGGTCTCTGAGCAGGAGTGAGATCACAAAGCCCAACTTAGTTGTTTCCAGGGAGAATTTGTGGGGCTGGAGTGAAAAGTAGAGCTTGCAAGCACTGCAGAATACCCGGAACTTCCTAAGATCTCCGAAAAAGCGTTCGGGTGTAGGAACCTTGGGCTCAGATGGTAGCGCCACAATAGTGCAGCAGTGGAGGATCCGGTCCCTGGTGTGGTAGGTGCAGAGAGCTCCTGCACTCTCTCTTCAAGCCGTGTATACCCTTCCTGTAGGTTCTTTACGGCCTGTGTGAGGCCAGTCAAGTGTTGGCATAGTTCCTCCATGGGAGAGAGTCCCTGCACAGACTCTGTCATGGCTGTCCATTACTGTCACGATCCTGGCAGTGGAGTCTGGTTTGTGCAGGGAACAATCTCGCTTATTATCCTGATTCGGGAACCTCTGAAGGTGGGAACAGGAGGCTTGGGAGTGCAGGATAGCAAAAGGGCTTAACTGGTTGCAGATACAAGCAAGGCAGGCTCCTTCCAGGGCTTGTGCTGAGATGGTAGGGTGGTGGTACAGGCTAGGTTTGCAAGAGTAAGGCAAGGCAGTACAGAAGGAGCAGGCAGTAGATTAGTTGGGCACAGGCAGGGTCGTCAGCAGGTGGACAGCGTGGTACACAGGGAGCAGGCAGGAGAGTGGTCGTGGACAAGCTGAGGTCAGTGCAGGCAGAAAGCTAGGATAATCAGGTCAGGCCAGGGTCACAGGAACAGGAAATACTCAGATTCAGATCGCTGGGACACGGGATACGCTGTAGGATAGCACTGGTTGTCTTCTGCTCTCCAGTTTAAATAAGTCATCTGGCATCAACTCCAGCGTGCACCCGCACCTGCCGCATGTGCCCCCGTGCGCGCACCTGCTGCATGAGCCTGCACAGAGCAACATCCATTCTTACTAAGCTTTCAGACTGTGTTTCCTGACAGGTATACCGACCATGACTGTACTGTTAGTTGCACAACACAGGACATACCCTTGTGGCAGCTGATTGGAGAAAAGCCAATGTGGTACCAATATTCAAGAAAGGGCAGAGAGATATTCCTGGAAACTACAGTCCAGTCAGCCTAACATTAGAGCTGGGCGGACACCTGGATGTTTGGGTTTGTCGGTTCGGCTGAAATTCGCGAAAAAGTTTGGGTTCGGCCCCGAACTTGACCTGAACTTAACCCCGAACCCCATTGAAGTCAATGGCGACCCAAACTTTTGGGCACAAAAAATGGCTCTAAAAAAGTCCTGGAAAGGTCTAGAGGGCTGCAAAAGGAAGCAAAATGGGGGTTAGAGTAGGACAAGTGCCCTGCAAACAAATGTGGATAGGGAAATAAGGATAGGGGATGTGGATAGGGAAATAACTTAAAATCACATAAAAAAAATAAAAAATGGAGGAGGTGGATGTGGAGTAGGTGGTTGAGGAGGCGGTGACCGTGGCAGAGTAGGTGGAAGTGGCGGTGGAGGAGGAGGAGGTAGCCAACACTGTTTTTTGTGTTTTTTTCTAATTGGGGTAGCCCCCAAAATATTGAGGCATATTAAAAAAAAAAGTATACCAATGGCTGTGTGAGGCCGGTCTAAATGTCTACTCTGCACAAGGTACAGACAAGTCTTGTGGGATCCATGCCTGGTTCCTTTTAATAAAGGTTAGCTTGTCCACGTTGGCTGCGGACAGGCAGCTGCGCTTGTCTGGGATAACGCCCCCTGTTGTGCTAAACACACGTTCAGACAATACACTGGCTGCAGGGAAGGCCAGCACCTCCAAGGCATAAAGGGCAAGCTCAGGCCATGTGCTCAATTTGGAGACCCAGAAGTTGAATGGGGCAGACCCATCAGTGAGTACGTGTAGGCGTTTGCGCACATACTGTTCCACCATGTTGCTGAAATGCTGCCTCCTCCTAAGACGTTGCCTATCAGCTGGTGGTGCAGTTTGTTGTGGCATGCTGCTGACAAAGCTTTTCCACATTTCGGCCATGCTAACCCTGCCTTCTGAGGTGCTGTCGGTGCCACAGCTGCGTTGGTGACCTCTTCCTCCTCCTCTGCCTTCGCCTTGTGCTTTCACTGAGCCCAAGGTGTCATTTGGGAATGCCCTCAGCAACGCGTCTACCAGCGTACGCTTGTAGTCACGCATCTTCTGATCACGCTCCAGTGAGGAAATTAAGGACGGCACATTATCCTTGTAACGGGGATCCAGCAGGATGGCCACCCAGTAACCAGCACAAGTTACAATGTGGGCAACTCGGCTGTCGTTGCGCAGACACTGCAGCATGTAATCACTCATGTGTGCCAGGCTGCCCAGAGGCAAAGACAAGGTGTCCTCTGTGGGAGGTGTATCATCTGTGTCCTCCGTATCCCACCAGCCACGCTCCAGTGATGCCCACAAGCTGCATTGGGTGCCACCCTGTTGTGAAAATGGTTCCTCCTCCTCCTCCTCATCATCCTTGTCCTCCTCATCCTCCAGAACTGTGCCCTGGCTTGAAAATTCTTTACTGGTCTATGCTGATGCAGGAACCCACCCTCTGAGCCACTTGTGAATGACTGGCCTGATAACCGTGGAAATGACCCCTCTTCCTCCTCCTCTTCCTCCTGTGCAACATCCTCTTCCATCATCGCCCGAAGTGTTTTTTCAAGGAGTCATATTAGTGGGATAGTAACTCTGAGAACAGCATCATCGGCACTTGCCATGTTGGTGGAATACACAAAACACTGCAATATGGTACATAGGTCTCGCATGGATTACTATACAAAGAAATTCCCCCCACAGAAAGGGACTTTAAATAAGGTATACCAATAGGTCTCGCATGGAGGCCCACTTGTTGGTGGTGAAGTGGTGCTGTTCCACGGAGCGACTGACTCATGCATGCTGCAGCTGAAACTCCACTATTGCCTGCTGCTGCTCGCACAGTCTCTCCAGCATGTGCAAGGTGGAGTTCCACCTTGTGGGCACGTCGCATAGGAGGTGGTGAGCGGGAAGGCCGAAGTTCCGCTGCAGCGCAGACAGGCGAGCAGCAGCAGGGTGAGAATGCAGAAAGCGTGCACAGACGGGCCGCACTTTCTGCAGCAGCTCTGACATATCCGGGTAGTTTTTTAGAAATTTCTGCACCACCAAATTCAGCACATGCGCCAGGCAAGGGATGTGCGTCAACCGACTAGGCCAAGAGCTGCTACGAGATTTTGCCCATTATCGCACACCACCAGGCCGGGCTTGAGGCTCAGTGGCAAGAACCACTCATCGGTCTGTTGTTCAATGCCTGTCCACAGCTCCTGCGGAGTGTGGGGTTTATCCCTCAAACATATCAGTTTTAAAACAGCCTGCTGTCGTTTCCGCTGGATGTGCTGAAGTTGGTGGTGAAGGTGTTACACTGACCGAATGAGGAGGTGGTAGAGGAGGAGGAAGCGGAGGAGGAGGCAACAGGAGGCAAAGAGAAATGCCCTGCAATCCTCGGTGGCGGAAGGACATGCGCTATTCGCCTCAGGCCCACCCACCACTACATTTGCCCAGTGTGCAGTTGGCGAGATATAGCGTCCCTGCCCGTGCTTACTGGTCCACGTATCAGTGGTTATGTGGACCTTGCCACAAATGGCGTTGTGCAGTGCACACTTGATCTTGTCCCCGACTTGTTTGTGCAAGGAAGGGATGGCTCGCCTGGAAAAGTAGTGGCGGCTGGCAACCACGTACTGTGGGACAGCCACCACCATCAGGTTTTTAAAACTGTACGGGTCCACCAGACAGAATGACAGCATTCCAAAGGACAGGAATTTTGAAATGCTGGCATTCAGGGCCAGGGATCACGAGAGGGTAGGGGGGTACCTCTTCTTTCTCTCCAGTGTTTGGGAGATGGACAGCTGTAAGCTTTCATGGGACCATGGTGTGGAAATGCTTGGGGACGGTGGCGGACATAGTGGTGTTGCTGTCACATCATCTGTTTGCTGGGTGGCAGGTGACACTGGCACTGTAGAGGTGGAGGAAAAGGCCGAGGCATCAGCAGAAGAGGAAGCAGGAAGAGGCCAAGACCTTTCTTGGATTTTGAGGTGCTTATTCCACTGCAGCTCATGCCTTGCATGTAGATGCATGGTCATGCAGGTTGTGCTCAGGTTTAGAACACGTATGCCTCGCTTCAGGCTCTCATTGCACAGCGTGCAAACCACTCGTGTCTTGACGTCAGCACATTGTCTGAAGAACTGCCACGCCAGGGAACTCCTTTGAGCTGCCTTTGGTGTGCTAGGTCCCTGGGTACGGTGTGTAGTAGCAGGCGTACAGTCTAGGGGACGGTCGCTCCGCTTTTGCAACCTGCTTCCCCTTTTGCTGTGCTGGTGCCTCTGTGTGACCACCACCTCTTCCTCCAAACTGCACACGTCACTCGCATGACCTTCATTCCATGTGGGGTCTAGGACCTCATCATCCTCCACATCATCTTCCACCCACTCTTCACCATTGCCCTCCTTGTCAGTCTGCACACTGTAGAAAGCCGCAGCAGTTGGCACCTGTGTTTCATCATCATCAGAGACGTGCTGCGGTGATGTTTCCATATCCTCATCCTGAAACAGAAGTGGTTGTGCACTCAATGTCTTACACTTCTGCGGCAGGGCTATTTGGATGGCCCACGGAATGCACACCAGCAGACTCATCAAAAGCATAAGAGACTGGACTGCTGCATGACTTGGGGCTCAGACTGCCTGGCAGATTTACAAGGGGCTGAGGTGAAAGACAGATGGCCATGGGGTTCAGGTGCCAACTCTGAGCTTTCAGCAAGGGACCGGGTGGGAGACAATGTGAAGGAACTGGAGGCATTGTCAGCCACCCAATCTACTATTGCCTGTACTTCTTCTGGCCTCACCATTCGTTTAGCGGCATTCGGGCCTACCATATAACGTTGAAGGTTCTGTCGACTACTCACACCTGAGGAAGGTGTTTCACTTGTGCATGTAGCTGGCACAGATCGACCACGTCCTCTCCTTGCAACAGGAGCTTCACCAACACCACCAACACCAGCAGCACCATGACTACAATCACGTCCCTTATTTGACGCTCTCCTCATTCTGAATGCAAATATACTATTTCGCACAAATTTAGATTATGTTTTTAAACCAGCAATGTCAACGCACTTTTTAATTTTGTGCAAGAAATGCATAGCAAGGTGCAAATGTACTCTGTAGCACTATTTATTAATAATAATAAAAAAGAATAATAAATTATTATTCTTTTTTTTTAAAACAACAATGCCTGCCGATGCACTTTTTAATTTTGTGCAAGAAATGCACAGCAAGGTGCAAATGTACTGTGTAGCACTATTTATTAATAATAATACAAATAAGAATAATAAATTATTATTCTTTTTTTTTAAAACAACAATGTAGACGCTCTTTTTATTTTTGTGCAAGAAATGCACAGCAAGGTGCAAATGTACTATGTAGCACTATTTTTAATATAATAAAAAAAAATTATTATTCTTTTCTTTTTTAAACCAGCAATTTAGACGCAGCAGGATCCTCTCCCTACACCAGTATGAGATGATTTTAGAACGCTAATCTGTCCCTCACACCAGCAGCAGGAACCTCTCCCTACACCAGTATGAGATGATTTTAGAACGCTAATCTGTCCCTCACACCAGCAGCAGGAACCTCTCCCTGTAACAGTACGAGATGATTTTAGAATGCTAATCTATCCCTCACACCAGCAGCAGGATCCTCTCCCTATACCAGTATGAGATGATTTTAGAACACTAATCTGTCCCTCACACCAGCAGCAGGAACCTCTCCCTACACTAGCATGAGATGATTTTAGAACGCTAATCTGTCCCTCACACCAGCAGCAGGAGCCTCTCCCTATACCAGTATGAGATGATTTTAGAATGCTAATTTATCCCTCACACCAACAGCAGGAACCTCTCCCTATACCAATATGAGATGATTTTAGAAAGCTAATCTGTCCCTCACATCAGCAGCAGGAACCTCTCCCTACACACCAGTATGAGATGATTTTAGAACGCTAATCTGTCCCTCACACCAGCAGCAGGAACCTATCCCTACACCAGTATGAGATGATTTTACAACGCTAATCTGCCCCTCACAACAGGAGCAGGAACCTCTCCCTATACGAGTATGATATGATTTTAGAACGCTAATCTGTCCCTCACACCAGCAGCAGGAACTTCTCCCTATACCAGTATGAGATGATTTTAGAACGCTAAACTATCCCTCACACCAGCAGTAGGAACCTCTCCCTATACTAGTATGAGATGATTTTAGAACGCTAATCTATCCCTCACACCAGCGGCAGGAACCCCTCCCTATACTAGTATGAGATGATTTTAGAACACACTAATCTATCCCTCACACCAGCAGTAGGAACCTTTCCCTATACTAATATGATATGATTTTAGAACGCTAATCTGTCCCTCACAACAGGAGCAGGAACCTCTCCCTATACCAGTATGAGATGATTTTAGAACACTAAACTATCCCTCACACCAGCAGTAGGAACCTCTCCCTATACTAGTATGAGATGATTTAAGAATGCTAATCTATCCCTCACACCAGCGGCAGGAACCCCTCCCTATACTAGTATGAGATGATTTTAGAACACACTAATCTATCCCTCACACCAGCAGTAGGAACCTTTCCCTATACTAATATGATATGATTTTAGAACGCTAATCTATCCCTCACACCAGCGGCAGGAACCTCTCCCTATACTAGTAGGAGATGATTTTAGAACGCCAATCTATCCCTCACACCAGCAGTAGGAACCTCTCCCTATACTAGTATGAGATGATTTTAGAACGCTAATCTATCCCTCACACCAGCGGCAGGAACCCCTCCCTATACCAGTATGAGATGATTTTAGAACACACTAATCTATCCCTCACACCAGCAGTAGGAACCTTTCCCTATACTAATATATGATTTTAGAACGCTAATCTGTCCCTCACACCAGCAGTAGGAACCTCTCCCTATACCAGTATGAGATGATTTTATAACGCTAATCTATCCCTTACACCAGTGGCAGGAACCTCTCCCTATACCAAGTATGAGATGATTTTAAAACGCTAATCTTTCCCTCACACCAGCGGCAGCATCCTCTCCCTACCTACACTAGTATGAGATGAATGATGTGACATGCAGTGCTGGCTACGTGACTGCAGCTTATATAGAGGCTGGAGTCACATGATGCACTGGCCAATCACAGCCATGCCATTAGTAGGCATTGCTGTGATGGCTTCTAAGGGCAAATGAGTGAAACGCTTGTTGATTGGCTGCCCTGCAGCTAATCAACAGGTGGGAAAAATTACCCAAACCCCGAACCCGGATTTTTAAAAAAATGGTCGGGTTCGGGACACGGACACCCCAAAGTCTGGTACGAACCCAAACTTTACAGTTCGGGTTCGCTCAACTCTACCTAACATCAATAGTGCGTAAATTATTGGAAGGGTTGATAAGGGACTATATCCAAAAATTTACTGAATACAAAAATATCATTAGTAGTAATCAGCATGGGTTTATAAAAGGTCATAGCTGCCAGACCAATCTACTAACATTCTACGTCGAAGTGAGCTAGATGGTGGGAGGCCTGTGTATTTAGTATATCTGGATTTTGTAAAAGCATACAGTCCCCCAGAAACATTTAATTTACAAGCTGCGGTCTGCAGGCATGGAGCATAAGGTTTGTGCTTGGGTAGAAAACTGGTTACAGGGATGTGTTCAAAGGGTGGTGATAAATAACATGTACTCAGACTGGACTGGAGTGGCGAGTGGGGTACCCCAAGGTTCTGTCTAAGGATCAATTCTATTCAATTTATTCATAAATGATATAGAGGATGGGATAAATAGCCCAGTCTCAGTTTTTGCGGATGACACAAAGATAAGTAGGGCAATAACTTCAAAGCAGGATATAGAAATTTTACAGAATGACCTGAACAAAATAATGGAATGGGCAGACAAATGGTATATGAGGTTTAATGTGGAGAAATGTAAAGTAATGGCAAAAAACCTACATGCAAACAACTCACTAGGGGGAAAACCTCTAGGGGAATCAAAGATGGAGAAGGATCTGGGGGTCCTTGCAGATGACAAATTGAGCAATAGCATACAATGTCAAGCTGCAGCTACCAAAGCCGGCAGAATATTAGCATGCATAAAAAAGAGGATATACTCCAGAGGATAAAACTATAATCTTGCCACTTTATAAAACTCTGGTTAGGCCCCATCTGGAGTATTTCATCCAGTTCTGGTTACTGGTCCTCAGAAGGGATGTGCTGGAGCTGGGGAGAGTTCAAAACTATTAAGGGGACTGGAGGACCTCAATTATGAGGAACGACTGCAAAACACTAAATTTAATCTCACTGGAGAAGCAACACTTGACAGGGGACATGGTAGCGATCTACAAATACCTCAATGGGGATCCCAGCATAGGAAAAAAACTATTCAGTCTCAGGGAGTGTAAGAGGACATGGGGCCATACAATGAGATTGGAGGAGAAGCAGTTTAACCTTAAACTGTGCAGGGATTTTTTCACTGTCAGGGCAATAAGGATTTGGAACTCTCTTCCACAATTGGTGATGACTGCGGGGAGTATGGATATTTTTTAAAGACTCTTGGATGTATATCTTAAAGAACACAACATACAGGTATATGGGAAATAACTATAGATACTGACACACGTACACCAACAGAGGGGTGCTAACCCATGCCTGTCAGCTAGGCCTTGGAGTACCCCAGGCACCTTTGCAAGGAAAGTTGCTGAGCCCCTCCTTACCTTTAGCCATTGCATTGGAAGGATGGACATCTCTCAATGTTTTGCAACACCTTTGCTAACAGTTTGTTGTCTTATTTCTGTTAACGCAGTTTCGTTATATTGCTACAGCATAATTGAATGCATAGGATCTACAGTACCAGTTGACAACTGTACGGACTACTGCTTCACTATTACTGAGCCATATGATGAAAGCCTTGCCAGTCCTACACGAGGGTGTATTGTATATATGCCTACTCAAACAGCTCGGACAGTGGGGCTAATCCTAATTACATGTCTGACTTTTTCTCATGGCAGATGTTCCAATCATTTCCTGGAATTTTAGGGGCCTTAAGGATCCTCTGAAATGCACAATGGTGATGTCAATTCTTAAAAAGTACCAACCCGCTATAGTGTGTTTACAGGAGACCCACATGACCAGTGATGCTCTATCATATCTAAACTACCGCTGGGTGGGGTATATCACGTGAGGTGGACATGGATGGCAGGTATATATTTGTACATTGTAAGATTTTTCAACTTGTTTACATATTGGCGATTGTATATATACCACCTCCCTTTTCAACGGTGGTCCTTAGACAGCTGCTACATTTTCTGTTGGACAGACCTGAGATTCCGCTGTTGATTGTGGGAGATTTTAATGGTTACATGTGCCTCATGTTAGATAAGCATCCACAAATCCAGGTAGAGCCTCACTTTAAAGACACTATGCTTCATAGATTCGCAAGGGAAGTGGGGTAGTTAGATATTTGGAGATTTAAAAACCCTAAGAAACGGCAAGACCTGTATGTCATTACCCAGAATAGACCTCTGCCTGGTGACCCAGAACTGTGTTTCATATGTTTCTAAGGTGCAATATGCTAATAGAACAGTGTCAGATCATTCTCCAGTGGCGGTATGGCTTGCTGCTAAAACCTTTGATAATTTACCTAAGGCGCCATTGAAACTGAATCCCTTCCGGCTTAACTTACTACCACAAAACTCACCCATGGTGTTTCGTATGACTGAATATTTTCAATTGCATGCCAATTTCGCTGATCCGTTATTGTGCTTGGATGCCTTTAAATGTTACTTAAGGGGAATATTTATAGACGAAATGCCATCAGGGAGTATGACTGACAACTATTATATAGGGCTCATCAGGGCAGAGACGGTATGTGGCAGACCCCTCCCCTGCAAATCAGGAGGCCTGGGTAGAGGCCCAAAGGGTGCTAAGAGAATTTCAAGTGGCAGCGGCAGAGAGGAAACGTTTCTTTAAAAAACAAACTTTCTACGAAGAGGGAGAACAGACAGGCAGGCTATTGGCCAGAATTGCTAGTGCACAACAGTCCGCTCCCCCTATTTCAGTTATTCAGTTAGCGGCAGGTGGATTAACCAATGACCCAGAACTTATCCTGGCAAAAATTAGGAGATTCTATGAGGATTTATATCAGTCTCAGTCACAGGTCTCTGATGAGGTCACCTTCCTCAACTTTCAGAGACTAATAGGAAGCAGTGGCGGCTGGTGAAGTTTTAGGATGGGGGGGCGCTAGGCCCCGCCCTTCCTTTTTGACCCCTCCTACTTCTAATAAGCCCCACCCCTTATATAATCCACCCACTCCGTCCCCTGTATTCCACATATTGTGTCAGGAGTACACAGCTTATCATCGCAGGGCACAGTATAGAGCTCAGCATCAGAGGACACAGTATAAAGCTCTGCATCACAGGAAACAGTATACAGCTCAGCATCACAGGACACAGTATACAGCTCAACATCACAGGACACATTATACAGCTCAGCATCACAGGACCCAGTATACAGCTCAGCATCACAGGTGGGGTATAGAGCAGCCAGTATCACAGGACACAGTATAGAGCCCCAGCATCACAGGTGGGGTATATAGCAGCCAATAGCACAGGACACAGTATAGAGCCCCAGCATGACAGGCAGAGGTATATAGCAACCAGTATCACAGGTGGGGTAAACTGCAGCCAGTATCACAGGTGGGGTAAATAGCAGCCAATGTCACAGGTGGGGGTAAATTGCAGCTAATATCACAGGTGGGGTAAATTGCAGCCAGTATCACAAGACACAGTATAGAGCCCCAGCATCACAGGTAGGGGTATATAGCAGTCAGTATCACAGGTGGGATAAATTGCAGCCAATAACACAGGTGGGGGTACATTGCAGCCAATATCACAGGTGGGGTAAATTGCAGCCAATATCACAGATGGGGGTAAATTGCAGCCAGTATCACAGGTGGGGTAAATTGCAGACAATATCACAGGTGAGGTAAATTGCAGCGGATAACACAGGTGGGATAAATTGCAGCCAGTATCAAAGGTGGGGGTAAATTGCAGCCAATATCATAGGTGGGGTAAATTGCAGCCAATATCACAGGTGGGTTACTTTGCAGCCAATATCGCAGGAGGGGTAAATTGCAGCCAATATCACAGGTGGGGTAAATTGCAGCCAATTTTACAGGTGGGGGTAAATTGCAGCCAGTATCACAGATGGGGTAAATTGCAGCCAGTATCACAAGACACAGTATAGAGCCCCAGCATCACAGGTAGGGGTATATAGCAGTCAGTATCACAGGTGGGATAAATTGCAGCCAATAACACAGGTGGGGGTACATTGCAGCCAATATCACAGGTGGGGTAAATTGCAGCCAATATCACAGATGGGGGTAAATTGCAGCCAGTATCACAGGTGGGGTAAATTGCAGACAATATCACAGGTGAGGTAAATTGCAGCGGATAACACAGGTGGGATAAATTGCAGCCAGTATCAAAGGTGGGGGTAAATTGCAGCCAATATCATAGGTGGGGTAAATTGCAGCCAATATCACAGGTGGGTTACTTTGCAGCCAATATCGCAGGAGGGGTAAATTGCAGCCAATATCACAGGTGGGGTAAATTGCAGCCAATTTTACAGGTGGGGGTAAATTGCAGCCAGTATCACAGATGGGGTAAATTGCAGCCAGTATCACAAGACACAGTATAGAGCCCCAGCATCACAGGTAGGGGTATATAGCAGTCAGTATCACAGGTGGGATAAATTGCAGCCAATAACACAGGTGGGGGTACATTGCAGCCAATATCACAGGTGGGGTAAATTGCAGCCAATATCACAGATGGGGGTAAATTGCAGCCAGTATCACAGGTGGGGGTAAATTGCATACAATATCACAGGTGAGGTAAATTGCAACGGATAACACAGGTGGGATAAATTGCAGCCAGTATCAAAGGTGGTGGTAAATTGCAGCCAATATCATAGGTGGGGTAAATTGCAGCCAATATCACAGGTGGGTTACTTTGCAGCCAATATCGCAGGAGGGGTAAATTGCAGCCAATATCACAGGTAGGGGTAAATTGCAGCCAATTTTACAGGTGGGGTAAATTGCAGCCAGTATCACAGATGGGGTAAATTGCAGCCAATAACACAGGTGGGGGTACATTGCAGCCAATATCACAGGTGGGGTAAATTGCAGCCAAAATCACAGATGGGGGTAAATTGCAGCCAGTATCACAGGTGGGGTAAATTGCAGACAACATCACAGGTGGGGGTAAATTGCAGCCAGCATCACAGGTGGGGTAAATTGCAGCCAGCATCACAGGTGGGGTAAATTGCAGCCAGCATCACAGGTGGGGTAAATTGCAGCCAATAACACAGGTGGGGGTACATTGCAGCCAATATCACAGGTGGGGTAAATTGCAGCCAAAATCACAGATGGGGTAAATTGCAGCCAGTATCACAGGTGGGGTAAATTGCAGCCAGCATCACAGGTGGGGTAAATTGCAGCCAATAACACAGGTGGGGTAAATTGCAGCAGATAACACAGGTGGGGTAAATTGCAGCCAGTATCACAGGTGGGGGTAAATTGCAGCCAATATCATAGGTGGGGTAAATTGAAGCCAATATCACAGGTGGGGGTAAATTGCAGCTAATATCACAGGCGGGTTACTTTGCAGCCAATATCGCAGGAGGGGTAAATTGCAGCCAATATCACAGGTGGGGGTAAATTGGAGCCAATTTTACAGGTGGGGTGAATTGCAGCCAGTATCACAGGTGGGGTAAATTACAGCCAATATCACAGGTTGGGGTACTTAGCAGCCAATATCACAGGTGGGAGTACTTTGTAGTCAATATCACAGATGGGGTACTTTGCAGCCAATATCACAGGTGGGGGTACTTTGTAGTCAATATCACAGGTGGGGTACTTTGCAGCCAATATCACAGGTGGGGGTAAATTGCAGCCAATATCACAGGTGGGGGTAAATTGCAGCCAATATCACAGGTGGGGGTACTTTGCAGCCAGTAACACAGGTGGGGTACTTTGCAGAGACCCCCCCCCCCGAAGTCAGGACAAGTCCTGCACTTACCCCATCTAATAGGTGGGCAGGCAGGAGTGTGCAGAGATTGGCTTGCAGACAAGCAGCCTGTCAGGGTACAGAGCCTACACTTGCAGTGAGCGGGCTGGAGTCTGGAGTCCGGCTTCTCTCTGCATGGCCGGAAGTGACGCTGAGGCTCTTCCAAGATCAATCACCGCTGTCTAGGGGATGGCAGTGATTGATTGACGCCACCAGGAGCAAATAGGCGGCTTGAGGCGCAGGGCAAAGCGCTGCAAGGCAGGAATAAACCCTGCCATTGAAGCGTGATGCCTGCAATCATGTGATTGCAATGATGTCACGCTTCCCATAGTGCACTGTGTCTGGCGCCTGAACACAGTGCACTATGTTAATTTAAACAAACTTTTTTTTTTAAAGGGGACCTTTTTTTTTAATTTTTATTTATTTTTTTGGGGGGGGGGCGGCGCCCGGGTGCCCTAAATGCACCCATTACTGAGGAGTAGGTTGCTGTATCAATTGCCTAATTTCCGAACTACAAGGCCACAGGTGAGGATGGTATCCCCATCAAGGTGTACAAACTTTATTCAGGTATCCTAGCCCCCCAGCTTCTAAAAATGTAGAGAGCAGCACAACAAAGGGGGTGTCTACCAGAATATATGTCCAAAGCCCACTTAGTCCTCCTTTTAAAACAGGGTAAACCGCCCATGGATCGGGATTCTTACAGACCTATATCCCTACTTCCAGTGGATGTTAAAATATTGGCCAAAATTATATCCACCAGATTAAATAAATGTATCATTGGATGCCAACAAGGTGTGGAGTGGCCCTACTTATGGCAGACACTGAGACGCTTTGGATTTGAAGATACGTTTGTCTCGGGGGTACAGCTTCTCTACCACGAGCCAATGGCATCTATACATGAGGGAGGTAGGGTCTCACCGACCTTTAGGCTGAGATGGTGGATGAGGCAGGGATGCCCTCTATCCCCCTTACTGTTCACTCTCGCTATAGCGCCCCTGGTGGCCCTTGTATGCAGAGATGAGGGGATCAAGGAATTTGTATAGGAGGAAGTGAGAGAAAAAATAACCCTCTATGCAGATGACATGTTATTCTTTCCTGGGGATACAGACTCATCTCTTAAACAGCTGATGGACGTGATTTCCACTTCTGGCCAACATTTCTGTCTGACCATAAATTGGGCCAAATCAGCCCTTTTACCCCTCAACCCTGAGGTGTCCCCATCTTTGTCCACATTCTGCCCTGTACCAGTGGTTCAATCATTTAAGTATTTGGGTATACATATTTCTCCCAGTATTACAGAATACTGCAAATGAAATGTCCTCCCATTGCTGCATAGGTTTAAGGCCAAAATTGGAGTATGGAACAAACTTTGGCTCTCACTGAATGGGAGAGCCAATCTTATAAAAGTGGTTCTTATGCCCCAACTCCTCTATCTTTTGCATAATGCCTCTGTAGTGATGCCCCCTATATATTTTCAGGATAGTTAACACACTATTTAGGGCCCTGCCCTGGAAGGATAAATCTCCAAGGATAATGCTAGAACAGCTTCAGAGATCTAAGGTTGCCTTACCTAACCCATGGCTTTATTATCTGGACTCTCAATTGCAACATCTTATTGGGGCGTTTGGTGGTGATTCACAAACTAACGTTGTCATATCCTCATCGGCACATTCCATTATGAGACAGCGAGATATATAGGGGCACTAGAATCTGCACACTTTAATTCATCCAAATAGGCTATACCCGACTTACTCCCTGATTCTCGAAATTTGGTCAAGTCAAAGGTTTGTGCATTACAGGGCATCACAGGCTTTACGGAATACAGTCCAATCTGGCACAACCGGTGTAAGACGAGCTGGCTAAGCTGGAGTGTGTGGGACAGTAGAGAAGATGGGGTATTACACGCCTCAGCCAGGTCTTCCACAATGGGGTGCTTTGCTCACTGGAAGACCTAACCACCACTTTCCACCTCCCCTCCTCGATGGGGTTCCATTATTACCAGCTTGGGCATGCGGCTCATGCCTAGGGCTTTGCAACAGACTGGTTACTGTCCCCTGCACCTGGTTTTCGGTATGTGAAGTCTTCTGTCGACACTAAAGGCTTTATCTCCACATGCTATGACGTGCTGTTGCCCTCATATTTGGAAGACTACCCCAACAATGCCAAGGATAGGTGGGAGAGAGATGTGAGTCCCATGCATGATGAGCTCTGGGACAATGTTCTAGAGTCCATCCTCCACAGCTCACTCAATACTGCCCAGAGAGTCTCTCAGCTCTTCATCATACTAAGAGTCCACTACACCCGTCTTAGGTTACATCACATGGTTATACTGCAGTCTCTTCTGTGTGCACGATGTAACATAGCAGATGGAGACCTTATATATCAATTGTGGCGATGCCCCAAGCTGCATTGGTACTGGAATGCAGTGATAGGTAACTTAAATACAGTGTTTCAAGTTTCAATCCCCCTTGAACCTACTAAATGCATGCTGTGTATATTAGGTGACCTCCAGCTAACAGAGCCACAGCAGGTAGCGATTAATAGAGAGTTGTTCCAGGCTTGCAGTCTCATCCTGCAGTTGTGGAAAAGTGATAGGGCACCTACTCATAAAGAGTGGATTCGCCATATGGGATATACCTTTAAATTGGAGAAGGTAGTCTTTCAACATAGAGGGAGTCCTCACAAGTTCGACCGCCTATGGGGAGACTGACAAGCAGTCCCAAGTCTTGCTCCCACTGAGTTGGTGATGGATAGGCTACTGGGGTGAGTTGAGAGCTGCTGAACCCTGTAAGTGTCACATAGCTCACAAAGGGGTATTCTGTTGTTCACCTGATGACATGTACATTACCCGGATTGGGACTCAGAGTGAAGTTATGTCTGTACCTATGATACCATGCTAATGCTATGCTCTACTGTAAGACATGCAACTGAAGTTTCTGGAGAACTGTATGTTAATGGCTGTATGCATTTTTGTGTTTGTTTTCTTTGAAATGTATGACTTTTTCAAGCTAATAAAACGTATTCCTGATTTTAAAAAAATTATCTAGGGGTGAAAACAGACTTGCAGGGATTTCCAGTCGATAATCCACTGGGTTACTGGGTCATGAGAATAGACCACTGGCCAGAACCTGTACAATATGCAATTGAGCTGCTGGGTTGCCCTGCATCCAGCATGCTTTCTGAATGGGCATTCAGTGCTGTCGGAGGTTTTATAACAGATAAAAGAGTGTGTCTGTCCACAAACTCCATTGACCGGCTGACATTTATCAAAATGAATAATTTCTGGCTTAGCAACAGCTATCAGGCCCCTGATGCCATTGTTATTGGTTAAGTGTTTTTGAGATGTGGAATCTCTGCAAGACTGTCTAGGCTGCCTAGCTTTGTGTGTATTGATTTTATCTGGAAGAAATGTTTTGGTATAGGTTTCATGGCACAATTAACACCTAAGGACCATTTTTTCCACACTTGTTTGACAGGTGTATAATTTCAATTTATTTACAGCAAGGTCAGTTCTTTCTTTCATCAAGAGTACCTCTATAGCGTTAGTGTAAAAGCGCCACCAACACTCAAAGCCCACTTTTTCCTCACCTGTTACTTCTATCCATAGTCTGCGAAACAGGCAAACCAAAATGTATCCAAAAAATCTCTACTCTTGTTCCGAGTGCACTAAATTGTGGCCTCATCATACAGACTGGTCCCCCAAGCCATTGTTTACAAAATAAAGAAAGCTTGCAGAGAATATGTCATTTTTTATTGATAAATATAATTTTTGCTGCGGTAAGTTCTATACATGATACAGATGCGCCACTTTACAGGCAGACTAAGGGGACACCCAGGCACTATATTTAAAGGAATTTTTCATTTTTATTGTTTCACTTTAAGCATTATTAAATTACTGCTCATTTGAAAATTGTTTTTTAAAAATCTTTTTTTTGCGTTGATACAGGTCTTTATTTGGGCCCCCATTCACTTTGTATGTAGACTTTAAATACCCCTCCAAAGCACACAGACATGTATAAAAGTATATATAAAAATACAAAATATTTTATTTATTATTTGACAATAAAAGAGTGTTAAAACAATAGACATATGAAAAATGAGCTTGAATATTGATTCTACCAAATATAGCCACCAAGGGGTTGCATGGTATATGATCGAGATAGGGTAAAGGTCAAATAGGGAAAATAAATAAGTTAACCACTTAAAGACCGCCCACCACATATATACTGTGGCAGGGCAGTTCTATTGCGTGAAACAACGTACCTGTATGTTGTTTTGTGTAATAGATAGATACTACGCTGCATGGAGGGCCAATGCACGATGTCCGCTGGCCACCCGCGATCGCGCTACAGAGAGGCAGAATGGGGATCTGCCTATGTAAACAAACAAGGCAGATCCCTGTTCTGACAAGGAAGTACACTGAGATCCTCTGTTCCTAGTAATCAGGAAAAGAAATCTCTATGTTCTTCCTGTCAGTCCATCCCCCACATAGTTAGTAAACACGCTGAGGGAACACATTTAACCCTTTGATCACCCCTGATGTTAACCCCTTCCCTGCCAGTGTCATTTATACAGTGATCAGTGCATTTTTTTAGCACTGATCACTGTATTGGTGTCACTGGTCCCTAAAAAGTGTCACTTAGTGTTCAATGTGTCCGCCATTACAAGTAAAAAAATAAATAAAAATAAAAATGCCATAAATGTATCCCCCATTTTTTTATGATTAAAATGTTTATTCGTTTTAAATGATGGCACATTATAACTTGCACATATAGTATACATAAGATACATAAGGTACATAAGGAGGTACATTCGTATTGACCATTGGGTGAGAACTTATAGAAACAACAGCTATATTGTAACACTGTATTTGCAACAAGCAGGTGTAAAAGATACATCAGATATGTTGAGGGTTGAATAATGTGGATGACTCAGTAGGAGATAAGGGTTCACATTAAATTACATAAACCAGGGTCAAATCTTGGAGATAGGGTTTCCTGACCATACTATTACCCAGTTTTACTCAAATGATGTCATGGAGAGAGCATAGTAGCTAGTGCACGCTCAAGGTTATAATTTTGTTATACTATATCTAAAACATTGGTTGTATTGGGGGAGTCTTGTGACTTCCATGTTTTATGTATCCTCGTGCGAGCTGCTAGCAGTATGTGAGTGACTACTTGTCTAACTGAGCATGGGTAGAGATCTATACCTATGTGGAGTATGACTAGGTCTGGACTAGGTGTCCTGAGGATTCCTGTGAGGGATGACATGATTCGGAAGACTTGGTTCCAAAAGCTTGTTAGATCGGGACATTCCCAAAAGGCATGAAGTAAATGTCCAATCTATCCGCAGCCCCTCCAGCATAGAGGAGAGGTATCAGGATAGAGGTTGGCTAACCTTTAGGGTGTGAGATGCCATCTATTAGATATCTTAAACATCAGTTCCCAATGTCTGACACAATGGGTTGCTCTGTTTATTTCTCTATAAGCGACAGGGTTTTTAGGTTAGTTTCCCATTTTATGATTGAGTTTGTTTTCCTAAAGGATAGTTTCCCTTGGGGATTGTTATAGAAAATAGGAATGCCCTTGAGCCCATTTTTTTGGGACAAAGTAATATTCCCATGCAAATTCAGGTATTTCCGTTAGTGGAACTGGGTGTTTATTCAGGAAGTGGAGGATGCGAGACCATGTGAAATGGGCTACTGTAGGATGATTGTATTCCTCTATCAAATTAATTAGGCTATTGGGTTTGGTCTCTCTTATGAGATCTTGTACTATATATGAGTCAGACCGTATCTTAGGTTTTCTGTGGAAAGCAGGGGAATCAATGCCTCTACCACCTTCAAGGGAAATTCATATTGCATGCTTTTGGTTGGAGTAATATTTTGTTTTAGTAAGTGACGCCAGGCTAAGATGGAGGCGTGTAATGGTGGTGATAAATTGGATGCATCCCATGGTTTCCACATGTCGCACATAAGAAGTGTGGGGAGGTTTTTTATCGGTGCCATGGCCAATTCGATTTCTACCCACAATGGGTCCTGCACATTTTTAAACCAGTGTTGGATTTGATCTAACCTAACTGCCCAATAGTAGTATTTTATGTCTATCATGCCTCCTCCGATGGTTCTGTGGAGGGTCATGGTTGAGTACTGGCATCTGGCTTTCTTACCGTTCCAAACCCATCTCCTGAGAAGACTCAACAAGGTGTTAAGATAATAGTTGGGAATGCGGACAGGTAGGACCCTAAATATATATAAAATTTGAGATAAAACCATCATTTTTATAGCTGCTATTCTACCAGCCCAAGATAGATCACGTTGGAATATGTTTTTAAGCTGTGGTTCAATTTTTGTAATGAGTGGATTAAGGTTGGAAGCAGCTAAGGAGGAGTGTGAGGTGGTTATGGTGATCCCCAAATAAGGTGAAATTGACCTTGTAATATGAGATGTCGCTAAAGTCGGATAATATTTGGTGGGCTTGTGGGAGGAAAGTAAGGAGCTCTGTTAACATTAGGATCACGTCATCTGTGAATAGATTTATTACATGCGATTTAGACTTGTATTTAAAGCCAGTGATGAGCGGGTGCGAGCGAATCATCTCGGCTAGGGGTTCGATCATTAAAGTGGATGTAAACCCACCACCCACCCAGTATAAACTAATGACACAGTATTAATGTATATATACATGCAAGCCTCCTGCATCTATCCCTACCTTTCAAATGTCCTTCCTGTAAGCACTAGCAGCTCTGTAAAACTCTGAAATCAGAGGGTGTCTGTGGTTGCTGGAGTTTGGTGGGTGGAGTTGTGATGTCACAAGCCTCCCCACACACCTCTATACTCAGACATTGAGGAAGGAGGGAGGGGGGGCGTGTAAAACTTTCTCTGCTGTGTGAAGGAAATAAGCAAATTGCTTGTCACTTTCTCTTCCTGAAAAAAGATAAGCTCATTACTCACAGTTGGATTAACTCTTTGTGGCAAGACTGGGCACAGATGATATGACATTCTATACTCTACCAGGCAGAATTACATCCACTTCCACTAAGTTAAAAATGGCGGGTGAGAGTGGGCAACCCTGTCAAGTCCCATTGAAGATGCTGAATGGTTTGGACAGAAACCCGGTTGTGTAGACTTGTGCTGGCGAAGCACAGTATATAGCTAGTATCGAGAACAGTATGGGTCCCTGAAAGCCAAACTTAGCTAAGACCTCTGACATGTATTTTCAATGGACCCTGTCGAACGCCTTCTCTACATCTATTGAAAGTAGCGTTTGGGTTTTTTCAACATGGTACATTACATAAAAAATTCTTCTGTTGCATCAGCGGACTATCTGCCTCTCACAAATCCCATCTGGTTCTGTTTAATCAAGGATGAGAGAATTTTCGTTAATCGTCTGGCTATGAGCTTTGCGTAGACTTTGATATCTGTATTCAAAAGTGAGATTGGTCTGAAATTGGCAGATGTAGTGGGTTCTTTTCAAAGAATGTCCGAATGGCCTGTTTGTTCGCCCACCCCACGAACGACCTACATTATGGGGCGACTTTGCCACCTCAGAGCGCCCCATAATGTATGGCGTGCAGACGGCACGCATAGCTCCTCCCCGTTGGGAGGGCTCCCACTGTCTGCCCACTATTTGTTATGACAGTTTATTTATATGGCAGGCAGGGCACATCCGGCGATGTAAGCAGGTGACGCTGTCCTTCCTGACATCATGTGATTCAGAGGGGGCGAGTCACGTGCTTAAGTCACCAGCAGGTGGCCCCGCCCTTCACTATAAACTGTCATAACAAACAGAGCTCAGTCGGTGGGAGCCCTTCCATGGAGGAGGAGCTGTTGCGTTTTTGTTTGTTTGTTTTTTTTGGGTCCGTCACTCGCCATGTTTGAAAATGGATTACAATGGGGTACACTTATTCTTTTTTAATAAAGGGCTTGTCCCTAATTGCCAGCTGTGTTTTTTTTTCTTTTTTTGACACTTTTTGGTGAATTGGTAGGGGTACAATGTACCTGATTTTAATTCACATGGGGGTGTCGGGATCTGGGGGCCCCCTTATTAAAGGGGGCTTCCAGATTCAGATAAGCCCCCCACCCGCAGACCCCCACAACCACAGCCCCAGGGTTGTCGGGCAGAGGCTATGCTTTGGGGTGGGGGTGAAGAGTCCCCCTGCCCCAAAGAGCCCATACTCCCCATGTTGAGGGTATGTAGCCTGGTATGGTTCAGGAGGGGGGGCACTTGGCCGACCCCCCCTATCCTGGCTGGCCAGGTTGCATACTCGGATAAGGGTCTGGTTAGGATTTTAGGGGGGAATCGTCATTTTTTTTTTTATTTTGGCGTGGGGTTCCCCTTAAAATCCATACCAGACCCAAAGGGCCTGGTATGGACTGGGGGGGGGGGCCTACGCAAATTTTTTCAGTGATTTTTTTTGTATATTGCCGGGAGCCGGCAATACATTACAGCCACAATTTTAAATGATAATTTTTCCTACGGAAATGTCATTTTGCTCTGGCTAAGTTCTACACATCACAGAGATGTGCCCTTTTACAGGTAGACTAAGGAGACCCCACAGGCACATTATTTTAATGGAATTTTTGGGGGGTTTTTTTCCACTTTAAACATTATTAAAATCACTGCTCATTTAAAAATAACGTTTTTTACAATCTTTTTTTTTCATTGATACAGGTTCTCTAGGGCAGGACCTCAGGCAAGCTCTCAGCATCTCATTTGGAAATTAAGAAGTTTGGGTTGCATGTGTGAAAATTCTTTGCATGTAGGGGGAGAGAATTTTGTTAAAGATTTTGAAGTATTCATTAGGTAGGTCTTCTGGTCTTGGGGATTTTCCGTTAGGAAGTGACAGGACGATCTTTTCTATTTCTGTGTGTGTGTGTGTATGGTGAGTTTAGAGCCTCTAGTTGGGAGACAGACAGTGTGGGGAGTTTCACCTTTTTCATGAAGTTTTGAATATTCTCTATTGAGGGTTGGGGTGTGTTAGGGTTAGTGTTGAGCGAACCCGGACTGTAACGTTCGGGTCCGTACCGAACTTTCGGGTGTCCGGGGCACGGACCCGGACCCGGACATTTCAAAAATCGTTCGGGTTCGGTCCGGGGTTCTGCTATTTTACTCCACGTGTTGAGAAGCTGCAGGGCAGCCAATCAACAAGTGTTTCACTGGTTTGCCCTTAGAAGCCATCACAGCCATGCCTACTAATGGCATGGCTGTGATTGGCCAGTGCATCATGTGACCCAGCCTCTTTATAAGCTGGAGTCACAGTGCTGCAGTCACATGCTCCTTGGGTTAGTGTAGGGAAAGGTAGCTGACTGCGTGAGGGACAGATTTGAGACATTTTAAGACCTGATCCTGCATCCTGAGATAGATTACTTTACTACTGCTGTCTGTGCTGTTGCTCTGAGGACAGATAGCAGAAATTAGAGATTTCACATACCGCTGCTT
>BLSH010176785.1:1360205-1377578 GCA_018402905.1 Glandirana rugosa | reverse complement strand
CCCCCTTCCCATTTTTTTATTTGATTTTAATTTATTTTCCCTATCCCCATTTATTTGTAGGGCACTTGCCCTAGTTTGAAGATGATTTTAGAACAGTTATATGGCTTCTACCGTTAATTAATACTTTTCAGACACAGTTTGAAGATGAACCACATTCATCTCCATTTTTGCATTTTTTATGTTTTTATTTTTTTAAAAATATTTAAAGTTATTTCCCTGTCCCCATTTTTTTGTAGGGCACTTGCCCTACCCTTACCCCCATTTTACTTCCTTTTGCAGCCCTCTGGGGCTTTCCAGGACTTTCCTACAGCCATTTTTGTGCCTAAAAGTTCGGGTCCCCATTGATTTCAATGGGGTTCGTTGTCCGTGCGAGCGTTCGGGTTCCGTCCGGACCCGGACCCGGACTTTGTCCCGAAGTTCGGACGGACCAGCAGAACCCGAACGTCCAGGTGTTCGCTCAACTCTAGTTAGGGTCTTTACTCAGGTTGTATAGTATTCTGCAAATTGATTAGCAATATCTTGGGGGGTGCGGGATGCTGTGCTTAATGCTGGGGTGTATTAGATGTGATATTCTCGTTTTAGATCTAACTTGTTTTAGTCTGCTGGTTAAATATTTTCCTGCCCTGTTAGCATTCGCATATGATTGGAGTTTAAGTCTTCTAAGATAGGTGTCATACTGTTGGGACAGCAAGGATCTCAGTTTTTCTCTGAGTTTAGCTAATGTGTTTGAGGTTTTTGGTGAAGGGTTATTTTTGTTTTGAGTTTCCAAGGTGTGAATTTCAGAAAGCGTGTTGTTCGGGATGGCATTGTATTTCTTGTTTGCTCATGCCCCTCACGCTCAGTGATAACAACCAATATCACTGCATAATCAGACCAGGTGTTGTCGCAGATCGACGTTGAAGATATATTTTGCAATAACCGTTAAGATAAGAACATGTCTATGCACGAGTATGAGATGTGTCTGGGTGAGAAAAAGGTATAGTCTCGTTCATTGCCATGTTGACAGCGCCATACATCGAATACTTCTTCTATGTTGGACAGTTGTTGGAGTGAGGCGGTGCGTTTTTTGGTCTGTGCTGAGGAGTCTAATCTAGGATTAGCCGTTAGGTTGAAATCTCCACACATCAAGAGATGGCCATATTTAACTGCGTTTAAAAAGTTTGCAAAGAAAACACAATTGGTGTGTGTTGGAAGCATACAGGTTCACCACCACCATGTAAGGTTGGGAGTTGATGTCACATGTAATTATGATGTATCTGCGTTCAGAGTCTGTGATGGCCTGCTTGAGTTGGAAAGCGAGATTACTTTTAAAGGCCAAAAGGACGCCTCTTTTCTTTTTGGATGCACAGGATAGGAAGATGTTTGGATAGTCTTTGTGACAACATCAGGGCATATCTGAGGTCTTTCTCTTGGACACTTAGAGTGTCAGCCTTTTGTTTTCTGGCTACCTTCCATAACGAGAACAGCTTGGCGTGGTGGTTTAGGCCTCTAGCATTTAGGGATAGGCAGTTTAGGGGCATAGTTTAATGCTAGGGTTTGTCTGGGGGATGTGTAGGAGAGTACTCACAGTTATGTTGAAACTTTGGTCCATGAGGGGATGTTCCTTCCCAGATCCATGTGTAGCATTGTCAGTTTGTCTTGGTAAGATACACCATCTTCAAGATGTGGACAACACTGAATGTACCAAACATAAAGATAAAGATAACAAAATGAACATAACACAGTATGTTGCAGGTGACAAAACAATGTCAGTAAAAAGAGGTTCCTGTGTAGGATCCGTGAGCAATTTCAATTGCCGAAAAAAAAATTGAGGGGAAAGGAGAGTGAACATTATAGTATGTGTAGGGGTAAAAAAAAAAAAAAAATATGTGTAACATTCCTCTGACCGGGGGATTATTGAAGTATAAAGAGCTGTTTAGTGGTTTAGGAGCTTCCATTGTGCTTCTTATTTCCTCCCTTTTGTGAAACTACTTGCCATTCTTTTTTTTTTTTTGTCATAAAGATTTTATTGAAAGATTGAGACAAAACAGGAAGTTTAAGCATGCAAAATCCAAGGTATTTGAGGAATTGTAACATTTAAATGCAGATGAGTGCAAGCATTTCAGTACATTAAAATATGTTCAAGAATCCTCCACAGATATATTGTAGTCTTGTGAGCATTTACTCAGATATGACCCACGTTCACCTCTACTAGGGGGGGTTGTTAGGAAATGGGGGCATCTTGGTTGAGCTGCATCTGGGTATCTGGGTGTGTTAATTACCTGTCTAGGAGGTGTATGATGGTAGAGTTTCGTCTGATAAGAGGGTGGGGGGGCGGGGAGGGAAGTGATGGGGGAGCACTCCAGACCTCCATGGGGAGGGGGTGATAACATCACCAACTACCCTCTCCATCGTCCAGAGATATATACCATAGAAAGTATTGCCCCGAGGGGGGCTTGTGCGAACGCCAATTCAAGGTTCAATTTAGAGTCATGTAGGAGCTATTAATAGGTCTGAGTATATTTGGAAATTTCTGAAGGTAAGCCAGGCTTCCCAGGTTCTCATGTGTTTGGTGACTTTGTCCAGTGCGATATATATCAGCTCCTCAATCTCTGCGACACGGTTGAAGCGGTGGAGCCATTTGAAAAGTGTAGGTGGAGACGCTGAGCGCCAATGCATGGGGATACACATCCTTGCAGCGTTAACCATATGCATTGCAACCGATTTGTAGTATCTTTTCTTAGGGATTTTGGACAGGTGCAGTAAGTATTGTTCTGGTGTGAACTCTATAGGTAGTTCAGAGACCTGTTTGACAATGTCATGGACCTTCTGCCAGTATGATTGGAGAGATGGCAGCTCCACCATATATCGAGGAACGTTACCTTCTCTCATCAACAGCACCAACATCTATCGGAGATTAAAAAATGAAAATTTGTGTAATAGTGCAGGTGTTCTATACCAACGTGTTTTAAGTTTGTACCCATTCTCCTGAACAGAAACATTCAGCGAGCCCTTGTGGATATAGAGATGGATACGCTCCCATTACTCCTGCCCAATTTCCTCTCCCACTATCGAGTTCCAGTTCCAGTAAGACTGTTCAGTCTGGAGAAGTGTTGAGGATGTACCAAACAGGGAAGAGTGAAGCGTCGCTGTTACGTGGCTTTGGGGAGATGTGCAGGAGCATAGTGATTTGAATACTGTGAGGGGTCTGATAAAGTGTTCCCTGCATGATCTGTCATCCAGGAAGTGCTTTACTTGCATGTAGGACCTGAATGGGAATGCTCCCATATTGGAGAGCTCTGCGAGGTCTGCCTGCTTCAAAAAAACGACCCCTGCAGAAGAAATGGTGGACCTCTGCAGAAGAAATGGTGGACCCCTGCTGTAGAAATGGTGGGCCTGCATTTCCGTGTGTGGCCATTCTGCCTTTGTGGACATTCCAGACATTCCCAGAGGAGAGTCCAGGTTGCCCCCTAATGGCGGTAATGGGGGATAACTGGTTAGAGACCGAGTGTACGGAGCAAACTTTGTTATACATTAATAGGGTTGCTCCTACAAGAGGGTTTGTCAGAGCTGTCATGGGTATACTGTATGTCTTTTGTTCAGCAATGGGGCATATCTCAGGTCAGTCTGAGATGAGACTCTCCATGACCACCAATCCCATACAGCCAGAGTGAACTTTCCAGTCCACAATCCTCGCCAGGTGGGTCGCCCAGTAGTACCTTTGAAGATCTGGTAGGCCAACTCCCCCTTGAGCTTTTGGCATCACTAATTTAGCCCAAGCTATGCTTGCCGGCTTGTCAGCCCAGAGGAATTTTCGGCATATAGATTTGTATTGTCTAAAAAAGGATTGTGGCAGTGCTATCGGAATTGTTTGCAATTTATATAACAGCCGGGGTAGGATTGACATTTTGAGTATTGATGAGAGACCGAACCACGATACCAAGGATTTGTCCCATCTCTGTAGGTCCTGTTGGATATTCCGCAACTCAGCTAGAAAGTTTATGGTAAAGAGTTCAAGGAGTTTAGCTGGGAGTTGAATCCCCAGGTATGTGAAGACGTCCTCCTTCCATTGGAAGGGAAAGTTCCATTGTCATTGTTGCTTTAGTTCAGGTGAAAGGGATATATTCAAGGACTTAGTGTAGTTTATTTTCAGCTTGGACAATAGCTCAAAGCATTCAAGCACTTTTAGAAGGTTGGGCAGGGACGTGGTTGATGAGGTTAGGAAGAGAAGGACATCATCAGCAAACGCTGCAATTTTGATTTCTCAATCTCATACCTGTATTCCTTTAATGTTTTGATCGGACCCGATACACCGGAGGAGGGACTCTAATGTGAGGATGTATAGCAGGGGGGAGAGAGGACAGCCCTGCTTAGTTCCATTGTGGACGGTAAAGGCCTCCGACAGATGGCCATTCACTCTGACTCTGGCGTTAGGGGTTGTAATACAGGGACTTGATGAGCGCACACATACATGGCCAGAGCCCCAGGCGCTGTAGAACCATGTCCATGTAGTCCCAGGCCAATCTGTCAAAAACCTTCTCCGCTTCCATGGCAAGAATTAACCCCTCTTGTATGGTGCTGGTTAGCCAATGGTGTAGGTTCAGGGCTTTGATGGTGTTGTCCCTGGCCTCACTTCCAGGGACAAATCCAGCTTGGTCTAAACTGACCCAAGCAGGTAGATGGCCAAATAAATGAGTAGCTATAATTTTGGCGAAGATATTGACATTTAACAGGGAAATAAGTCGGTAGCTAGTGACATTAGTAGGGTCCCTCCCTTCCTTAGGTATCACCACCACATAGGCTTTAACAGTCTCTTTGAATCGTGAGGGGTGGTAGCCAGTGTGTTGAATGCTGTAAGGAATCTCGGGGACAGTAAGTCAGAGAACCTTTTGAAGTATTGGACCGGGAAACCATCCGGCCCCGGGCTCTTGCCAGAATTCATGGTTTTGAGGGCTTCCTCAAATTCCTCTGGGGTCAATGGAGCTTCCAGGGCTTGGGTGTCCTGCTCCAACAGGGCCGGGAGGCCGTGCTGGGCCAGGAACTCAATTATGAGGTGAGCTCGTTTGGGAGGTGAAATGGGGTCTGTCTTGCCTGATTGAAGGTTATAAAGTTGGCTATAAAAGTTTTGAAACTGGCGTTCTATGTCTTCGTTCTTATAGTGGTGCCCACCTAGGTTGTCTGTTATGTGATGAGTTTTAGTTGTTATGTAAATGTGAGTTTTCATTGCTGGGTCGCTCTAGCGAGTAGATGTCCCTAGTTCATAAAACAATTTTTGGGAAAGCATATTCCGGTGACGGGCCCTTTTGCATAGTTCCTCAGTCAGGAGCGTGCACGTCTCTGATAGCTCTTGGGTTGTTTTAGTCGATAAGGAGCGTTTATGCTGTGTTTCCAAGATACATATTTTGTTGGAGAGGTCTAGGACCCTAGCACTATGTTCTCTTTTTTTCTGCGCCGATATGGCTAGAAGTTGGCCCCTAATAACACACTTATGCGCCTCCCACTGTGTTGGGGGGGCACTCCAGGCATGTCGTTGTATTGAAAAAATTCTGTTATTCCCTGCCTCAGGGCTGACAAGTCGGCAGGATCTGAAAGGAGGGACGCGTCCATTCTCCAGATCTTCGTGAAAGTGATATGTTCCAGGAATGTAAGGATGATTGTGACCGGATGGTGGTCCGAGAGAACCATAGTCTCAATAGTTGCACACTGAAGGTATGACAGGTCTGACTGAGTCACAAAAAAGTAGTCCTGTCTCGCGTACTTGTGATGTAGTGCCGAGTAAAAAGTGTAACCTCGGCCCTGTGGATGCAAGGTCCTCCAGGTGTCATGTAGAGCGAGAGAAGCCAGTTGTCGTTTAATTTGCCGCAGTGTGGAGTATGGGAGGGATGAGGTCCCAGAGGAGGTGTCTAGGAGTGGATCTAAGGGAATGTTAAGGTCCCCCCCTAAGATTACAAGGCCTGACTTAAAGAGTGTCAGTTGTGTGTTAACATCACGCAGAAAGGGGACTTGCTGTGAGTTAGGGCAGTAAATATAGGCCAAGGTGATTCTTTTATTGTGCCAGGTGCCTTTCATGAACACATATCTGTCTGCTGTATCTATTAGCTGATCTGTAACAGCAAAATGGCTTGATTTGGAGAGAAGGATTGAAACTCCTTTGGACTTTGCAATTGGGCATGTAGTGTGAAATACCGTGGGGTAGCGATCATTTTGGAATCGTGGGATCAAACCATCTTTAAAGTGGGTCTCTTGAAAAAAGAGAATCTGGGCCTTTTATCTAGTTGCCTCTGCAAGGACACTGCTCCTCTTTTCAGGGATGTTCAGTCCCCGTGCATTGAGCGAATAAATCTTCAATGAGAGAGGGGTTAAGCGTGGTTTTGAATTTGCCATAGTTAGGGCTTACCCTGAAGGGTTTGAGCTTTGTATGTTTGAAAAGGATGAGGGAGAGGGCAGGAAGGTACACAAGGGAAGATGGGTAAGGGGAGGTAGACAGGAAGGAGAGTTAGGGGGGTGTGAGGTAAGAGTGTTCTTGGAAAAAGATCCTTTAGAGCTCAAATGCCCAATAAGGGATAGGGGTGAATGCAACTACCGAAGGTGAGAACATACCTGCTGTATCACCTGAAGGGAGAGGTAATGGGGTTACCGGTAAAGGTCCAAAAGGGGTCTGCCACTCAGCTGTGGGAGAGGGGTCTAGAACTCTTAGAAGCGTAGAAAAACAAGGATACAAACAGTCATATTATATATATATATATAGTCATTTCGGGTGAACCTTTCCATTTTTAGAAGAGGTTGAAGGCGGACCTCCCCCCGATTTAGTGGGGGGGGGCACCCGTCAAGCCACTCAAAGACATAAGGATGTCTACCAGAGATAGCTGTAGGGCAGACTCTGTACCCCGGGTTGTTGGTGCATTTTTGTGTTCATCTTAATGCCTGGGAGGAGCTAGGTGTCTCTCCTGGTGCGTGGTGGGGCTGAGGACACCCCTCTGGCAGAGAATACTGCCAGCTACAATAAAACTATAGAAGCTTAGGCATATATCATAAAAAAGTAACATCAATCAAACCTGCTATTGTAGCTTCACCCAGGTGCATGGGGGATACTCCATGCCAACTCACCCAGTCCCCATCTAATTAAAAAAAATGGGAGCCCGGGGAAAATGGCAGGGCGGTGATCCCCCAGCTGCAGCCAGGTCATACACCTGAGCCCATTTGCCAGTATTTAACGGTCTGATATCAGGACCCATCAGGAGGCTCCACCAGTGTCACCAGGGCAGCGGGCTGCTCAGTAAGGGTAGAGTCCAGAACAAGAACAAAGCCCTCGCCTGTCAGTAGGGCCCCCAGCCCATGCCCAGTAAATTGAGCACTGGCTGTTTCCCCCCCACTTCAGAATCCACATAAAGTAACAGGGTAACAGCAGAGAAAAGAAGGGGCCGTCAGGGCTTAACGGTACTCTGGTTCATTGCTGCAGTCTGAGAAAAAAATGATAATCATGGTCTTGCCCATCACAGCAAGGAACAGGTGTGTCAAGCATAACATAAATTGGCCCAAACATGTGAAAAGAGAAAACCTGTGCGTATAAAACCTGTAAATATAACCATGAGCATAAACAGTCTCCTGAATGCCCCTTGCTGCTTAGGTATGAATACTTGCGGGCTGAAGACGAGACCTGTGGATCTTGTTGTCAGATGAAATTCTTAAGAAGCGGAGAGCACTGGATCTGCTTCCATTATGCCCAATATTCAAGAAGGTCAAGTGCAGGGCCAGTATCTCGCTTAAGCTGAAGCATAGGTCCCAGTCAGTTAATATATGGACTAAAAGCGCCTTATCCAAAGCTGAGCAAGATGTGTAGTTCATGCGTGGATAGGGTACCTTCTAGAGAGGATCCAAGGGTCTTCCCATTCAGGATGGAGGATAACAGTGATTGTGAGATAGGGGACAGATTGCGATCCAGGAGAACAGTGTGTAGTAGGTATATGGTGCTCAGAAGTATAAAGAATAAAGTGGTCAGCTTGGGCCACATCAACATTCAGTTTTCTGTCTTGCTGAGGAAGGTGTCGACCTTGGTTCTCTGTCGGTGAGCATGGCCTCCAGGTCTCTTTGGGAGGAATCAGAAAAGGATCTGCGGCATCTCTGTCTGTGTCAGCTGGACCGCAGGGTTCTTTCCTGCTGAGTGGGTTGCATAAAGGAGCTAAAACAATCTTGAACAGAGACCAGCGGTATGCCCAGGGTATCACAGAAGGCATGTAATTCCATAGGGGTGTGCAATGAGGCTGTTCTGTTGCCTGCTCTGTCAAGCAAAAAGGGAATTTCCAGCGATACACTATGTGCCTTTCCCTGAGTACAGTGAAAAGGGGGCGAAGGTCTCTCCTGTGCTGCAATGTGATGGTGGATAGGTCCTGGAAGATCTGTATAGGTTGCCCTGCATGTTGCAGCTGCTCCTGAGTGTGTGCCTGTCTCAGAATGTCCTCTTTGTGTGAAGCTAACAAAGCGGCAAATTGTATCTCTGGGGTGGGTCTGTATCCTGGCCTCTGGGTCTGAGTGCCCTGTGACACCTCTCTAATTCAATTGGGGCATCTGACAGTCTGCCCAGTAAAGTATTGCATATGGCCCTGATAGTATATTGCAGTTGAGGGCCCTCAATAGCCTCCCGGATCCCGCTAAATCTGAGGTTACGCCTCCGACCCCTGTTATCGAGGTCTTCGATATGGCGGTGCATGTCTAGCATGTGCTGGGTTTGAGCACTGACCGCTTGCTGCACCTGCTGGATGGCAGCCCCATGTGTCATGGCTGCCATCTCCACATGCTCCAGGCGTGTATCTACAAATCGGAGGTTGGCTTTTAAGTCCGAGATCACCGCAGTGAGCGTGTTCTTAATGTCCGTGGCTACTGTATGGAAATCCGCTAGACTGGCCTGTGCCCAGTGTGTAGTGTCACTCACCTTGTGCATGGGGTCTGGCATGGGAGAGCTATAGGCCGCTCCTCCATCGGAGGCCTGGGAGTCCTGCTGGGAGGTCCGGAAACAGGGCTGGTATAGTCCAGATGGGCTGTGTGCTGGGGTCTGCCTGTGCTCGGCTTACCAAGGAGCTTATGCCAGCCATCTCTGGGGTCTGATAGAGAGGTCTGCCCTGCTTATGGTGCTGTAGGCAAAGCCCTGTCTGTTGAAGCGCTCGGGTTATGCGTTCATCTTTGTCCGGTGCTAGGCCACGCCCCCCTACTTGCCATTCTTGTTCCACAGTTGAAGTGGTTTAGGAGGGGCCAAAGCTGACACAAACTCTGGTATGCCCCATTGGCGCAGGGCAGCTAGGCCTTCTTCTAGAGTTGAGACTGAGATCCTTACCCCATTGTGAGTGATTAAGAGGCTATGTCTAGAAAGGTCAGGAAATGTCAGATCAGGTATGTCTGGAAAGAAAGGCTGCAAAGCTTAGAGAAACAAATCCATTCCATATCCAATCCATTCATTTTTCATTCATTCTGACTCTGGGCACTACAGATTGAAGTGGTATTGTTTGTTTCTGACAATCTTCTAGACAGCAGGTAAATGTTCCAGCTGTAATTAATTAGCTTAGCAACCTAGGTTGACATACATTCTCCTCTTTGGACCCTTTATATCCCTTGCACCAGGTGTCCTAAGCACTCTTTTTAGTTGTATGCTCCCTTTGGTGCCCTCTTTGGGGCTGATCACTCTCCCATGGGTCGTGAGACTTGGCCACATATGTACGTTTGCCATCACACTTTCACAAACGGGTCAAGATAACCGGCACATTGCTGCTGAGAAGGTATAAGTAAATATACAAATATATGGGTAAACATGTGATCCTTAAAGTTTTTTTTTTTCTCCCTCCTTCTCTCCTCTCGTCCATATTGATCTCCAAGGGATAGTATCATCGTATTGATGTATAAAGTATTTCATACTGTCTATTCAGTGAAGTTTTTATAATGATTTCATAGTGATTTTTGGTGAATATAATTACATTATTATATGAATCTTACTGATATGTTCTTCTACCTTTAGAAACAATCTCTATGGCTCCTCAAGAGTTAGGTGGTCCTGAAGAAGCGGTACTCCTGCAACCTTTATCCTATATCCCGATCATATATCATGTAAATCCATGGTGGCTATATTGATAGAAATAATATGCAAGCTCATTTTTCATATGTCGTATGTTTTAACACTCTTTTATTGTCAAATAATTCATAAAATATTTTATATTTTTATATATACTTTTGTACTTGTGTGTGTGTGTGTGTGTGTGTGCTTTGGAGGGGTATTTTAAAGTCCTACTTGCCCTTTTTGTTCCCAATAGATTTGAAACAAGGATGGTACCCTGCAATTGCACCTTCCCCCACACACATGCAATTAAGATTAACTTGCATATAAGTCTTCAAAATGGGCACTTTTGATTTTTGCAGTTCAGATCCCATAGACTTTTTTTTTTTTCCAAATATTTTTTATTGTAATTTGTGAAATACAGAGTTACAAGATATAAGATATTACTAGGGTAGATCACATCACATTGAAACGTTTGGTAGTACATTTTGAGAGTGTATATCTCTTGTATCACAACTTTACAGGTTTGAACATCCTGCATATCTTTTAGTACCGGTTTCGGAAGGTGACGGTGGGACCCCACCTCAGACGCCCCTATTGGGCTCAAACTGCGCTTTGTGGTGTGGTCCCTCCCACCCCTCCGCTAGGACTATATCTAAGAGATAACTGTAGGTATCAGTTAACAAAGCAAACAATATAACTGAAGCAGTACTTCAAAATTGCAGAGAGTATGCAGTATAAGGAAGAGGGGAAGGTAATTAGGGTTATGGCAGAAGGAAAGAGAAGAAGGGGATGATAAGGAAGGACAAGTCTCAGAACAATAGTGTACTTTCTTGGGTCTGTGAGGAACATTTTTGTGGGTTATGGACGTCAGGAGGAGGAGTTATACCACTGGGTCCAGGAAGCCCATATGTTGGCCTCCCGCACTCGTTGGTCTTTGTGAGTAGTAGATATGAGTTCATAGGTGTAGTGGGTTTGGGTTAGGCTAGCAACGTCAGCAAGAGTTGGAATTGTGGATTTTTTCCACAATCTAGTTATGGATAGTCTCGCTGCCATTAGGATGTGTATAGCTACTTTCTTAATTGGAGACGGAAGTTGTTCAGAATGAAGGTTCAAGATTGCGAGTTCTGGTGTTGCCGAGATGTTGGTTTTAGTGATAGTCGCTAGTAAAGTGAAGATCCTGTCCCAATAGTCCCGAATCCCCGGGCAGTCCCAGAGTATGTGTTTAAGGGACCCCTTTTGTCCACATCCTCTCCAACATGTGGAGGGAGAGTTTCCTCCAAATTTTGAGATAAGAGCAGGGGTTATGTACCATCGCTGCAGACTCGATGGACTACTCAGTCTTTTTCTGCCGTCACTTTTCTATTTTTCTATGTTTCTATTATTCTGTGTGAGAGTTCCCATAGAGTTACGCATGAGGTGGCTTTGTAGATCGCTTTGGATGCTAGCATCCATTGTTTAGGAGTGTAACGAGATCCTAGGTCTTCTTCCCATTTAAGCATTGCCCGTGATTTGGAGGGAATGTTTTTTTCATTCAGCACTGGGTATATTGCTGAGAGGCCTTTGCTTAAGTTGGAGGAGTAGTTAAGGAAGGACCATATTTTTAGGGGGATTTGAGCGCAGAGTTGTGGATTGCGTTTAATGCAATGTGTCAGTTGTATAAATGTGTAGTAGTCATGGGGTTGAAGGCTAAGTTCCGATTGGATTTGTTCAAATGATTTAGGGAAGTCTGCTGTGTATAGGAAGTTTATTTTAGGATTATTCCCTTTTATCCAGGTGGAAAGTCTAATGTTAGGGACTAGTAGTTTTACTATGTCCAACGGCGGGTTTATTGGGATGGTAGGAGTCTCCGACCAGTTGGATTTGGTCAGTTTGTTCCATATTTTGTGGGTTGATATGATCGTGGGCGAATAATATGTAAGGGGGTGGGTTTGTGATTGGCCACTTAAGAGCCAGAGTTTCATATCCTCTTGTTTGGCTTCTGTCCGTTCTATTTCGCTCCAAAGCTTAGTTGGGGTGGAAACGAACCATTCCCTGGTTTGGGCTAGTACATTGGCCTCATAATAGTCTTTTAGGTCTGGGACAGAGGCTCCTCCTTCAGTTCTGTGTTTGGTTAGGGTTGTTAGTGCCCATCTTGGTCTCTTGTTCTTTCACAGATAACTGGTCAGGGATTGTAATGCTTTAATATAGGAGTTGGGTATAGGGATAGGGAGTGTCCTGAACAGATATAATAATTTAGGCAATGTCAACATCTTAAAGGCCGCCAGGCGCCCCGCCCAGGAGAATTTAAATTTATCCCATTTATGGAGGTCTGACAGGAATTGAGTTTTGAAAGGGGGAAGGTTGGATTGGAATACATTTTTGGTTCTATTGGTTAAGGTTATGCCGAGGTAGGGTATGCCTTGGTCTTGCCATTGACATGGGAAGAGTTTGGTTAGTGTCTTTTTGGTCTCTTTATCTACTCTTAAGTTTAATATTACTGATTTAGCTTAATTTACTTTGTAGTAAGAAACTTTGCCATATTCCGTTAGTATAGATTGAATTACTGGTAGGGAGGTTGTGGGATTCGTGACTATAAGAATCACATCGTCAGCAAATAGGCTTACACGATGGTCTGTGGCACCCAGTTTCACTCCTGTGATCTCTGGGTCTGAGCGTATATGCTCTGCGAGGGGTTCTATTATTAGATTAAAAATTAGAGGGGAAAGGGGGCAGCCCTGTCTCGTGCCATTGGTTATTTGGAATATCTGGGATAGCATTTCATTGGTATAGACCTGTGCTGATGGGTGTTTATAAAGGGCTAGAATGGCGTTTAGAATATGGCCCCTAAAACCAAATTTATCCAACGTGGCCCACAAGTACCCCCAATGAACTCTATGAAATGCCTTCTCTGCGTCTAGGGATAGAAGCAGAGAAGGCGTTCCAATACGTTCTGATGCATGTATGATATTAATTAGGTGCCTGGTAGCGTCTGCTGCTTGTCTGTCCTTAGTGAATCCCGCTTGATCCTTGTGTATCAACATTGGCATATACTTCATCAATCTGGTCGCTATAGCTTTGGCATAGATTTTAACGTCTAAGTTCAATAGGGAGATAGGACGGAAGTTCTGTTGGGTATTAGGATCCTTTCCAGGTTTGGGGATGGTTACCATTAGAGCTTTCAGCATTTCTGGGGGGAATGAAGAGGAGGAGGCAGCTTCATTGAACACCTGACAGAGGTGGGTGGAAAGAGTGGTTTTGAGGAGTTTATAGTACTCCCCAGTTAGCCCATCTGGGCCTGGTGATTTGCCAATCGGGGGGGAGTCAATTATTGCGGACACTTCTTTGGGGTGAAGGGGGTGTTTAGCTCTTCGAGTTGCGTTGGTGTTAATGAAGGGAGGTTTATCCCTTGAAGGAACTGATTGATTGTTTCTTGTGATGGCTGAGTAACTAGGGGGTCCTCATTTATGTTATATAGGGAGCTATAATAGCAGCTGAACGCGTTGGCGATCCCTTGGGGTCTATACATTTTTCTTTGGGGATGGGGTGAAATAGGTAGGGGATATTAGTTTTAGCATGACCTCCCTTAATGCAACGGGCCATGGCTTTGCCAGCTTTGTTGCTGGTCAAGTAGTAGTGGGCTTTGATTGTGTGTAGTTGTTTTTCAAAGGTGTCTAGGAGGACTTCTCTGAGTTCCTGTCTTAATTTCATAAGTTTGTTTCTCGCAGTGGGCGAGGGGGAGGTTTGGTTTTGGGTGTCTAGATCTTTGATTTATTTCGTTAAGTGGTCTATCTGCTGCGTCCTCCTCTTTTTGGCCCCCATTTGTATAAGGATTCCCCTACTAAAGGATTTATGGGCATTCCAGAGGGTCTCCGAGCGGGATACCGAGCCAAGATTGAGTTGGAAAAATTAGTCTAATTGGTGTTGTAGGGAGCTGGCATAAATGGGGGATTTTAGGATTTGAGCATTGGCTCTCCACATTTTCTGTGGTGTTGGATAGTTAAGAGTTGTTATAGTAATAGATGTGGGGGCGTGGTCGGACCATGTAATAGGCTCGATATCCGACTCGGAAACCCTCCCAAGCATCCACTTATCTGTCAACAAGCAGTCTATGCGCGAGTAGGTGTTATGCACATGGGAGTGAAAAGTGTATTCCCTCAGTCCTGCGTGATGACATCTCCAAATATCATAAAGGTCATTGTCATTAAGAAATTTAGCCATGTTGGGACCTGGTCTTGATTTGGGGTTTGTTGACCATCTGTTGGCCTTGTATCGTGTTGAAGTCTACACACCAAATCAAGTTGCCTTTTTGCATCAAGCGGATTTTCTTATTGAGAAAGTGGATCTGGCGCACATTGGGGGCATAAGTTGACACCAGGGTCATTGGGGTATTATCTATTACACATATTAGTAGAAGGTATCTGCCATTAATATCTGCAAAATGTTCTATTAGTTGGAAGTTCACTGAGGTATGTATTGCAATGAGGACTCCACACTTTTTGGTGGCCTGATGCCGTGAAGATGTAGGGGAAGTCTCTGTGGGAACACTTAGGGGTTGCGTCTATTTTGAAGTGGGTCTCCTGTGCGCAAAGAATGTGGCAGTTTTTGGCTTTTGCTGTTTGCCAAAGTGCAGCCCTCTTGGCCGGATGGTTAAGGCCATGGGCATTGACCGACAGTATTTTAATGGCCATTATAAGTTAGGTGTCGTGTAGGTTTATGTACTCACAGACCGTTGGTTTCATCCGGTTAGGTGTGGATTGGGTGGTCTGACGGTGCTGTAGTCCCGGGTCGGGGGTTGTTTCCGATAGTCCAAGAAAGATCTTGCTGGGATGATGAGCTGGGGTGTCTCTTGTCCAGTTAAGAGTGTAGGTGAAGCTATATGGGGAAGAGAAGAGAAGGGAAGAGAATGGAGAGCAAAGAGAGGAGTGTAGCGGGAGTATGATAAGGAGGTGCAAACCTCTGATGTGGATGATGTGTTGAATTCAGGGTGTACATTTTAAGTGCGGACGACTTGCCATTGTGGCATGAGTTTACCATGTGGTTGTTTTATGTTCCGGTGAGGTAGGGGTTCTGGGATGATGCCCCAAGCTTGCATTAGATGTAGCCCCTTTTCTAGGGAGGGTACTGTGAAGGATTCTCCATTCTTTTCTATGAGTAATGTGGCGGGCTGCTTCCACTTGTATGTTATTTTGTGGCTGCGAAGGGCCTTGGTGATGGTTGAGAGCTGCCTCCTCGTGTCCAGGGTGTGTTTGGATAGGTCTGCATAGATTTGTACAGCTGAGTACTGGCTGGGTAGGTTGCCCAATTTGTACAGAAACTGCTCTTTGGTATGGTAGAAATGTACTCTTAAAAGCACGTCTCGGGGTACTGATTGCGGGAGAAACGTAGGTTTAGGCACTCTGTGTATACGGTCTATTGTGAGTTCAATAGGTGGTGTTTCAGGCAATATGGTGGAAAAGAGCTTGGTGGCCTATCTCCTTAGGTCATTTGGTAGGACCGACTCTAATCCCCCTCAGCATGAGGTTGTTCCTCCTTGAGAGGTCTTCCAGGTCGGCCATCTTTGATTTCATCCATTCGCGCTCTTTTAAGTTGTTTTCATGTGCCTCAACTAAATCATTAACAGTGGTTGTCATGTCTCCCATTGCTTCTTCAATAGTGTCTATTCTGTTTCCTAATGAGTAGATTTCAGTAGTGATTTGTTTAGCCAGTGACAGAATATCAGTCTGGATCGCAGTGTGTACTGACAGTAGCATGTCTTTGAGCTGAGTGTCCAGCACTGGGTGATTTGTTGTAGGGATAGCAGCCATTGGTGATGTAGCTACCGGTGGCATAGTGAGGGGAGCTGCGCGGCCTACCCCCTGTGCCTGTGCAATATGATCTAGTTTCTGCCTGGATTTGGCTGGGCTGCAGCAGGAGGGGCTGTGAATGTCCTCTCTAGAGGGGGACTGGGTGCCACTCACCGTTTCCTCCACGCCGCACGGCTCATCTGGCAAGTCTGTGTAATGTGTATGTCGCGGGCCTCGTGTCCGGCGCCATCTTGCCATTCGTTCCAGGTCCGCTGGGGGAAATATGTAGTCAGTTTTCTCGGACCCTTGAGTGGGTCGCCGCGCTGGGGTGATGTCCTCGGTCATCTAGGGAGGACATTGTGAAGTTTGCTGGGTCGTAGTCGCTGTATGAACCGCCGCTGCTCCGGAGCTCTCTCCTCACACGTCCATACAGAACGCGCGCTGGCCATGCCCCCCAGATCCCATAGACTTTAATGGGGTTCATTTTTCGATTCCAAACTTTTGCGATGTTCGAAAGTTCTGGTGTGAACCAAACCGGGGGGTGTTCGGCCCATCTCTGCCTGTAAGGCCACTTTTTCCTTACTGGGTGAAAAAATGTTTGAGCTTCCTTTTAAATTTAAGCATCATCATCTTTTGGTGAGTGCATTTAAAAGGTGGAGAAGATGTGAAGGAGCTCAAAAGCACGGATGTGGAAAGCAGAGACAATTACTCAGGCAAAATTGTGAGGTGAGGAGCTTAATTTTAATAAGAAAACAAATATAGCTAGGAACCTGTAAATTATATCCAAAATAATTTTCCCACATAGTGATAGAAAAAGATTCTGTAGAAAAAGTACATCAGTGTCATTACCTTGTGCACAGACCCTTCCTGTGAAAAACACAGCAGTAACTATAGCAAATCATCTTCAGCGGGATAAGGATGAGAATACCCTTAAAAATCATTTAAATGGCAGTTAAAATTCTTGCTATTCAGCAACCTTGTTTTGGCACAACCTAATAACATATTTTAAGCTTTGCCTGTTATAAAAATTCCCCCACAGCTACAAGAAAAGAGCACTGGTTTTAAGTTTTTGAGCAATAGAAACAGACACACAAACCTTTAATGGAATGACATATTAGGGGTATTTTAAATGGGTCCCAATTAGAGTTGAGCGAACCTCTGGAAGTTCGGGTTCTGCTGGTCCGTCCGAATTTCGGGACAAAGTCCGGGTCCGGACGGAACCCGAACGATCGCACGGACAACGAACCCCATTGAAATCAATGGGGACCCGAACTTTTATGCACAAAAATGGCTGTAACAAAGTCCTGGAAAGCCCTAGAGGGCTGCAAAAGGAAGTAAAATGGGGGTAAGGGTAGGGCAAGTGCCCTACAAAAAAATGGGGACAGGGAAATAACTGTAAATATTTTTAAAAAAATAAAAACATAAAAAAAGCAAAAATGGAGGTGAATGTGGACCATCTTCAAACTGTGTCTGAAAAGTATTAATTAATGGTAGAAGCCATATAACTGTTCTAAAATCATCTTCAAACTAGGGCAAGTGCCCTACAAATAAATGGGGATAGGGAAAATAAATTAAAATCAAGTAAAAAAA
>BLSH010176785.1:1345142-1356141 GCA_018402905.1 Glandirana rugosa | reverse complement strand
GAACCCACCCTTCCGGATCGTCATGCCTTGTAACCCTGATCACAACTCGCTTGGGCCTGACATTGCAAGCCCAGGCATGGCTTGAAAACCCACAGGCACCGTGCCTGGGCCTGGGCCTGTAAAGTTTTTAGCAAGCCCAAGCCAGGCCCCAAGACGATAAAATGAGGGGCACAACTCTTCGACGTCCCGTCGGTTAGTTGTTCACAAAGTGACCAAACGGGAATCTTCGGTAGTGTCGGTACGGATGATTACCGTACCGACACTAACCGGTCACGTAGTACACTGGGTCGGAGAAATATTCGACCTCAGTGTCACGACGTCAGTGTACGAGGAACCCAATCACATCGAACCCGAACGATTTTTGAAATGTCCGGGTCCGGGTCCGTGCCACGGACACCCAAAAGTTCGGTACGGACCCGAACGTTACAGTCCGGGTTCGCTCAACACTAGTCCCAATGTTCCGTACTGCTAGGCCTTCCCACCCAAGCAAAACAACCTCAATTCCTAATGCTGGGTACACACAGGCTGAAAGTCAAACAGCGTGTACAGCTGTCTATACTACAGAAACCTGTCTACTGACCGGCTTTTGTTGAAGTGATATGCTGCATGCGCTGACCAGTGTATTCTGGGGGGTCCCCCTATCAGAGTACAATATCTCAGTGGGAGAGATGGCTGCATCAACATCGCTTTTGTTGGTACGGTAATCTGTCAGGTTTTTTTCATTCGGCCCGATGGGTTGAATGAAAAAAAGCTAGCAGTGTATACCAGCCCTACAAACCTGACCACACCTGGACAGTATTAAATTGCCATAGCAGCCTTTGGTTATAAAAGTACAAAATCGAATTCTAAATAGCAATTTTTTGTAAATCAGTATAGGGTTCAGGGTCCTTTAAAGATACTTTCAAACATAACAAGATCTATGGCCCTGCCGAACCTAATTCCACATGTTAGTGGCTAACCAAAAGACACCTCTTTATCCATAAAGCACCAGGTCAATACAAGTTTACTACCTCAAAAAGAGAACACCATATCCCAGACTATTTCTTATCATACCAAACTGACTTCCTTTAAAGACCTCAATTCTCTCACCACTGTGAATTCCGGGAGGGGGGGGGGTTTAGGAGATCTCACAACATATGCAGCTCTCCATCTCTTACTGAGCATCTAATCCCCTAAAACCCTTAGAAATAACCTCTTAACCACATACATTTTCCCCTCCCTTTCTACCTGGTCTTATATATGCTGCATTTAAATGTATTCTTTGCTTGGCTCCAGGCCTATCTTCTTAATTTCTCATAACTGTTGGATAAACACCCTTTTGTGGGACACAGTCTCTTCAGTGTAAGTACATAATTAAGAACAGGCAGAAAGTAAATACATGTCCTCCCATTTTTATCCTAATTTAGTTCACCTACTATTTCTAGTTATGGAATGGGTTAACAATAATTGAAATGATGCTAATAAATATAATAATACCAGAGGGGAAATAAAGTTAAATGCTATCATCCTGCGTTTTCCTTTACTTAGCCACACCACGCTAAATCTTAGCTAACAATTAACAAGAACACAAATTGAATGTGAACAGCAACATATTTAATACAACATAGGGAACTTAATTATGGTGGCATGTGCAACCATAATAAAATTGCCATTTTGTATTTAATATGTTTCTGTAAAAACTTTACCTATGTGTGATTTCCAGTAACCCATATAAGAAATTTATTTTTTTGTCTCTGTAAAACAAGCTTATGTAGGACTCACCAGACATAAGGACCCCTGGTGTAGGAGTTAAGCTTACAAAGATTGGCCAAATTAGAAACTAATATCTCTTGCTTTTTGTGTGTTAGTTTTAGGATTCTAAAAATTGTGTTCAAGATGTCTAGCAGTTCATGTGTTTAATGAAAAGTATAGGAAAAACTGGGAGGCTGGTTTGAGCATTTTAAAAAGCATAACTAATGAATGCTTTGCTTTTCATTTCTTCCTATAGCAAGTAAAGAGTCAAGCTCAAATATCCCAAATAAGCATTTTTTTTGTATTTGTGAAAGTATTGTCTTTGCAGTCTGAACTATAACTCAATGGCACATAACAAACAGGATATATCATAGCAATGAACGCTTGCTTTGAGCTCTTAGCACAGAAAGGTGGGTTGAGACATACACTTGTTGTCGAATATGGGTTGCACTAACTAAATGCAGGTTCTGTGGTATAGAAAATGGACACCTTGAGAATACACAGCTTGCTATTCATTGAGGGTATCACAGAACTGCAGATTCTAGATATTCTATCTATATTCACAACTTAAAGGAAACCTTTGTTTTGCAGGGAAAATCAATTACTTTCTTGTAATGCCTGGACTAGCTCCCACTAATAATAATCTTCCCTTCACTATTCGCAGATAGGGATGAATTCTCGGTTCAAGTCGAACGTAAGTTTGACCCGAACATTGGGTGTTCGGCCGTTCACCGAATTGAGAACATTATGGGACGTTCTTGCCGAATTCGAGCGCCCCATAATGCATTGATTGACCACAGGAAATGCCGCCTGCTGATTGGCCAAAGCATGCACATGACCTGCATGCTTTGGCCAATCAGTGTGAGAGCCATGACTGGCTAAAAGGCGGGGTGCCTTTGGCCAAACATGGCTCGGGGGTCTCCCTCCATTCCCCACACTATATAAGGCAGCTTGAACAGCGGCCATGTGTAGTGTGTGAACCTGGAGACTGGAGAGTGGAATGCTGATCTAGTTTGGCTAGTGTAGTATATAGATCTTGTGCAGAGTATATACAGTCAGTGCAGGCAGTGTAGTATATACATTAGATCTAGTGTAGCCTATATACAATAAGTGCAGGCAGTGTATATAGAGTCAGTTCAGGAAGTGTAAGAATGTATATGTACAGTATATACACACACACACACACTATATATATATATATATATATATACACACACACATACACACACACACATATACATATATACATATATATATATATATACACACACACACACACACACACACATATACACACACACACACACACACACACATGTATAGTATCTCACAAAAGTGAGTATACCACTCACAATTTTTGTAAATATTTTATTATATCTTTTCATGTTACAACACAATTGGGCCCAATTAGCCACTTTTCCTCACAGTGACAACTCATTAGTGTTACAAGGTCTCAGGTGTGAATGGGGAGCGGGTGTGTTAAATTTGGTGTTATCGCTCTCACTCTCATACTGGTCAAAGGAAGTTTAACATGGCACCTCATGGCAAAGAACTCTCTGAACATCTGAAAAAAAAAAAAAAGAATAGTTGCTCTACATAACTATGGCTAAGGCTATAAGAAGGTTGCCAAGACCCTGAAACAGCTGCAGCATGGTGGCCAAGACCATACAGCAGTTTAACAAAACAGGTTCCACTCAGAACGCTTGTGCGTGCCAATGGCGCCAAACGGCCTATTTAAGCGGTCAGCACCCTGTAGCAGATGCTGTCCGTTCTACAGCAAATCTTGTGTTCACTATCGACCTGAAAACTGTGCCCTTCCTGTTCCTGTGACCTCGGCTTGATCTGACCACCCGTGCTTTCTGCCTGAACTGACCTCTGCTTGTCCACGACCGCTCTTTTGCCTGATCCCCTTGTACCTCGCTGCCTGCCTTCTGACTAACCCTGCCTTTGCTTGACCATCCATCCACCTGCCTCTTCTGTACCGCTTTGCCTGAATGTTGCCAACCCGGCCTGAACCACTACCTGAACCCGGCCTGAACCACCACTCTACCATCTCTGCACGAGCCACGCTGAAGCCTACTCTGCTTGTACCTGCTACCAGCCTAGCACTTGTGCCATCCTGCACTCCTGAGCCTCCTGTTCCCACCTCCAGGGGCTCCTGAATCGGGATAGTAAGAGAGGTTGCTCCCCGCACGAACCAGACTCCGCCGCCAGGATTGTGACAGTAACGGACATCCATGACAGAGTCTGTGTGGGGACTCTCTCCTATGGATGAACTATGTCAGCACCTGGCTGGCCTTACACAAGCCGTGAAGCGCCTACAAGAGGGCTACACACAGATTGAGGAGCAAATGCAAGAGCTTTCTGCACCCACGGCACTTGGGACTGTACCAGCTGCTGCTGCTCATACTGTTGTAGCACTGCCATCAGAACCTCGGGTCCCTATGCCTGAATGCTCATCAGGAGACCGCAGGAAGTTCCGGGCGTTCAGAAGTACCTGCGAACTATACTTCTCACTCCAGGCCCGTACATTCTCGTTGGAGACCACCAAAGTGGGCTTTGTGATTTCCCTCCTGCTCGGAGACCCCCAGGCCCGGGCTCATAATCTCCTGGAGCAAAAAGGAGCGGCTGTGTCTAACCTGGCCCAGTTCTTCCATGCCATGGCCCAGCTATACGAGGACCTGCATCTAGCCGCCTCGGCCGAAGCCGCCCTCCATGCCCTTCAGAAGGGCCGGCAGAAGACTATGCCGTTGAGTTCCAGCGTTGGAATGCTGACACGAACTGGAATGACTCGGCTCTTTGTCACCAGTTTCGTTTGGGACTGTCCGAGCCTTTGAAGGATGAATTGGCCCGAGTCAGGGTTCCCCGTCCTTTGGACGCCCTTGTTAATCTGGCCATTCAAATCTACCGGCGCCACAGGGAACGCAGGGCTGAGTGATCTAGGGGTTCAGCGTGCCCCACCTGGATGCCTCCCCGGATTCCGAGGTACCTCAGTTCAGGACCCCCGCCTGCAGATCTGCCTGAACATACGCAACTCGGACTTCTCCATCCCTCTCTTACCCACGAAGAGAGGCAACGCCACAGGAATAACAACCTGTGCCTTTACTGCGGTGAATCAGGACATTACGTCAGAACTTGCCCAGTTAAGCTACGTAAGCGCCCTACAGTCGCACCCAGCACCTTACCTGTACCACCACAAAAGGTCACTCACTTGGCCCTACCACTTTCCTTGCAGCTCGCAGAGGGGAATATTCATGCCATCATAGACTCCGGAGCTTGTAGTGGTTTCCTGGATCAGACATTTGCTGCCCATCACCGGATTCCCCTACAACCCAAAGCACACCGGATGGTGGTGCATCTAGCTGATGGATCTACCATTAACTCAGGACTCGTCACGGGGGCGTGACCTGGACATGGCGCTGTGAAGACGTGTCTTCTAAGAGCTCCGCTGCTTGCACTCTAATATCAGCCTGAACAGAGCCTACACCGCAGTAATCTTTTAACCTAAAAGATGGGAAAGAGATCGGTAAAATCTCACCCGACGAAAGGAACTCCCAGTAACTCCATTAAGCGGTTCTTGGCCGCCGACACGGAGGACGTTATGAAATCGGATGGCCTAGGCCGCTCACCCCGCGTGGCAGACTCCTCCCCCCGCTTGAGGCCTTCTGCAGCCCGCCACTCTCCGTCCTCTATCTGTTCAGAGAGCAGAGGTACCTCGCTGAGACGCTCAGAGGTCGCCGCCTTGGTGAGTGGTCTCCCCACAAAAGGTGAGCTAGCATCGATGCTTCACGGCTTGGAGAGGGCCATTAAAAAAGAAGAGGTATCGGCGGTCCGTACTGACCTGGCGCAGGTCCTCTGCAGGGTAGAGGAGTCAGAATTACGGCTAGACAGACACGCCACAGCAATCAGAGAGCTACAAACCCGTACCCAATCCCTGGCAATCGCTCACAGAATGGCCCTGTATCGCATCGAAGACCAGGAGAACAGAAATTGGAGGAACAATATCAGGGTCCGCGGTCTCCCAGAGGCTACTGGGGACGACGACCTCCGTGCATCGATCCTGGGCATCTTTAATACTCTGCTGGGGAACCCTGCGACTCACCCGCTCAAATTGGACAGGGTGCACCGTGCCCTCCGCCCCCGCAACATGGCTTCTGAAAAACCCAGAGATGTCATCTGTCGGGTTCACTTTTTTGAGGAAAAAGAACTGATCATGCAAAAAGCAAGAGAGGCCAAGTCTCTGGAGTTCGATGGGGTCCACCTCACTTTTTTCCCTGACCTAGCTAAGGAGACATTAGACCGCCGCCGCGCCTTAAAACCCCTCACTGAAAAACTAAAAGCCTCATCCATCTCTTACAAGTGGGGCTTTCCCGCCTGCCTGATAGCCAACAGAGATGGCAAGTCGGCTGTCCTACGCTTCCCTGAAGATCTGGATACTTTCTGTATGGATCTGAATATAACCCCGCCGGAACTCCCAGGCTGGCAAGATGAAGTGATACAACATGGGGTCGGCGAGCCATGGCAGCGGATCTCAAGAGTTCGCCGCTCAGGCAACACCACAGCTGGAGAGTAAAGCCTGAGGCTAGACGCTTGTGTTCGGCCCCCACCGTTAGTTGGCCTACCATTACCTTACCTAGCTCTCGTTCTAATCCTGTATCATCCCTATGACGCTCTCCAGGACTAACAGGACACACGTGAGTTTAATCATAAGGATCTTCTTATATTTTATATTTTTTATTACCCCTTATGTTATCCTAGTTGCTTTGCCTTCCCGCTCCACTCCTCTCTCAGGAAAACGGAACATTGCTTATGCCTCCACCATACACTATTGGTTACGGTCGCTACATAGCACCTCGGTACGCTGGGGAAGAACCGGACAATCGGATCTTTACATTATCAAAACCCACGGTCTCAGGAGTCTTCCCGCTCCTCAGTCAATGCCATGTCTTACGGAAGGCCCGCTCACCTATTGTTATATTACTGTTTTTTCTTTTTTTTTTGTGTGTTCATGTTGCTTGACTCTGTTCATTGTTATAAAGCAAATTGTATTATACAGGGCAAAGGGGCGGAGCTCGCTGTCTATGGGCTCACCCGTTTTGCCTCCCTCGCCCACGGCGGCGGTTCACCGTCACCCTCCCTACATGGGGGCTGCTCTGGTCTGGCGGCCCAATTTGGGGCTCCTCGCGTGGGCGGCCCGACTCGGATCAGTTTCTCCATGCTCGCACCGCATGAGAATGCGTGCACACCAGTAGTAAACTCTGGGCTCAAGCCCGCTCTCAGTGTTTTACCCCCTTCTCCTGCTCATGCCTTTTCTTCCTCTTCCTCCCCCTCAGTCATCTTTTTTCTTTTTGCTACTCTCTCGCCCCGCCCGGGCCGGTATGTAAAATTTCTCTCGGTAGGATTCAATGGCATCCCTTAACAGAATTTCCTTTAATGTAAGGGGACTACACTCCCCAGGTAAAAGACATTCTCTAACTCGAGAACTGAAGCGCCTCAAAGGGGACGTTATCTTTCTCCAAGAAACGCATCTGACTCACACATGAGTACAGTTGCAATCCTTCGAATACCCGACATGGTATTATAGCCTATCAGATCAGCATAAGGCCAAGGGTCTTGCCATTGGATTCCGCCGAAATGTGTCTTTTACGGTTGATAAAATGCTGGCAGATGAATATGGTAGATTTTTATTCTTAAGGGGCAGCCTGGGCAACCTTCCATGCACCTTAGCCAATGCTTATGCCCCGAATCAAGATCAGACTGTCTTCCTAAGTAACACCCTTGCTAAGCTAAAGGAATTTGCACAGGGATGTGTTGTCCTGGCAGGAGACTTAAACACCCCTCTTGAACCCATTTTGGATACGTCCCATGGGCGGTCCTGCATAACTCATAAGCGTTTATCGCTAGTTTGTAAACGCCTACTTGACTTACAGCTTATGGACACCTGGAGGATAACGCATCCAACTGCAAAGGACTTTACCCACTTTTCACACATTCATAATTCCTACTCTAGGATAGATTATATTTTTTTAGACCACCACCACCTAGACCTCTTATGGCACTCTAAAATAGAAACCTCAATTTTATCTGATCATTCCCCAATTAGTCTTCTCCTCCACATCCCTACTCTACCAAAAAAAATCATCAATTGGAAATTAAACAATACCCTCCTGGAAAATGACTTGGATAGAGGTGAATTGACTAAGGACCTGAAGTCCTATTTCAAGGAAAACTCTACACAAGGCATATCCTCTGGGATTGTATGGGAAGCCCATAAAGCGTACATCTGAGGTAAACTTATCGCCTTGGGTTCTCGCAAAAAGAGGGAGCAGGCCCAACAGCAATCGAGCCTCCTATTAGAAATAGCGGAGCTTGAAGGGCGACATAAAACCCAGCTAACACCAGAATTATTCCACTCCCTCACGGTGAAAAGAGAGGAACTCAGATCTCTCCTACACGAGGAGCAGAAGAAACACCATAAGATTGTTTCCCAGCGTTTTTATGAATGGGGAGACAAACCCAGTAAACAATTGGCTAGCTCCTTACGTCAGAAAAAATCTGCGTCCTTTATATGTAAAATAAAAACACCTCATGATTCCTTGGTTTACAACACTAAGGCAATAGCCAAAGAATTCCGTTCCTTCTACCAACAGCTCTATAATGTAGAGAAGGGAATTAAAGATGACTCAACTAGAAAGGAGGCCATTCGCGATTATCTCTCACAGGCAAAACTACCCTCAGTCCCTAACTCTTCTCTTAAAGCTCTAGAGGAAGATTTCACAATTTCAGAACTAAAGTTGGCCCTCAAATCCATGGCTGCAGGTAAAGCCCCTGGACCTGACGGGTTCACCATATCGTATTATCGCTCCTTCTCTGAAATCTTGCTCCCTCATCTCCTGCAGTACACCAATTCGGTGGCAAACGGAGAAACTCTGAGATCAGAAACGCTCCATGCCCATATCACGGTTCTTCCCAAGCCAGGGAAAGACCCCAGTAACTGTGGTAGTTTTCGTCCAATATCTTTGCTCAACGTGGACGCTAAAATCTACGCTAAGATGATCGCAAATCGGCTCCTACCCCTCCTTCCGCTTTGGGTCTCACCTGATCAGACGGGTTTCATCCCAGGCAGAGAAGCTCGGGACAATTCCCTTTGCACGCTCTCATTGATCTCTGTGCGCCTTACGTCCCAGCCCACCCTGTTATTATCCACTGACGCTGAAAAAGCGTTTGACAGGGTGGACTGGGAATATCTGATGGCTACGCTAGCTTCCCTCGGCCTCGGCCTGCAGATGTTGACACGAATCGAGTCCCTTTATAATTCCCCTACCGCCCAACTCCGAATTAATGGTACTCTCAGTGACTCCTTCTCTCTACACAATGTACGCCCACTCTCCCCCATTTTATTTGCCCTCTCCCTTGAGCCCTTCCTATCCACAATCCGACACAATTCCAATATACACGGTGTGAAAGTAGGTTCCATTGAACATAAATATGCGGCTTACGCTGATGACATCTTATTTTACATTCAACAGCCCCAAGTTTCCCTCCCTAATTTAATGAAGGCTTTCTCTACATTTGGCTCCATCTCAAACTTCAAAATAAACCTCTCTAAATTGGAAATACTTAATATATCAGTCCCACATAAACTGACGCACCCACTTAGGTCCTCTTTCCCCTTCTCTTGGCAATCCCACTCACTAAAATATTTAGGCATACACCTTACACCAAATTTGGCTTCCCTATTTCGCTACAATTACATCCCCCTGTTGAATTCTATCCGCAATGACCTCCAGAGGTGGATCCCCTTGGCCCACTCCTGGTTAGGCAGGATCAATATAGTAAAAATGAATGTGTTGCCCAGGCTGCTCTTTTTGTTCCAAATGATACCATACAGGGTATGTCCAGGGTTTTTTTCCACTCTCAATTCCCTGTTAAATAAATATGTCTGGAATCGCAAGCGCCCTCGTGTTGCTAAGCTAAGATTGATTAAACCTAAGTCGGAGGGTGGTCTTGCACTTCCAGACTTTAAGGGTTATTTTTTGGCTTGTACTCTATCTAGAATTTCAGATTGCAAATATAATACTTGTTCTAAACTATGGGTCCAGTTAGAGCAGGACCTATGCGGAGAGGAGCTATGGCCGCAAATTTGGATCCCAAAGGCAAACCGGTCTCTCTCAGATTTCACCTCGCCAATTACAAAATCTTCACTGGCGCTATGGGACTCCTTATACAACAAAAACAAATGGATACATAACTCTCCGCTACTCCAAATCACCGGCCACTCCTTCTTGCCAGGAAAAAAAGACTCTAAATTTAAATCCCAGTTCTCTCGCAACCCACTACTCCTCCACCATGTCACTACCCCAACGGGCATTCGGCCCCTAGCAGACTTAATGGGCCGGGATCATCCCTCACCACTGGACAAGTGGAGATACATGCAACTAAAGGCCTTTGTAGGGTCACTACCTAAACCACTGAGAACTGGGGCCGAGCTCAACCCGATTGAACAGATCGTCTCCTCCACGCAACCCCCACTCCGCCCAATTTCCCAATTCTATCAGGCCTTATTATCACTCTCATCGAACTCTTGGCCTACCTTCCTTACTAACTGGGAAAAAGACTTACATCATCCTCTCAACGACTCCCAGAGAGCAACCATTCTCAAACTTACTCATACTGCCTCTATCTCTTCCCGAACAGCAGAGGTCAACTATAAACTACTTGCAAGATTGCATTATATGCCAGTGTTTCTACATTCAGCTTTCGGAGATGTTTCGGACAAATGCTGGCGGGGGTGTGGGGAGACGGCCTCCCACGCTCATATTTGGTGGTCATGCCCCCACATTCGCCCCTATTGGGACTCTATTAGACAATGGATTCACACTATACAAGGTACCCAGGTCGAAGATAACCCATGGGCTATCTTGTTTAACTATACTGAAGAACCCATTAACAAATATAAAAAATCTATCACCCCCCCATCTGCTGAACGCTGCCAAATCTTTAATTCCTAAGTTCTGGAAACAATCTAACATCCCCACAGTTCAACAATGGCTCCACAAAGTAGACTTTATCTATTATATGGAAGACCTCACCCTATCTCTTAAAGGGAGATCTGATCAGGCCAATAAAACATGGTCCTGCTGGTTTGCATTTAAACACACCCAAGACTACTCTAGGCTTATGGCTCTTCACTAATGATATGACTGCCACTTACGGTGATGATATGTAGGAAGGTATGGTTATAGGATGTCTATTTACTGGTCTCTGC
>BLSH010176785.1:1317439-1329117 GCA_018402905.1 Glandirana rugosa | reverse complement strand
CCAGACCGACCGAACCCGAACGATTTTTGAAATGTCCGGGTCCGGGTCCGTGCCACGGACACCCTAAAGTTTGGTACGGACCCGAACGTTACAGTCCGGGTTCGCTCAACACTACTCAGCACCTATTTTGAAGCTCCCAGACCCAACCTTACCATATGTCCTAGAAGTGGACGCTTTGGAAAATGCAGTGGGAGCTGTCCTCTCGCAGAGACGCGGTCCCAAGGCGTCACTGCACTCTGTGGCATTCTTTTCTCTCAAATTATCAGCGCCAGAAAAGAACTATGATGTCGGGAACAGAGAGTTAGTGGCCATTAAATCGGCACTAGAGGAGTGGCGCTATCTGTTAGAAGGGGCTGCTCACCCCATCCTCATTTACACTGACCACAAGAATCTAGAGTACCTGAGAACGGCGAAGAGACTGAGACCACGTCAAGCCCGGTGGGCACACTTCTTCTCTAGATTCTCCTTTCACCTTACGTACAGGTCCGGATCGACCTGTACATTTTTGTGCCTGAGGACTTAGGATTATCTGTTTTCCAGATTTGCCATGACCACAAACTGGCCGGGCACTTCGGCACACGAAAGACATCAGAACTGCTTCAGCAGTCTTTCTGGTGGCCACAGGTGGATGGAGACTGCAAGAAATAGGTTAATGCCTGTCCCACCTGTGCCAGAAACAAGAACACCAAGACTAGAGCCTGGGGGCTATTAAATCCACTTCCTATACCCGAGAAACCATGGGCAATGATTGCCATGGATTTTATTGTTGAACTACCCTTGTCAGAAGGTTACTCCACAATCTTTGTAGTGGTGGACAGGCTAATGAAGATGGCCCATTTCCTTCCGATGAAGGGCACACCGGATGCACCCGAGACAGCACAGGTCTTCGTCCGGGAAATTGTCAGGCTCCACAGAGTCCCCATGGACATAGTATTGGATCGTGGAGTCCAATTTACCTCCAGGGTCTGGAGGTCCCTGTGTGCCTCCCTAGACATTGAATTATCTGTTTCCTCATCCTACCACCCGCAGACCAATGGTCAAACTGAAAGAACCTTGAAGCAGTATCTCTGATGTTTCTCCTCCTTCTCACAGAATTATTGGGCTTCCTTGTTACCATTGGCCGAGTTCGCATATAACAACACAGTCCACTCCGCCACGGAGCAATCCCCATTTTTTGCGAACTACGGCTTCCACCCATCCTTCATTCCCAATGTAGTCTCTGAAAGCCCGGTGCCAGCTGTACAGAGTATAGTGAAATTCCTCAAGGATAACTAGAAGTTGCTGCAGGAAACCATGACCAAGGTCCAGGAGTGTTACAAAGACTTTTGATAAGAAAAGGAGGGTGGAGCTGAACCTGGAGCCCGGTGAATGGGTTTGGTTGGCGACAACCAATCTGAAGATGGCCTGCCCATCCAAGAAATTAGGAGCCAAGTTCATTGGACCTTTCTCAGTCAAGAGGAGGATTAATAGGGTGGCCTATGAACTTGAGCTCCCCAATGCCTTAAGAATTTACCTGGTCTTCCATGTGACCCTGTTAAAACCTATTGTCCTGGATTACTTTACTGGCCAGAGCGCTACCCCCCCCAGCCAGTATTAGTCAATGGGGAAGAGGAGTTTGAAGTGGAGGCAGTCCTGGACTGCAGGAAGAGGGGTAATGGCATCCAGTACCTGATCAAATGGAGGGGCTTCAGCCCAGAAGAGAATTATTGGGAGCCTGAAAGCAATATTCACACTGAAGAATGCCTTAAAACTTTCTGGAGAAGCAACCTGGCTAAGTGTGCCCATTTGGGCATCTGGAGGCAGTGTCAGGAAAATAGCCGTTTCTGGCCATCTCTGACGGTTTGTGCACGTTCGCATGAGTCCGCGCGCGTGTCCGTGCGGCAAATCCTGTGTTCACTAGCAACCTGAAACCTGTGCCCTTCCGGTTCCTGTTACCCTGGCTTGATCTGACCACCCGTGCTTTCTGCCTGAACTGACCTCTGCTTGTCCACGACCACTCTTCTGACTGATCCCCTTGTACCTCACTGCCTGCCTGCTGACGAACCCTGCCTGTGCTTGACCATCCATCCACCTGCCCCTTCTGTACCGCTTTGCCCGAATATTGCTGACAAAGCCTGAAACACTACTCTACCATACCTGCACGAGCCACGCTGAAGCCTACTCTGCTAGTACCTGCTACCAGCCTAGCCCTCGTGCCATCCCACACTCCCGAGGCTCATGTTCCCACCTCCAGGGGCTCCCGAATTGGGATAGTAAGAGAGGTTGCTCCCCGTACGAACCAGACTCCACCGCCAGGATTGTGACATTTAGACTACATATACAGTGAATTCAGTGGTGTACGGTATATAATACAGTTTAGTGTGTTGAAAAAGTCCCCATCATGTCTAAAGGCCACCAAGGAGAGGCAAATGCTCCCAGGCTACTAAAAGAGGGCAAGCAGCCTTTGTGTCTACAGTAAAAAGTGGTGGTGGTAAACATGATGCATCCCCTGCAGGCGGGTCACACTTGCCCTTTATTTTCTACTGTTGGCCATGTTATTGAGCCACAACATGCAGAAGAATTGATGGAGTGGATTACTAAGCCGTCCTCATCCTGTGTCACCCAGGCTCATACTAGTTTATCTTCCAATGCAGCTGCCAAATTGGCCTATTCCACCTGCTCCTTGTCCAGAGTTACTCTTTCCATAGTAGGACCACCATGCACAGAGGAGTTGCCAGAATTATTTGACCATAGTTTTGGTTACATGTTGCAATGCCAGCAATATGAAGGGTCCAATGTTGTTTGCCAGGTTGAGGAAGGAAGTAACTTGAGCCTAGAGAGAGGGGATGCCAGAGAAGGACAAGAAACTAGCAGTCATGTTCCCCCAGCTGCAGCATACTGCCAAATTTGCTCCAGTGACAAGGAGGGAGGAGATGACAAGGACACTGACTGTACTTGGATGCCTGAGAGAAGAGAGGAGGAAATTGAAGAGGACGCACAACTTCAAAGAAGCAGGGTGTCCTCCAGGAGCCAGCTTAAGGGCAGCCACCCTATTGCATCACACCACAGAGCTCCACAAGTGCAGGGTGCTGCTGACTCCTCACTGACTTCCAAAACTTAAATGGTGTGGGCTTTTTTCAACACTTGTGCAGTAGATTGCACCATTGCTGTTTGCAATGTATGTCTGAATCAAGCGTGGCCAGAACAGCAGCCGCTTGGGCACTACATGCTTCACAAGACATATGACGACCTGTCATGCAGTCCATTGGCAACAGCACCTCAAAGACCCACATCTCCTTGTTCCTCATCTGTGACCTCAACTCCTGCTATACCTCTAGTCCTCTCAAAAGCCTGCACTGAGAGAAATTAAGGTCTAGCAATGGGTGTCACATGTACTTGCAGCCAATCTGCTAACAGTACACCACCAGTTGATGTTAACAAGCAAAATTTCCCTACCCCAGTTGCTGAACCATAAAAAAAATACTGCCCCAGCCATCCACACGCTCAGCCTTTAAATGCTAGCTTGTAGGGATGAGCTCCCGGTTCGAGTCGAACATCGGGTGTTCGTTTGTTCGGCTTTTCCCGAACATTATGGGTCATTCGCGGCAACTTTGCATGCCTCATAATGCATTCAAATGGCGGCGGAATGACGCCCGCTGATTGGCTAAAGCATGCACATGACCTGCAAAGCTTTGGCCAATCAGCGGGCGGCCTGCTGAGAGAGCTTTGATTGGCTAAAGGCAAGGTGCCTTTAGCCAATCACTGCACAGCAGCCTCAATCCATGCCCCACACTGTATAAAACCGCTTGTACAGCTGCTCTATAAGAAATACTGTCCCAGCCATCCACATGCTCAGCATCTTAATGCTAGCTTGGCCAAATTGCTAGCACTCAAACTGCTGCCTTTTCAGCTGGTAGACGCTGTCCCCTTTTGTGAATTTGTGGAATGTGCTGTCCCACAGTGGTAGGTTTCCAAAATACATTTCTTTTCACGTAAGGCCATTCCAGCTCTCTACGGTCATGTGGAAGGCAATGTTTTGGCTTTGTTGGACAGTGCGGTTAGCAGCAGGGTTCATATTACTGCTGACTCATGGTCCAGCAGGCACGGTCAGGGATGGTACCTTTCCTTCACGGCGCACTGGGTAACTCTGCTGACAGCTGGAAAGGATGCAGGGCAGGGTTCAGTTTTGGAAATAGTTCCGCCACCATGCCTCCAAAAAGCTGGTGGTGATTTTGCCACATCCGTCTCCTCCACCCCCTCCTCTTCTTCTACCTCTGTGGCCTCTTCTGCAGAATTGTCCTCTGAACCTGTAGTGCTCCCTAAGCGTTCAAGGGGCTATGCAAGCAGCCAGGCTAAAAGATGCCATGCGGTGCTTGAGTTAGTCTGTCTTGGGGACAGGAGCCACACTGGGGAAGAGATTCTTTCAGCTCTGCGGGGGCAGGCTCAGAGGTGGTTGACGGTTGTATGTGACAAGGGCACCAACCTTCTCTCTGCCCTCCGACTGGGACAATTGACACATGTTCCATGCTTGGCACACATCTTGAATTTGGTGGTGCAGCATTTCTTGACCAGGAACCCAGGCTTACCAGATATCCTGAGGCAGGCCAGAAAAGTCTATGGTCATTTCCGGTGTTCATCCAATGCCAGTGCCTGGCTGGCTGACATCCAGCGGGAATTCAACCTGCCCAACAACCGCCTCATTTGGGACATGGCCACCAGGTGGAACTCAACATTGGCAATGCTGCAGCTGCTGCACGCACAGCAGAGGGCCATCAATGAGTACCTCTGTGAGCATGGCACCAGGACAGGCTTAGGGGAGCTTGGCTTTTTTTCGCCACGTCAGTAGCTAATGATCAAGGATGCATGCACTGTCTTGTCTCCATTTGAGGAGGCCACAAGGATGGTGAGCAGCGACAATGCATGCATCAGTGACACTGTCCTGCTAATATTCCTTCTGGAGCACACGCTTCATGGACAGGGCACTTGAGGCAGAACAGAGGGAGGAAGAGGATGACTTCCTTTCCTCTCAAGGCCCCCCTTATGCAGAGAGCATTCCTGCAGAGCCGCCAAACACACGGGAGGAGGAGTTGGAGGAGGAGGATTGGATCAGCATGGATTTAGAGTATAATACACAGCAGTCTTCAAGGGATCATGGTTTTCAGTCCCCAGGAACCCAAGGAGTTGTACGTGGCTGGGAGGAGGTAGTTCCTGATAATGTCATCCTCAGTGACCCAGAAGACACTCATGCCTCCTAAAACTTACGCTGCATGGGCTCTCTGATTCTGAAAAGCCTGCGAAAAGACCCTAGGATTCTGGTATCAAGGAGAGGGATCATTACTGGCTAGCAGCCCTTCTAGATCCACGTTACAAGGGTAAAGTTGCAGAACTCCTGCCAGCGCAGCAGGTGCAGAGGATGAAACATCTTCATGATACCTTGAGGCTGGTTTCACACCATTGCGGTGCGAATTCCAGCCCGTCTGCTTCTGAGAAGGGGCGGAGCCGCCATTCGGCGGCTCATGTCCGTTCTCGCAGCGCATCGGCTGCTCGGGGAGGGAGGGGGGGGGTGCAGCGAGGAGGGGAAAGATCCCTGCAAAATCGCTGTTCAATGCGGAGCACATCTGCGGGTTAGATGCGCCCCCATTGAACTCAACAGGCTGGGAATTCGCACCGCATTGCACAAAAAACGTGTGCGGTTTTTGTGCAATGCGGAGTGCGAATGCACCGCACATATGTGAACTGGACACCTTGAAAACAATGTGTTTTCAAGTGTCCTGCGAATTGGATGCGGTTTAAGCCGCATCCAATTCGCATAGGTGTGAACCCAGCCTGAAGAAAAGTTTGTGCAAAGCCTTACCAGACCCTGGGAGGTTACCATGTCCTGCTGCTGGCCCTGGACAACGTGTTTCTGAAGCTTTGGTCGTTCAGAGGCAGAGTGGTGGAGAAGGTGGCCGGCAGAGCGATGCCTTTAAAAAAAAATTTGCTGCCCCTGTTTTACAGGGGCATGTCATAACAATTTTTTTTTTTTAATTTAACAGCAGGGCTTGTTCCTGCGCCCAACGAGAGTAACTGCGAGGGTTAACGTGTTCTGCCACTACCAATACATAAGGTCCAATTTTTCTGCACCTGATTGACTAGGGAATGTCATTACAATTTTTAAAATAAATTACAACAGCAGGGCCCATTCCTGTGCCCAACGAGAGTAGCTGAAAGGGTTTACAGTGTTCTGCCACCAACAACACCCAAGGCCCAATTTTTCTGCACCTGTTTGACTAGGGAACGTCATTACAATTTACAATTATAGCATGCAGTCCCCGTAGTATATATAATTCAATTGAGACTATATGGTGCAGTCAGTGCAATATATATATATATATATATATATATATATATATATATATATATATATATATATATATATATATATAAAATCACAGTGTATTGAAGTGGTTAAGGGGAAAATGTTAAAAAAGGGCCTGGTTTGGATTTTGGGGTGAACCCCCACGCAATTTTTTTTGAGTGGTTTTTGATCTATATTGTTAGCAGCCTTACAGCCATGAGCGATTTTGAATGTCATTTTTTCCTTTACAAATGTCATTTTGCAGTGGCACTGTTCTAAACACAGATGTGCCCCTTTACAGGCAGACTAAGGAGACTCCCCAGGCACGATATTTAAAGGAATATTTTTTTTTCCACTTTCAGCATTATTAAAATCACTGCTCCTGAAAAAACAATTGCTTTAAAACATTTTTTTTTGCATTGATACATGTCCCCTAGGGCAGTACCCGGTCCCCATACACTTTTTCTTCACTAATTGTATATTTATTCATTTTTCAAAGTATTACAGATAACGATCAACGATATATATCTGATAGACATATGAGTACAGATGTGAAAGAACACATACCATTAGTATTTAGTATATCTCAGGCTTACAGAATAAAAAAGAGAGAACATAGGAGAACGTCAGGTTACAATTGAAATTAGCTTATTATGCTGTTCGAGCCTATTACATATGTAAAGGGATTTCCTCAATAACCTACTATGGCTCAATCAGATGGTTAATGGGGTGAAGCAGTATATCAGGTAGTGGCATCTATAGCACACATCAATAGGAATAGTAGAGATGTGAAGAAGGCATCACATTTATCTTGGGAGAAGAGGTATTTGGTGTCTGCTTTCAAGAAATTTTATATCTTTTGGTACTATTCTCCAAAAACTTTAGACATTGTTTGTGGGCATTGAGTGGGGGAGCCTTTAGCTTGTATAACAAAGACAGGAAAAGTATGAAATGGGCAGGGTCTCAGCTTATTTACCAACATTCTATGAGGTTTGTTGGCTAGTTTATAAAACTTCTGTTTAGCCCATAGTAGGGGTTTTGAGCACCCATTCAGATCAAGTGTTTTTAGACGGCTGCGTAGGGAGGTAACTGCAAAGCCTCAACACCGTGGGAGAGTTTAGTAGTAGCTTGTCCTCAGCTTTCCGCAGTTTTGAAATGATAGAGGAGCATTGTAAACCGGTGTCTTTTTTCAGCCGAGAGCCAGCTGAAATACACTGGCCTTTAAAGTGGGCTTTGTGCCCTTCCCAAAGAGACCTCTGCCACAGTATGCTCATTTAGCTGAAATAACTCTGAAAGTTCTTGGAACAATTGATCTTTAATAGTCAGGTTGTGGAGTAGAGAGTCATTAAGGTGCCAATGGCATGTTTTGGTAGCAGATGAGGATATTGTCAGGTGAAGTTGGACAGATGAGTGATCAGACCAAGTGATGGGGTTGATTTCCGCAGCTACAGTGGAAGTAAGTAATGGAGCTGTCACAAAGATGTGGTCTAATCTAGAATACATCTTATGGGAGGGAGAGTAAAATGTAACTTGTTTGTGCGTGGGATGTTTAATCCTCCAGATGTCTAGTAGGAGGTGGGATTGCATAAGTTTGCAGAAGGCCATCAACTGACAATCTACCTTGGTTGAAGGAGTGGCTGGGAATAACATGCGTCTGTCTCTTCTAGGGGACATGGTCAAATTGAAGTCTCTTCCAACAGTCATAAAAGGTTGAGAAAATTTCCCAAGTCTATTAAATACTTCAGTGAGAAATTGTATCTGACCCTAGTTAGGAGCATAAATATTAATAAGTGTAAGAGATCTTGAGAGATAATCACAGTCCAGAAAAATAAATCTGCCAAGGTGGTCTAAGTAGGAGGCTTTGATTCTCAGTGGACAGGAGCATTTGATCAAGATTGCCACGCCAGGCGTACCAGAAGGGTCAGAGGCAATAAAGGATATGGGGAAGTGTTTGGCAGAAATTTAAACAAGCCCTCTGCTCGGAAGGGAGTCTCCTGGACGAGGATTATGTCAGCTCTACAAGATCTAGATTCCTTCAGGGCAAGCCATCTTTTCCAAATTGAATTTAGACCCTTTACATTATATGTGAGAACCCTTAAAGCCATAACATTGTATAGTAGTCTTAGCACATTAAACACATAGCACAATTAAATGAGCAGCTGAGAACAGTCCATGGTGTACCTCATAAGGGAAGGATATATAGCGAAATTCTGAAAAAAACAAAAAGAGTTAAAATTATATGATCAAAACATTTTTGGTTTAGGAAAAAAAGAAAAGACCAGGTCAAAAAAGGACCCGAAAAAAAACAACAACAAAAGAACATCTTGAATATCTGAGGGGTGATAGCCACTCAGAATGTCATGGCTACAGCCACGACACCAGAGGGTGAGCACAGTGGCCTCCAAAAAAGACTGGAGGAGTCCCTGCCATCTTCCAGCATAATAACAACAATGTGAAACATAATAAACATTTACGTATTCAACCCACAGGTGTGGGTTCCTCCCTCAGTAGGGAGGCCCAGCCTTGACATTAAAGCCATTCAATTGATCTCAAACAGGAACCTCAAGTTGGGTATCTGGATGAGAGAGGGGGTTGGGGTGTAGAAACAGCCTTTCGTGATTTTTGCCATGCCGGCGTCCAGATCCTCCCAGGAATGGACACGGGTCTTGGTGTGGAGGGGACGGGAGAGGAATAGGATCATCTTCTGGGAGTGGTGGAAGGCCCAAGTTTCAGATGATCGAATCACTCTCCTGAAGGTCTCGCATGGAGAACTGGATACCGTCTCATGATGCAGATAGGCGAAAAGGAAAGCACCATCGATATGTGATCTGGTGGTTCTGTAGGCGAGTGGTGACTGGACTAAAGCTTCTGCGTTTAGCAAGGGTAATTGGCAATAAATCACTGATGATTTGATTCTAGGCCCCCTTGAATTCCAATTTGGACTTGTTGCGGGTTGCCAGAGTGAAAGCTTCCTTACTGTCATAATAATGGAACCGTATGATGGTGTCTCTGGGGTTTGCCCCTGCCGGGGGTTTGGGGGCCACTGACCTGTGAGCACGATCCAGACGCCGGCCTATATCAGGGATGGTGGGATCCAGGGTGTAAAAGAGGCTTAGTAGGTAGGGGCGAATCTCGTGATCTCCAATTTTTTCAGGAACCCCCCGCCCAATCCGGAGGTTTTGACGGCACTTAATGTTCTCCAAATCCTCCTGCTGGGATTTGAGCTGAGAGACAGTTTTTTAGGGCTGCATTGTCCTCTTCTAGGACAGGGACGTACTATATAAGGTCATCAAACTTATTTTCTAATGTGTCAATACATTCCCCCAGGTGTGTTATCTCACCCCTCAGCTCCTGAGCAAGTTTACCCACCTCCCGGGTGATATTTAGTGTCAGGCTCTGTAGAAGAGCTTGCAGTTCTAAGTCCAGGACTTCCACTGTAAGGGGTGCTGCCACCTCAATTAGTGGTGTGGGGGAAATCTCCTGGGATACCCCCCCATCCACGGGATCCGTGAGGTCCGGCAGGTCGTCCTGCATAATTGAGGCCAGGGATTCAGGCCTAAGTAGGTACCTGTCCAGGGTCTGTGTAGGCCGTGGCTCTGAGGCGGGTGAAGGAGCTGTCTTCTTGGGTTCAATCTTCACCATGGGTGGACCAGGGGTGTCAGCAGTTGAGGCAGTGTTCTCCCATGGCAAGTGTAGCTACTATATGCTGCGCAGGAGCCGTAGGAAGGCAGCGAGGACCGGAGCACTGGGATTACGGTTCCATCTTGCTCAGAAGCCATGCATACTCCACCCCATACACTTTCTATGTTAATAACCTGCATATAAGCCTTTAAAAATTAGCACTTTTGATTTTTCCTGTTCGAGTCCGATTGATTTTAATAGGGTTCGCACAAACGCATTGCCTGTTAGCGGTGTTCTAGTGCGGCTCCGGCTGGCTCTGAAACTGCACATGTGTGACAGGGGGATATTTTTTTACGGGCGCTTTACTCCTGTTTCTGGACATTCATGGGCAGAAGATAAGTGCCTGTTTTTTACAAACTGTACATAAAATTACAGACAGTTGGCAACACTGATGCTGCTGATGCCTGAGCATCCAAATGTCATGCACCAACATTGTCACTTGGAAGGAAGGGGAATGAGCCATATGATTTAGTATGCCCCAAAATATATATTGTGGCTCCTATTCACAAACAGATCTGTGAATAGGGATGAGCCAAACAACCCCTATTCATAAAAAAATATCCTCCTGTCACACATGTGCAGTTTCAGAACCCGCTGATTAGAGAACTGTTGGACTCAGCCTCAGATTAGGCAGTGGGTGTGGCTTATATTCACATGCCCCATTGCACAAATTGAGGCCCAGTTTGGCAGTTCACCAATCAGCTGGCTCCAGAACTGCGCATGTTCAGCTCAGAGACGGCAGCAAGGATTTTTTTTAAAGAGTTTTCCTGCCGGTCACCACCACTGGTGAAGTGAAGGAAGGAAGGTATGTGTAAGGGGGCATTCTGGAGGAGGATTTTCTAAGTGGGCATTCTGGAGGAGGATCATCTGAGGAGGCACTCTGCAATAGCATCATGTAAGAGGGCACTCTGGGAGAGGAGATTCTAAGGGGGTACTCTGGAGGATGATATTCTAAGGGGGAACTCTGGAGGAGGATCATCTAAGGAGACACTCTGTAGAAGGATCATGTAAGGGGGCACTTGCACTCTAGAGGAGGATCATGTAAGGGGCACTCTGGAGGAGGATCTTCTAGGGCAGCACTCTGGAGGAGGATCTTCTAAGGGGGCACTCTGGAAGATGAGGTTTTAAGGGCAATCTGGAGGGGGGTCTTGTAAGGGAGCACTCTGGAGGAGGATTTTCTAGCGTGCACTCAGGAGGAAGATGATGTAGGGGGCCACACACTCTGGGGGAGGAACATCTAAGGGTGAACTCTGGAGGATAGTCTTTTAAGGGGGCACTCTGGAGGATAGTCTTTTAAGGGGGCACTCTGGAGGAGCATCTTCTAAGGGGGCACTTTGGAGGAGGTAATGAAAGGGGCACTCTGAAGGAGTATCTTCTAAGGGGGCACTGTGGAGGAGGGTCATGTAAGGGGCACTATGAAGGAATATCTTCTAAGGGGTTACTCTGGAAGATGATCTTCTAAGGGGCATTTTGGAGGAGGATCATCTAAAGGGGCAATCTGGAGGAGGATCTTCTAAGGGGGCACTCTGGAGGAGGATCTTCTAAGGGGGCACTCTGGAGGAGGATCTTCTAAGGGGGCACTCTGGAGGAGGATCTTCTAAGGGGGCACTCTGGAGGAGGAGGTCTCACGGGGAAATCTTCCAGGAGGAGGTCTCACGGGGAAATCTTCCAGGAGGAGGTC
>BLSH010176785.1:1284193-1299605 GCA_018402905.1 Glandirana rugosa | reverse complement strand
CACAAAGTGTTCGGAACCACTGAGGAAAGGTTTACATCCCAAATACAAACACCGGTTTTTCGGGTTAAAACCAGAGTAGTGAGGTTTATTGAAACACGGTCTTCCAAACTCCGAACAGAGACACGCATAACATTCGCCCTATGAAACACCGTAGACGCATCATTACCGAAAGAAGACCGCTGAGTTGGTACGTCGGGTAGAAAGAAGTTCACGGAGGAATAACACGTGGAACTTTGTCAATGTAGTGTACAAAAGTCTCTCAGGACTTCAATAAACATCCAAAAAGAGGACCGTCAAAAGGTAGTTGAACTGTATAAAACAGGAAAGGGATATAAAGAGATATCCAAGGAATTGAGAATGCCAATCAGCAGTGTTCAAACTCTAATCAAGAAGTGGAAAATGAGGGATTCTGTTGAAACCAAACCACGGTCAAGTAGACCAAATAAAATTTCAGCCACAACTGCCAGGAGAAAAACCTACAAATAACTTCAGGACTCTCTGAAAACATGTGATGTAACTGTTTCAAGGTGCACAATAAGGAGGCACTTGAAGAAAGATGGGCTGCATGGTTGAGTCGCCAGAAGAAAGCCATTACTACGCAGATGCCACAAAGTATCCCGCTTACAATACGCACAGAGACAAGCCTCAAACCTTCTGGCACAAAGTTATTTGGAGTGATGAGACCAAAATTGGGCTTTTTGGCCACAAACATAAACCCTACATTTGGAAAGGAGTCACCAAGGCTTGTGAAACACGGAGGTGGATCGCTGATGTTTTGGGGATGTGTGAGCTACAAAGGTACATTTTGGTCAAAATCGATGGCAGGATGAATGCAGTATGTTATCAAAAAATACTGGAGGAATATTTGCATCCATCAGCCAGGAAGCTGCGCATGGGATGTACTTGGACATTCCAACATGACAATGATCCAAAACACAAGGCAAAGTCGACCTGTCATTGGCTACAGCAGAATAAAGTGAATGTTCTGGAGTGGCCATCTCAGTCTCCTGACCTCAATATCATTGAGCCACTCTGGGGAGATCTCAATATAACAAAAATATCCCAAGCTTTTTAAATTGACCAGAATAAGGCAGGTATTTTGAAAATATTATCAAAAGTTTATTGAATTCATTCAAAAATGTATATAATTATCCAAACCTGGGATACCCCCACTAATTGAAGAACTGGGTTGGCCAGTGTGTGGGCATGGTAACATACAACACATGGACCGGAGACAACACATAAAACATATAACATTCAATATCGTCCAGACGCCAGATTGATTATAGCACCTGTGTCGCCTGGGAAAATACCCATACGTGTAAGAATCAGCAGTCTGCGGTGACACTAGGTGCTCCAATCACCCCTGGTTGCTCCAGCAGAAACAGGTCAGGGGCCCCTGTGTGAGATATGCCAGTGTATCAGGGATGTCCTGGTGGGGAAGTGAAGCTGATAAATGGAGGGGGACAAAAAGAGAGAGGGTGAGTGAGATAATGGTGTGTGCATCGGCCCTCTGATGCTGGTGTCACATCAGTGCAATGGCACTAGGTGCAGGTAGTCCACAGAGCCCCTTACTGGTTGCCATTGAGCAATCCAGCAGTAGAGAATTCCTCCCTTTTTGAAATTCAAAAGAGTCCCTGGGGCTAGTAGGACCTATGATAATGAAAAGTCCCAATATGCAGATGAGCAGGGGTAGGATTCAAACATCAACCCAGCGTAAAACAGGTATGTGCTCAGCAGCACAAGCTTACCACCATGCTGGTCGGCTTGGGATAGTTTGTGAGTTCAGTCCGTGTTGCTGTCCCCTGTGATTGAGTATCTCTCCCCCAGTAGAGGCGCCTCCATCTGGTATGTCCTATACCATGAATTTTGCCCATTCTGGCTGCATCCTGGCCCACAGGGACATCCCTTCTATCCCGCCTGTCACTGCTCCAGGGGCGATGGCTGGCGTCATGGGCGGTAGTGACGTCAACACATTTCACAAGGAAGTTTCGTAGCTTCGTCTGGACGCCAGATCTCAAATGTGCAGTTCATGCAAGACAGCTCAAGAATTTCTAGGAACTGGAGGCTTTTTGCCAAGAGGAATGTGCAGCTTTACCATCTGAGAAAAAAAGAGCCTCATTCACAAATACCACAAAAGACTTCAAGCTGTCATTGATGTTAAAGGGGTCAATACACGGTATTAATAACTGGGGTGTGTAAACTTTTTATCAGGGTCATTTGGGTAGTTTCTGTTGTCATTATGATTTAAAAAGAGTAAACACAGTTGATTGATAATAAATAGCTTCATCAAAACACTAACCACGAGTTAAAGCAACGTTTTTGTGTTACCATTCATATTCTCTGAAAAATGGCCAAGAAATCATATTATGAGCACAACTGTATGCAAGTAATTGGGCATACAATAGTTATGGGGGCCCGGGTACTGCTCTGGGCGATAATTATCAATGAAACAAAAAAAAAGTTGTAAAAAATGTAATTTTAAATGAGCAGTGAGCTTAAAGTGAAAGCAAAGATTCCTTTCAATATAGTGCCTGGGGGTCCCCTTAGTCTGCCTGTAAAGTGGCACATCTATGATGTATATAGAAGCTGCTACAGCAATAATTGCATTTATAAAGCCAAAAAAATTATATTTTCTCTCTCTATTTTCTTTATTTTGTAAACAACAGCTTGGGAGCCAGTCTGTATGATGAAGCCACAATGTAGTGCACTGGAAACAAGATTAGAGATTTTTTGGATAAATTCTGGTGTCTCTTTCGCATTTTGACTTTGGATAGAAGTAAGAGGTGCAGAAATATTGGTCTTTGGGTGTCAAGGCTGCCTTCACACCATAACCCTATAGAGGTACTCTTGATGAAAGCAAGAATTGCCTTGCTTTCTAAAAAATTAAACGATATGCACCTGTCAAACAGGTGTGGAAAAATTGGTCTTTGGGTGTCCGTGGTGCCTTTGCCATAACCCTATAGAGGTACTCTTGATAAAATAAAGAATTGACCTTGCTGTCAGAAATTTAAATGATATACACCTGTTAAACAGGTGCAGAAAAATTGGTCTTTTGGTGTTATTTGTTGCCTAAAAGTCTTGCACAGATTTCACATCCCAAAAACATTTAATCAGCGACCTCTGCATCAGGGGCTTCATAGCTGCTGGGAATCCAGGACTGATTCATTTTGATAAATATCAGCTAGCCCATGGAGTCCGTAGACAGATGTGCACTATTAGCAGTAACAAAACCCCCAGCAGCACTGAATGCCAATTCAGAAAGCATGCTGAATGCAGGGCAGCCCAGCAGCTCAATTGCATACTGGGCAAGTTCTGTTCAGTGGTCTATTCTCATGACCCAGTAACCCAGTGGCTCGTCAACTGGAAAGCTCTCCATCTCTGTTTTTGCCCCTAGTTAATCATCCACCACATGATGCAGATGCTGCCGATGGGATGTGGAAGCTGACAGCCCTGGGCGCCAAGGACTAAATAAATTGTGAAATGCATCACTTAGGTGGCCCCCTTGCCCACCGTTCTTTTCTTGACCACCAGAAGCCTCAAAACTATGTTTTTCATGACACGGTAACCTACCAGAGTCGGGAAAAATGTTAGAAAAACTCCTCTTTAAGGTGTCCTCAAGAGATTTCATCTTCTGCTCCCTCTATGAGGATGGGATGAGTTCTGAGACTTTCCCCTTTTAATGGTGGTCAAGGAGGGTTGTCAACCAATAGTGATCCTTCTCCTTGATGCCATATGTTCTTGGGTCCTTTCGCAGACTTTGAAGTATGAGGGAGCCCATGTACCACAAGTTTTCGGACACATGAGAAGCACACTCCTCAGGGTCACTGAGGATTACAGTATCTGTAACTGCCTCCTCCCAGCCACATACTATTCCCAAGGGTTTTGGGGATGGAAAACCATCCTCTCCTCTTGTGCGTTCTGTGCCGTAAAAAGAATGGTGTCTGCATAAAGTGGGCCTTGAGAAGAAAGGAAGTCCTCTGGCCTGAGTCTATCATTGTGCCATGCTCACAAAGGCACTCGTTGAGGGCCCTTTGTTGCATATGCACCCACTGCGGCATTGCCAAAGTTGAGTTCCACCTGGTAGACATGTCACAAATCAGGAGGTTTACGGGCAGGTGGAATTCCTGCTGAACTTCAGCCAACCGAGCACTGGCTGTGTATGACAGCCTGAAATAGCAACAGACTCTTCTGGCCTGTTTAGCAGATCTTCCAACCCTGAGTACCTATTTAAGTAATGCTGCACCGCCAAATTTAGGTCATGTGCCAGGCATAGCACATGTGTCAACTTTCCCTGTCTAAGGGCAGACATGATGTTTGTGCCATTATCGCACACCACCATTCCTGGCTCCAGCTGGCATGGTGTGAACCACCTCTGGGCGTGTTCTGGTGTGGTTCCTGTCCCCTAGACACACCAGCTGAAGCATTGCATTGCATGACACATTTTAGCCTGACTCATTGAATTACCCTTGAATGCTTAGGGGGTATTCGTAGTTCATAGAAAAATTCAGCAGAGGAGGGAATGGAGGAGGAGGTGGAGGAGGGGATAGTGCTAGTGAATCATCACCACTAGCTGTATGGAGACCTGGCAGCACAAAAAGCTGCAGCACTGAGCCCTGTCCTGCATCCTTCCAAGTTGCAAGAAGAGTTACCCAGTGTGCTGTGAACAAATTATATCGTCCCAGGATTTTATTCCAAATCCTTTCCAATTAAAACAGGCACTAGGCAGGGCTGACCATTATCCCCGTTACTATTCGCCATTGCGATAGAGACTCTTGCCATAGCCATTAGAGATAATCAATACATCAAAGGGGTGCATTGCGGACAGCAGGAACACAAGTGTGGATTATTTGCTGATGATCTACTAGTTTTCATAACTTCCCCGATGTCCTCTCTCCCCAACTTATGCCAGCTCCTTAAAAATTTCTTGGAGATTTCGGGGCTCCGGGTTAATTACACTAAATCCCAAGCCCTGAATGTATCTCTACCTCCTGAGATAATTGCTAATCTTAAGACAGATTTCAAATTTAGGTGGAGCGACACCTCAATTAAATACTTGGGGATCAATCTCACGTCTAAATATGAAACCCTTTATAGCAGTAACTATCCTCCTATGTTCCGCAAGCTCGAGGACGATCTCAAGCTCTGGTCTAAGCAGGATATCTCATGGCTGGAGAGAATTAATTCAGTGAAAATGACCTTACTGCCTAGACTCCTCTACCTTTTTCGCTCTCTACCCGTCCCAATCTGGATGGATCATCTCTCCTCATTTCAAAGCAGAATCCTTAAATTCATCTGGGGAAACTCAGGGTATAGGATCCCCCAACATACCCTATTTCATCATAGATGGAGGGGGGGATTAGGTGTACCTCATCTAGTGAGATATTTTCAAGCTACCAGGCTGGCACAATTGTCTTCTCTCTACTCTAGACAGGAGAAGCAGGACTGGGTGTGGATAGAGAGGCAGGCCACCCCGCAGCACACACTGGATTTTCTCTTATGGTGTCCCCTTAAAGATAGACCTCCAATTTTGGCCCCTACATTTTCTAACGAGCTGGCCCTTTGGGATAAAATCAGACACCTCCCGTCCTTAGTGTCCTCAGTCAAACCATTAGCGCACCTTTTTCATAACCCGGATTTTCCCCCGGGGTTAAATATTAAAGCCTTTCAATGGTGGCTAAACAAGGGGCTTTTCCACATAGGACACTTCTTCACGGCTTCCGGCCCGATTACTTTTAAATACTGTGTAAACAAATTGGAACTCCCTGACTCTGAAAAAATTAGATTTAACCAAATATCCAATTTTCTCCACAAAATTTGGAGAGAAAAACCATTCCCCCCTAATTTTACTGATTATGAAAGATGGTGTGGTCAGCCATCATTGCAGAAGGGTGGTATCTCGGTCATATACGAAGCACTCACTCTTCCCGTCAAGAAATCAGCGTTTATGATTAACTGGGAATCAGACTTTCAGTTTGATTGGGACCTCGATAGATGGCAGGCCACCTGCTTTAAATCTTACAAGGGCATCCTGAACACCAATGTATCTGAAGCTAGTTTGAAAATTTAATGAGATGGTACCTCACGCCAGCTAGACTGACTAAATTCTACCCAATGGTTGATCCTCTTTGTTTCAGAGGTTGTCTTCTTAAGGGCACCATGGCCCATGTTTGGTGGGAGTGCCCAAGAATACGGTCTTTCTGGTCCAAAATATTTTGTCTTATTCAAAAGGTAACAGGATGTAAACTACCAAGGTCCCCTACTATCGCCCTTTTAAATGAATACATCCCTATGACTGCAAAAACTAAAAGGAAATTAATTAATTTCATATTACTGGGAGCCAAGATTACAATTGCAAGGGCATGGAAACAACAGCGGGTTTCTTTGAAAGCAGCTATTTGAAAAATCTCTTGGTTAATGACACAAGAGAAGTTAGCTAGCATCTTATCAGATAACCTGCACAAATGTGAGATGATCTGGGAACCATGGGCTACCTTTGTTGGAGTTTCTCTACCTCCTGGCATTCCAGGGCCTCAAGCTCTCTGAGTTAATGATAGAGTCAACATCTATCTCGCTATACCCACTCTCCCCATGGCTATCCTCCCCTTTTCTTGTCCTTTTCCTGTTTCTCTTCTTTTCTTTGTCTTCCTCACTGTGCTAGCTGCTACCACTTTGTGTCAGAGGGCGGTAGGGAACGCAAGTATTTGGGTGAAGTGGACCTGCTCAGTTTGCACACTACGCTTTTATTCATTTTTATGGAATTCCTTACTGCCTGATTGACACTTTCAAAATGTAAGTGTGATACTTTTTTAATAAATTCATTTGCCGATACAGTATTACGCTATGTAGACTCCTTTTTATATTGAGGCATACTGTTGCATGGTGGTGTCGGATTTTGTGGTAAGAGTACCTTTTACACTTTTGTTGGTGGTGTACAACACATGATGCAATGTTTCTACAATCATTGAAGATATACGATTAATGTTTCGGATGTCTTGATCGGATTGAATATATACGGTGTTTTTTTAGCGCTACACTTTTTGGTTCACATTTCTGAACGCAAGCATTTGACAGAGGGTTAAAGCATCCATTGTGGGTCTTATTATGCCTCAGCAGAGACAACTCTAGGAATAGATTGGGGATTGCGCCCCTTTAATGCAGCGCTCTGAGGGGGGTCCCCATCTCTCGGCACAGCTAGTTCCCATCGGGGGTGCCAGAGGGCTGGGGGGTCTCTCCCTGGTTCTCTCCTGTCCAGATGTGCTTAAAAGTGAATTTATTGAGGGTTATCACACCTATAAGGTCTGAACTGGAGGGCTCCAAATTAGTCACATGGTTTCTGCTTGAGGTTGACTTGATCCATGAGCAGTTATATATGGCTTCTGTGACTCCTACGACTTGATGCTCTCTCTGTAAGCCTGTAAGATTTTCTATGCTTTACCACGTCTGTTCTCTCAGGACCTCACTGAAATTGAGTTAATATGTTCCACAGCTTCTGAGGGTTCCCAAGATGTGTGGGGCTAGTTGGGAAGCTTGGACACAGTCTGTTCAATTCTATGCAAGTATCTCTATATACAATTTCTGATTTTCTTAATTAGCATAATAAGGTTATTGTTGGTTCCTGTCTATTAATGGCCTCCTTCTGATCCTCTGAAGGAATGTCAGGGCTCGCTGACACTGAATACAAAATCTAATGCCTTGTCTTATGTTGTTTGTTTTACTAGGTTAATCGGTCCTCAATAGGACACATTGTTATGATTTTCTTGATCCTTACCAAGCCTCAGATTTTGTCATAAATTATTATATTCTTTTCTCCTTTTTTTCCCATTATTGGTATAAATCTGTATACTTACTATAGTTACATTGTCATGTATGATACATTTCAATAAAGACGTTGAAATATAAAATTATATCGTCCCTGACCATGCTTGCTGGACCATGTGTCGGCAGTAATGTGGACTTTGTGGCTGACTGCCTTGCCCAATAATGCCACAACATTGCCTTCCATGTGATGGTAGAGGTGCTGGAATGGCCTTACATGAAAAGAAATAGCAACTGGGAACCTGCCATTGTGGCACAGCACATTCTGCAAATTCACTGAAGGGGGCAAAATCCACCAAATGGAAAAGCAGAAGTGGTAAAGCCAGCAGCTGTGACAATTTGCATTTAGATGCTGGGCATGTGGGTGGCATTGACTGTATTTTTTTCACTGCAGCAGATGGGGCAGAGAAATTTGCCAGCTATAGTCTACAGCTGGTGGTGTGCTACTGATGTGCTGCAAGGACCAGGGGCACCCTGTCCTATATCATCATCCCTGTCAGTGGAGGCTACTGAGAGATCATGAGATATAGTGGGGGTAGACTGAGGTGAGTAAGGAGGAGGAACAGAACTGTATCCCTTTTGTGTGGCGTTCAGGTGCTTGTACCAACGGGCTAAGTGTTAGAGGTTAAATGCCTTGTCATGTATGTGGTACCCAAATGGCTAGTGTTTTTGGCACACTTGATGTGCTTGAGACAAAGTTTGCAAATGTTAACAGTGCGATTGGCTGCACATGTCCTAAAAAAGGTGATAGAATAGGGTGGCTGCTCTCTACACTACCATGATGGCTGCCTCATTGGGGTTGTGCCTCACCCTCACTTTCCTCCTCTGCTCTATCCAGCCACCAAGTTGTGTCAGTAACCTCATTACTACTACAAGTAACTTAATCGCATATCCACCTGCGGTGTATCCTACAACTCCTGGCATCTCCAGGCAGTCTCACATCCAGTCATTAACCAGGTCCGACCCTGCTTAGTCTCCCAGATCAAATGCGATCTGGTGCGTTCAGGGTGATGCGACTGTAGGCCCCTAAGTAGCCCCAGACCACATACTCCCCTGCAGCCCTTTGCAGAGTCAGAACACCATACACCCTTATGGAGGATACCATCTGCCCCCAGCACCGAGGTCCCAGAGCCCGCAGCCATCTAGTCGCAGCCAGTAGCAGCACCCCAGGAGTCCCCGACTACCAGCAGCAAATAGACCCCCCTGAAATCGTAGGTGAGGTGTAAAGGCATTTCAAGCCAAAGTGACATGAATTTAAGCTAACAATCACAGGATCTGTGCATAAAACTAACATGTAAGCAATAGCTGTCAGTACATATGTCAGTTAATGGTTCTGCTGCATCATTTATAACTCACAATGGAAAGCAGGAAGGGTTAACAGACCCTATATAATTGGCACTAGTAGCTTACCTACCTTAGACAATGTACTGCAGTGGATATTATCGCAACCAAGCATTAGATCATAAACACATTGCATCGAGCTTACAGTGACCAGCCTTGCTCGGTTCATGCCAAAGGTTCAGCTCAGCACAGCAACACCTGTTATCAGCCTAATCATTAGCAGTCCTGCAGACACAACCACAGCCTGAACTGACACCATGGCCAAACAGCAGTCTTCACCTTGTGATCTCTGCTTAGAGGTGCAGGTTAATTGCATATACCTGCAGACTTCTAATCACATAACTGTAGCTGCATTCTATCGATTTGTGCACCATGTGGTGCCTTACCAACTCCATGCCTTATGGCTGACAGGAAGTCAACTGAAAGTCCATCCATGGAGACATGATGAGGAAGCAATCCTTAGAGACCAGCCGCCTTCCACCCCCCCAATCCCTGGAACATGGGGAGGGGGAGGCCTCCCCCATCTAGGAAGATTTACTCCCTGTACAGTGGGGAGCGTCGCTAACAGGAGAGGCTTAACCTGCGTGGTCAATCCGGCAAGGTGAGGGAAAAAGAAAAATTTCTGCCTTTCAGCATCAGTGTAACCAGCTGAGCAGTGAGGAAAAAAAGGAGAATGAGGCCTGGTGGGAGGTGTTTGACTTTATAGTGTAACCGGATCCTGGAACTGGGCGTGGGGGCGGAGCCAGCCCATGCGTATATGCTGTTATGCTTGTGTCAGGAAAGGTCAGTATGTTACTGCAAGTTTAACGCCGTATATTTCAGTGCGTCACGTGCCGCTTAACACAGTATATTTATGTGTGTTAGTGCAAGTTTAATGCAGTATATTTCAGTATGTTATTGCAAGTTTAACGCTGTATATTTCAGTGTGCTACCTTCCGTATAATGCAGTATAGTTCAGTGCATTACTGCAAGTTTAACACTGTATATTTTAGTGTGTTACGCACTGTTTAACACTGTATATTTCTGTGCGTTAGTGTTTAACACAGTACATTTCAATGTGTTACTGCAAGTTAAACGTCATATATTTCAGTCTGTTGCTGCATGTTTAACGCCATATATTTCACTGCATTAGTGCATGTTTAACGCAATATATTTCTATGCATTTCTGCAAGTTTAATGCTGTATATTCCAGTGTGTTATGTGCCATTTAATGCAGCTTATTTCAGTGCGTTACTGAGAGTTTAATGCTGTATAGTTCAGTGCATTAGTGCACGTTTAACGTAGCATATTTCATTGTATTACTGCAAGTTTAATGCAATATATTTCAGTGTGTTACACGCTGTTTAATGCAGTTTATTTCAGTGCATTACTGCCCTTAATGACGTATATTTAAGTGCGTTAGTGCACATTTAACGCAGTATATTTCATTGCGTTACTGCAAGTTTAATGCAATATCTTTAAGTGCATTACGTGCCCTTTAGCACAGTTGATTTCAGTGCTTTACTGCAAGTTTAACACTGTATATTTCAGTGCATTACGTGCCATTTAACACATTATATTTCTGTGAGCATATTTAACGCAGTATATTTCCGTGTGTTACTGCAAGGTTAAATGATGTATATTTCAGTGCATTACAGCAACTTAAACATATATTTCAGTGTGTTACTGCATGTTTAACACCAAATATTTCACTGAGTTAGTGCACGTTTAACGCAATATATTTCTATGCATTACTGCAAGTTTAACGCTGTATATTCCAGTGTGTTATGTGCCATTTAATGCAGTTTATTTCTGTGTGTTACTGCAAGTTTAATGCTGTATATTTCAGTGCATTAGTGCACGTTTAACATAGTATATTTCATTGCATTACTGCAAGTTTAACGCAGTATAGTTCAGTGTGTTACACAATGTTAATGCAGTTTGTTTCAGTGCATTACTGAATTTAATTATGTATATTAAAGTGCGTTAGTGCACATTTAATGCAGTATATTTCATTGCGTTACTGCAAGTTTGATGCCATATCTTTCAGTGCATTACGTGCCCTTTAACACAGTTTATTTCAGTGCGTTACCGCAAGTTTAACACTGTATATTTCAGTGCATTATGTGCCATTTAACGCAGTATATTTCTGTGCGTTAGTGCATGTTTAACGCAGTATATGTCAGTGTGTTACTACAAGGTTAAATGATGTATATTTCAGTGCGTTACCTTCTGTTTAATGCAGTATGTTTCAGTGCGTTACTTCAGGTTTAACACCATATATTTCAATGCGTTACTATAAGTTTAATGCCATCTATATCAGTGTGTTACCTTCCGTTTAACGCAGTATAGTTCAGTGGATTACTGCCAGTTTAACAAAGTGTATTATAGCGTGCTATGCATCGTTTAACACTGTATATTTCTGTGTGTTAGTGCATGTTTAACGCAGTATATTTCAGTGTGTTACTGCAAGTTTAAATGAAGTATATTTCAGTGCGCTACCTTCCGCTTAACGCAGTATGTTTCAGTGCATTACTGCAAGTTTAAAGCCATATATTTCAGTGCATTACCTTTCGTTTAACGCAGTATAGTTCAGTGTGTTACTATAAGTTTAGCACCGTAAATTTCAGTGAGATACTGCAAATTTAACGCAATGTATTTCAGTGTGTTACTGCAAGTTTAACACAGTATATTTCAGTGCATTAGTGCATGATTAACGCACTATATTTCTGTGCATTACTGCATGTTTGACACAGTATGTTGCAGTGCATCAGTGCAGTTTTCCTGCAGTACATTATAGTGTATCAGTGGAGTGTGTCTGTGTAGCGAGTACTCAAGTTAAAGTGCACCAAAAACCACTTTCCATTGATTAAAGTGCATCCAAATACACATTTCCACATCAATACATTGTGTCAATAAGCACCCCCATCATGTCTGGGAGGACACCAAGCCAGCAGCATATGTGTCCATGGGCAAAGTTGGACATTGTCAGTCCTCAGGCAGGGCATCATTTCCTCTGTTTAGTGATATTGCCCATGCTATCCAGCCACAGCATGCAGAGGGGGTGGTGGACTGGCTTACTAAACCATCCTCATCCTTCTCATCCTCCATCACCCAAGCAGAGACTATTGATCAACAGAAAGAAAAAGGAATGTACCGCTCTAGGCTATATTAGCCTCTGCTCCAACCACCTTTATTTAAATTGGCATAAAATCCATGGATCCAAAAAACAGACAATACATATCACAGAACACAGCAGGTCTTGTACAGCATGGCTTAAGCTTTTCACATCGTTGTGTGGAGGTGCCTAGTCATAGCCTGAGTGCAAGGACTGATTATCCCATATATATATATATATATATATATATATATCTATACAGGGTGGGCCATTTATATGGATACACCTTAATAAAATGGGAATGGTTGGTGATATTAACTTCCTGTTTGTGTGAGGGGGGAAACTTTTCAAGATGGGTGGTGACCATGGCGGCCATTTTGAAGCCGGCCATTTTGAATCCAATTTTTGTTTTTTCAATAGGAAGAGGGTCATGTGTCACATCAAACTTATTGGGAATTTCACAAGAAAAACAATGGTGTGCTTGGTTTTAACATAACTTTATTCTTTCATGAGTTATTTACAAGTTTCTGACCACTTATAAAATGTGTTCAATGTGCTGCCCATTGTGTTGGATTGTCAATGCAACCCTCTTCTCCCACTCTTCACACACTGATAGCAACACCGCAGGAGAGATGCTAGCACAGGCTTCCAGTATCTGTAGTTACAGGTGCTGCAGATCTCGTATCTTTCTCTTATCTTTTCTCAGTAGTTGCTGGTTTTGGTTGCTAAGCAGTTCCTGACTATTTTAATAAAGTCCTTCTTTAACCACTTATATACTGGGCACTTAAACCCCCTTCCTTCCTGGACCATTTTTCAGCTTTCAGCGCTGTTGCAGTTTGAATGACAATTGCGCGGTCATGCGACACTGTACCCATATTACATTTTTATCATTTTTTTTCACACAAATAGAGCTTTCTTTTGGTGGTATTTAATCACCCCTGGGTTTTTTATTTTTTGCGCTATAAATTAAAAAAGACTGAAAATTTTCAAAAACAATGCATTTTTCTTAGTTTCTGTTATAAAATTTTGCAAATAAGTAATTTCTCTGCATAAATTTTGACCAAAAATGATACTGCTACATTTCTTTGGTAGAAATAACCCAAATCGGAGTTTATTTGGTGTTGGCGGACAGACAGATGTTTTGGGGACTGTGACAGATGTGACGGGGACAGACAGATGTTTTGTGTATGGTGACAGATGTGACGGGGACAGACAGATGTTTTGGGGACTGTGACAGATGTGACTGGGACATACGGATGTTTTGGGGACTGTGACAGATGTTTTGTGTATGGTGACAGATGTGATGGGGGACATACAGATGTTTTGGGGCCTGTTTTATGGGGACACTGATGTGTATGGGGACAGGGGTATCAGTGGTGCTTGGTGCAATGTGTGGGGGGCGATCTGTGAGAGTTCTTTGCATGAAATCATCATCATGCAGAGAGCTGTCACATAGCTGCAGATTCCCCCCTTCCCCATCCCCCCCCCCCCCACACTGAGCTCTCTCTGAGCTCGGCGGGGGGAGAACTGTCACAGAGACGTTCGTCTCTGTTTACAATGTGACAGCTGTGATTGGACACAGCCGTCACATGATCGGGAGGTCCATTTACTGCACCCATATCCTGCTCTCTGCTCAGCTGGATCCTGTGATCATAATGATCACAGGATCCAGCCGCAGCGCACCGTGTGGCCGTGCTGTGAGCTCCCGTTCTGCAGCACGTTCATACACGTCCTGTCAGAACGGGGAAGCTCCCACCCGGTCGTATATATACAGTGGCCGGGTGGGTGGTGATTAAGGTAGACTCAGTAAAGGTGTCAGCCCTCATTGGCTCCCTTAAGCATTTCCTCAGGGTGCAGAGCGATGCGACCCGAACACTCCCACTGGTGTATTTAGCTTCGTTGGTGCGGGATGTGATAGGCGGTTCATACAGCATAGGGTGGTGCTTTGCGTGTCATCACAGGATTGTGTCACTTCCGGTTTCTCTGAACCATGGTGAAATGCAAGGCCTCTCTGTGTTGGCCGGGCACTGCAGTAGCAAGTCACCACACTGTGTTCCTACATCTGCAATACTTCTTCTGGCTCTGCATGTATTGATTACAAAGAAGAAGACATGTAAGTCAAGTGACTGAGTTAATTAGGTGTACTAAGGATGGGCTATTCCGTGTCAGGTGCTGGGATTGCAGCCTTTGTGTGGAGGGGATGGCTTAGCCCTGCCAGGGAGGTCATCTTTCCACTTTACCATGGTGTTTGCTCCATTCTGCATGGGAATAGGATGGAGGACTCTGCAGATTCCTCAGTGTGGATCAGACCCATCCATCCATCCCCCCACACATCCATCCACTCACCTATCCATCCATCCATCCATCCATCCATCCATCCATCCATCCATCCATCCATCCTCCCACCTATCCATCCATCCATCCACCCACCCACCTATCCATCCATCCACCCACCCACCTATCCATCCATCCATCCACCCACCCACCTATCCATCCAGCCACTACCTATCCATCCATCTACCTACCCATCTATCCATAAATCCATCCATCCACCCACCTATACATCCATCCAGCCATCCATCCGCCCACGTATCCATCCATACATCCACTCACCTATCCATCCATCCACCCACCCACCTATCCATCCACCCACCTATCCATCCATCCACCCACCTATCCCTCCATTCACCCAACCACCTACCCATATATCCATCTATCCATTCACCCACCCACCCACCTATCCATCCACCCATCCATCCATCCATCCATCCATCCATCCATCCACCTATCTATCCATCCCTAAATCCATCCACTCCCCTACCTATCCATCCATCCATCCATCCATAGGTCTACCCACCTACCTGTCCATCTATCCACCCACCTAGCCATTCACCAACCCACCTATCCATCCATCCATCTGTCCATCCATCCCTGCACACCCCTTCCTGCTGGTCGTGTATATCCTGACTATCCCTTTTCTTTCCTATATGAAAGCAGTTTATTTCTTGGTATTGTCCTAAAGCTGACCATGCTCTGTCCAATCCCCTTTTTCAGCAGACCGTACACAATACAGTCTGTGCAATCTCCTATAGATTTGCCAACTACTATGTAGTGCAAGAGTCTGCCTTGGGGGGGGGGGGTATTAGTGCGGTCTGT
>BLSH010176785.1:1227842-1238858 GCA_018402905.1 Glandirana rugosa | reverse complement strand
CCTACGGTGTTCCCGGACGTTCCCACACTAGCTAATACACCCACCACATCTGAGAACTTTCTCTCTGGATCTACAGTATTGACATTTGTTAATTTCATACATTTGCACCAGGCACGATTTTAAACACCATTTTTTTTTTTTTTTTGCACCAAACCACACATACTCATGTTTTATCTATTCACACCCTTGCAGGCCCTTGTGGCATCCAGCATACACCTGCAAGACACTTGAAATGTGTGGTGGTGGCTTGACCGCTCCCTGGCCTTTCCCCCTGTCCTGGATGGGCTTCCTTGCCTCAGCCCTGAAGATCTGTCGGAGGTCCCCATGGTCCACCTTCATTAGCTAGGCTCTACTATGAATCTACTCACAGGTAACCATATCTCGTGTTTTTTATAACTGTGTATTGTTACCACCCCCCTTCTTCTGAAAGGGCATTAAGTACTCATTTTATTTTTGTCTATTCATCTGTGTATATACAGCATATTCTTGTATCCAGCTCCTGATGAGTGGCAATGTAGCCACGAAACACGTAGAGCTTTCAAAAGATATCAAGACACATTTGATCGATGCATTGCATTATTTCATGTATATGTATGAATTTATTGTTGTCAATTGTTCCAAGAAATTATGTGTTTCAATATGTAGCAATTTGCACGCAACCATGGTACATCAAAGTGGAGTCCATGGATTTTTATGAAATGTAAGTTTTTCTGAAAGAATCAATTGCAAACCTTTTTCCTTTTGCAGTCCTTCACGCACTGAACAACTCAAGGTCTTAGCTCTCTCAGTGTAAGCATATTGAGTCCCAGGGTGTGCTCCACTGAGATCTCTTCCTGGTCATTTCAAGCAGCCGGAGAGGGATTTGGGTGGACCAGAAACTCCAGGCAGGAACAAGCTCTGCCATGGTGGCTGGCAAAACCCGGGTTGGACTCTCACCAGTCCACTCCAAGTGAACGCATGCGAGGCGACAAATATCGCCCATCTACTATCGCACCTTGCATAACGTCACTGTATATATATATGTAAAATAGTTACATATCTGAGTGCGGATCCCCCCTTACATCCAGGTCCCCAGAGAGCCCCCCTTTACATCAGGGTCCCAAGAGAGCCACCCCCTTACATCAGGGTCCTCAGAGAGCCCCCCTCCTTTCATTAGGGTCCCCAGAGAGCCCCTTCCTTACATCAGGGTCCCCAGAGAGCCTCCCCTTACACCAGGGTCCCCAGAGAGCCCCCCTTACATCAGGATCCCCAGAGAGTCTCCCACTTACATCAGGTTCCCCAGAGAGCCTCCCACTTACATCAGGGTCCCGAGAGAGCCTCCCACTTACATCAGGTCTCCAGAGAGCCTCCTCTTACATCAGGGTCCCCAGAGAGCCTCCCTTACATCAGGGTCCCCAGAGAGCCTCCCCTTACATCAGGGTCCCCAGAGAGCCCCCCTTGTCTGCAGCAACAGGACTGTTTAACCCTTTAGCTCAAGTGCTTACCTCTTGTGGTGATCCAGACCGGACTGGGCTCCATCTGCTCAGCTGGTGACCGGGGGAGGAACATAAATAGTTAATGTTATCAGGCATAAGTTCTTATCTATATTCAGCAGTTCCGACAATTTAATCATTGTCCCGACATCCACTTCTATACCAATCTGCCGGGCAATGTAATTGCCAGGAACCACAGCACAAGGATTACTTTGCCTGAGCCTGAAAATCATCGAATAGTTCTGGCGGAGTAGTCCTTGTGCTGCAGTTCCGGAAAATTACATTGCCCGGCCGATTGGTATAGAAATGGACGTCGGGACAATTATTAAATTGTTGGAACTGCTATATATAGATAAGAACTTGTGCATGATAACAGTAACTAGTCATGTTCCTCCCCCGGCCACCAGCTGAGCAGATAGAGCCCAGAGCCAACCCTAGGTAAGAGAATCAGGGCTATGGGCCCCAGATTTGGGGCTATGGCCCCAGTGGCCACCCCCTAGCGACGCCAATGGGACTCCCTCTATATAAAGATCTACAGCATATAGAGGAATCTGGACCTCCTTCCTCTTGCTGATGAATGCTCAGTGATGCACCCCAAAATTCTATTCAATTTTCCCACTGCCTGGTCACACTGATCATTTAGCAATCATCTGAAATAAACACCCCAAATATTTTTCCTTTGTAGTTATGACCAATATTATGCCCTAATACTGGACTCTGTCTAGGGATTATTTTTCCCTAGGTGCATTATTTTAAATTTAGAAATGTAGAACTGAGTTTCCTCTGCTTTGACCTATATTGCAGCAATGCCAAACCATGATCCATGTAATAGCACTCAGCACTGGTACTAGATTAAGTTTGATGACTGGTTGCTATTGGGATAATTTACATCACTGATATTTTTTTAAACAATATATTGAGAACATGAATAGCAAGATTTATTAGGCTTGCTCTAGGTGTGCATTGCAAAGAAAATGAGGGCAGTATTGTGGGTACAGATACAGATCTCTAAGGTTGTACAAGCAGAAACATTAGGGGAGTTGATTTGCCGTAAAAATTGGTGGGACTTTGATTCTCATAATGAAAGAAGTGAGGAAAAGTTTGGGTATGGAAAGGCAAGTGTGGGGAAATTATCCAGTATAATACTCACAGAAAAAAAAATTATTATGGGAAATGAAGGACACCAAGGGCACAGACTGAGCTGAGAAGGTTAAGGCCTGGTTCACACCTGGGCATTTTTTAGTGCATTTGCAGTTTTGCAGAAACACACTACAGTCCACTTAACATGGTTTTCTATGGATCATGGTCACATCTATGCATTTTTTGGAAAGGGCCAGGGACTTTTTCTCATTTTTGGTTCCGTAGACTTCAATGGATCAAAAAAATATATTGAAAAACGCAAAATGCACTTGGAATATGCAAACTCAACCTGCATAGGTGTGAACCAGGCCTGAATATCTTTTACAATACTCAGTAAGGCCTTATTCAAACCTCTGTATGTTTAGTGCTTTTTGCATTTTGCAGATTTGCACTACAGTCCATTTAACATGGTTTCCTATGGAACACGTTCTGTAGTGCAAATCTGCAAAATGCAAAAAGCATTAAAAATACATAGGTGTGAATCAGACCTTTAACATTTAGGTTTGTGCGTGGAAATATGTGAGATGTAGTTGAAAACAGGAAATGACAAGTTCACCAACATTTCACAACATTTTTGCCAACAGGTATCTGTTGGAAAAACCAAAGGAAGTGTATTCCACCAATATACTTTGCATATCTGGGTGTAATATTCTTCAATAGGAAGCCCAAGTCTCAGTACAACTCACTTTTTTTACCTTTAATATTCCCTGATACTGAATGGTCACACATTGATTTTATCAGTGATTAGTCATAGTGTGTGTAGTTGAATTGCTGTTCTGGATCCGGCTGGCTCGTCATTGGGCACAGTGCACTTGATACCCTTCGAATCAGGATTTTATCCTCAATTCATTATTTGCTCATGCCAGCATTCATTCTCAACATAAACTTTGCAAATATTATATAATATACAGTATATATATAATATGTGAAGTTGTAGGTGTGCTGGCCCTAATCAGAATTATTAGCCACTTAGAAATCTTAAATTATTGATTTTATCAATGATTCAACATTGATTTCTATAAACCCATGATGCTGCTCACCTTTCATCATACACATTCTTGGCAGACTGTACACTCTGCAAAAACAGATTTAACACCTGTGGCTGGCTTTTTGGAAACTGGAGAATGACAGCAAATACACTTCATGTAGGGTTCTGCCCCAGTTCTATGAACATGTTCTACGGCCCGCGGGCCCTTTGCTTCCCTATATGTGTCCCTCTGGGCTCCTCCCACTAATATGAGGTACTGCTCCTCCCATTGATACAAGGCACTATTCCTCCCACCAACAATAGGAAATTATTCTTTACACTGACACCAGTGATGGGGCACTATTCCTATTACTGACACGAACAATGTGCCATAATTCTTCCCACTGATATAAACCATTGAGAACCATACCACCCACTAATACCAATGATGGGACACTATTCCTCCCACTAATACCAATAATGGGGCACTATTCCTCCTGATACCAATAATGGGGTACTATTCATCTCACTAATACCAATAATGGGGCACTATTCTCCCACTGATACCAACGATGAGGCCCTAATACCACTAATACCAATAATGGGGCACTATTCCTCCCACTAATACCAATGATGGGGCACTATTCCTATTACTGACACGAACAATGTGCTATAATTCTTCTACACTGATATAAACCATTGAGAACCATACCACCCACTAATACCAATGATGGGACACTATTCCTCCCACTAATACCAATAATGGGGCACTATTCCTCCTGATACCAATAATGGGGCACTATTCATCTCACTAATACCAATAATGGGGCACTATTCTCCCACTGATACCAACGATGAGGCCCTAATACCACTAATACCAATAATGGGGCATTATTCCTCCCACTAATACCAATGATGGGGCACTGTATCTCCCACTGACATCAATGATCGGGCACTATTCCTTCCGCTAATATCAATGATGGGGCACTATTCCTCCCGCTAATACCAATGATGGGGCACTATTCCTCCCACTAATACCAATGATTGGGCACGATTCTTTTTCCTACTAGCTATAGGTGCTATGTAAATTTATACTCCCACTGACTACCAGTCCTAAGATATTGTGTATTGTCCACTATTCCTCCCACTAATACCAATGATGGGGCACTATTCCTCCCACTAATGCCAATGATGGGACACTATTCCTCCCACTAATATAAAACGATGGGGCACTATTCCTCCCACTAATACCAACGATGGGACACTATTCCTCCCACTAATACCAATGATGGGGCACTATTCCTCCCACTAATACCAACAATGGGGCACTATTCCTCCCACTAATACCAACGATGGGGCACTATTCCTCCCACTAATACCAAGGACGGGGCACTATTCCTCCCACTAATACCAACGATGGGGCACTATTCCTCTTACTAATACCAATGATGGGGCACTATTCCTCCCACTAATACCAATGATGGGGCACTATTCTTTCCACTGATACCAATGATGGGGCACTATTCCTCCCACTAATACCAATGATGGGGCACTATTCCTCCCACTAATACCAATGATGGGGCACTATTCTTTTCACTAATACCAATGATGGGGCACTATTCCTCCCACTAATACCAATGAAGGGGCATTATTCCATCCACTAATACCAATGATGGGGCACTATTCCTCCCACTAATACCAATGATGGGGCACTATTCCTCCCACTAATACCAATGATGGGGCACTATTCCTCCCACTAATACCAATGATGGGGCACTATATGTACCACTGACACCAATGATGGGGCACTATTCCTCTCATTAAAACCAATGATGGGGCACTATTCCTCCCACTAATACCAATGATGGGGCACTATTCCTCTCACTAAAACCAATGATGGGGCACTATTCCTCCCACTAACACCAATGATGGGGCACTATATCTCCCACTGACACCAATGATGGAGCACTATTCCTCCCGCTAAAACCAATGATGGGGCACTATTCCTCCCACTAATAATAATGATGGGGCACTATTCCCCCCACGAATACCAATGATGGGGCACTATCCCTCCCACTAATACCAATGATGGGACACTATTGCTCCCACTAATACAAATGATGGGGCACTATATCTCCCACTGACACCAATGATGGGGCACTATTCCTCCCACTAATACTAACGATGGAGCACTATTCCTCCCACTAATACCAATGATGAGGCACTATTCCTCCCACTAATACCAATGATGGGGCACTATTCTTTCTCCTACAAACTATAGGTGCTATGTAAATGTATACTCCCACTGACTACCAGTCCTGAGATATTGTGTATTCTCACTGATGCCAGGACATTTTCTACACCCTGGCCACAGTCTGGCCCCCAAGTCTGAAGGACATTAAACTAGCCCTTTATTTAGAAAGTTTGGAGACGCCTGCTATAGAACATAATCACATATCAGACAGATTGGAGTTTAGCTCAGTATTTATCTGATATAGCTATAGGCATACATTCTTTTCATAACAGATCTCGGCCTGGACTTGACAGATCTATAGAATTTGTTCATCCCAATCAGGAATACATATGAGAGCCTGAAAGCAGAGCTGTCATATTTATATTAGTCAAGTCTAGACAAGTTGTAATTCAGGTAACTAAACACTACTTTATTTAAAAGCATGGTGGTTATTAACAATCAGAAACAAATTACTTTTCATTAGTACTGTTGGCAGAACACTGAGGATTGGTTTGCTATATACATTTGCTTTTTTGCACTTTGCTATTAATCCAACTCCAGGCAAAAGGTTTCCTTTCAGTTTTGGATAAAATATGGAAACTTGTTTAGGACCTCAGTGTTTCTTTTTTTTTTTTTTGTAGCAGTAAATAATTCTAGTTAATTTAGTTACTATCTGCTTGTGTTCTGTTTGGTAGATTTTTCTTCATCGCTCGTCAATAGAACAGGAAGTGCAGGAAAATCTTCCAATGGGGACAAAGACAGAAGGAAAAGTATCTTAGATTGTAAGCTCTAACGAGCAGGGTCATCTGATTCCCACTGTATTAAATTGTATTGTAATTGTACTGTCTACACTCATGTTGTAAAGCACTGCATAAACTGTTGGCACTATATAAATGCTATATCATAATAATAATACTCTAGTATACTAGAGAATTATGAGAATTTTGTGTGCATCCTGGACTGGTTGAGGAGATTCCTCCACACTTTCATCTGTACTGTACAGTGTGTTGGGTGTTATTCACAATGCATGGCACCCCAAGACATCACACACAGAGCAAATGCGTTGTTGTGCAGTGTTAGAACACATAGTAACACACGTTCTTAAAGTGGTTGTCAAGTCATGACAACCACTTTAAACTACAGGTAAGCCTACAATAAGGCTTACCTGTAGGTCCAGGAAATATCTTCTGGTTTAGGAGATATCCCCTGTATCTGCATGTGCCAACGTCATCGGTACATGTGCACTGAAGAATCGGCACCTGGGGTAGCCCAGGGTGCCGTTTCTTCTTTATTTGTGCCGTAAATGATGGCTCCCGCGTGCATGCGTGGGAGTGATGTCAGCGCGGCTCTGCCAATCACTGTGCTGGAGCCCGTGCTGTAATTGGACGGAGCTGCAGACCCGGAAGAGTGATGTCGCTGGTCACAGTGGTGTGCCTAGACCGCTGCAACAGCTTCGTTAGGAAGTAAGTGTTTCATAATGAGCTAGTATGCGCTGCATATTAGCTCATTATGCTTTTGCTTTGCAGGTTTTTTTTTTGTGGGGGTGTGGGGTGGCTTTACAACCACTTTAACTGCACATTACTGCAATGCAAAAGTGACAATGTGCTGTAAAGCAGTGGTTCCCAACCTCAGTCCTCAAGTACCCCCATTTTTGGGAATTTCTCTTAGAGGAAAATAGCTGTCCAAAATACCAAGCCATTGACTCTGATTTAAAGCACCTGTACAAGAAAAAGGAAAACCTGCAAACATGGCCTGCTGGGGGCACTTGAGGACTGCTCTAGGTGCAAGAAGGCTTTTGCAGAGTGCCCACATTCTAACTTGCCTCTGGCTGTGCTTAGAGGGAGACAAGAAGCAGCGCCTTCTAAGTGAAGCAATAAAGCACTCTAATAGTATAACAGTGTGGGTTACATTCACAAGGAGAGGATACTACATGTTGGTTTTTATCCTCTCCTTGTGAATGTAACCCATACTTTTATACTATTAGGCCCCTTTCACACTGAGGCGCTTTCATAGCGTTTTTTGCTAAAAATAGCGCTTCCAAAACGCTTCTAAAACGCTGCCCATTAATACCAATATACCTATTCACACTGGGGCGTCGTGCTGGCACCACATTTAAAAAAGTCCTGCAAGCATGATTTTTTGTGCTTATTCTGAGCGCTAAAAATAGCACATTAGAAACGCCCATATACATTGAAATTAATGTAAAGTGCGTTAAAAGCGCGTTAAAAGCAAAAAACCCAGAGGTTGCGGAAAGGTCAAAATATCAGGAAGTAAATAGGATGTAATGTAGGGGGATGTGCCATTTATTTAATTCTAGTGCTTCAAAAGCACTTGAAAATCGCTTGAAAAATGCCTGGGCGTTAGCGCTAATTATAGCGCTAACGCTGGAAAAACGTAGTCATAACGCTTGATGTTTTGTGTGCGTTTTTCAAATGCCTCAGTGTGAAAGTAGCCTAAAAGTGCTTTATTGCTACACTTAGAAGGCACTGCTTCTTGTCTCCCTCTACATTTCAGAGTCCCTTCTAGCTCTTCTCCAAGCCGGCAGCCACTAAGGATAGCTATTTAATCCACTGTCCATGGACTAATTACCATTATGGACTCATTATGACTGTCAAAGTCCCTATATCACTTCATTTAATGTTACAGCTTTATCCAGAGTGCGCATTGTTAATCTGTTTGTTTTCTGACTGTGCTTAGTACAGTCCAGACAGGAGCAGGACAGACCCTCCCAACTATAAAGAGACAATTTACAACATTGGGTACTGTAGTGCATAAGCTGCTGTGCATTGATTCCCGCTGTGGCATGTTAATCAGTCTTATCCAAAATGAATGGACTGAAAACACGAAAAAGGGTCAGGCTGCATTTTTCCACAGTGCAGCGCACATCACACTTTGTGTTATACCGCACTGTTTTTAGAGGGTGTTGGGGTACCGGTAACAGTAAGGCCTCATACACGCGGGCGTATGTTAAAAAATAAGCAAAACGTCGGGCCTGACGTCTTGGGAAAATCAGCGCTTTTTTGGAGTTTTGCATCGGCATTAGTGAGCGCTAGTGAGCGTCGGCGTCAATAGGCATGTTTTTTAGAAAAAAAACATTCCTCTGCTATTTTTTAATCTAAAAATGTCGGCGTCAAAAACGCCAGTTAACGCCGGTATGGCGTTAGTGAGCGTTTTGCGGCGTCGGCGTCAAAATATTACAGCCTTGAAACGCACTGGCCGTGGGTTCTACTTTCAGCTCACTAACGCCGATGCCCTCTACAGCTCAAAAACGTCAGCGTTTTTATGGGGCCATTGACTAACATGGAGAGCTGCAAAAAAAACAGCAAAAAACACGGCGTCAAAAAACGCCCCTGTGTATAAGGCCTACTGGTATAGCAGTGCACCAGCACACATAAAATGCATTATGGTACTGCATGCAATGCCATAGAGCACTGGTGTGAATGGGCACTGAACCTTTTGAGCAGCACTCCTTTGAGTGCAATGAACGCACACAACTGGGATCACATTACTTTCTGATGAGTTCCACTTTGTTTACAAAAATCTCAATGAAATTACACTGCTGCCCCCTAGTGTTTACAACAAGGCACAATAACAGTAATATTCTGGACAGTAAGAATTGACAGTAAATAGGAACAAATGCCTTAAATCTAGACAAGACTTTATATTGTATCTGTTTTAAATATAAAAGTATTATTGTATTACAATTTCCCTGCTATAAAATCGCATATCCATTCTAGAAATGGGTTTAGCGTATCTAAATAAGACTTAAAGCTGGGGTCCAGGTGGGTATAAAAGACACAAATTAATGAGGCTCTGCCTTCCAAAAAAAAAAAAAACATTGTTCAATGCAGGCTCTGTAAGTATTTGTATTTGACTTGGATTCATCCTCTTGCAAGCCCCCCGTACAGCAGAGATCAGACTGGGGGGAGGGAGCAGCACATAGAGTCAATTAGTTGTGCTGCATTGCTCAAGGTATAACAAGAGACATGCTAAAAGGAGGAGAGAGCGGTGTTTAGGCTGGGTTCACACCATTCTGAATTGGATGCGGGTTGGCTACATCCAATTCACAATAGCAGGAGATCCCTATGGAGCTGGTTCATATATCTCCGCAGCAGGTCTAGTGCGGTTTGCACAAAAACGCTGTGCGTCTCTTGAAAAGTTTCAGGTCTGAATGCAGCCCAAAATTTGGGCTGAAATCGGACCTGAAACAGTGAACCAGAATGCACCGGACCCCTGCTGTGCGCAGCTGCGTGTTCAAGTGTGAAACCAAGCCTCAGGCCCCTTTCACACTTGTATGACCTGAAAGTCGCACAATTTTGCTGTGATTTTGATGCGACTTTAAGCAATGCTTGTGTAAACATGAGGTCTATGGACCTCAAATCGCATCAAAGCCGGACCAAAGTGGTGCAGGGACTACTTTGAATTTGCTGAGACTTGAAGTTGCACAGATATGAACAGTACTCATTGGAAATAAAGGAGAACGACTTGTCATATGACTTTGCAGTCCCAAGTCGCACAGATGTGATAGGGGCCTAAAGGGGGCGAGCTTATGAGTGTGCTCTCTTTCAGTCACAGGCTGGGAGAAGCACAAGACCTGTGAGCGTAACTTAGCAGCAGCAGAGGAAAAAACAGTTCAGATCGAAAGATGGCTACAGTGCGGATCTCAATTGCCCGGCGGACATCCATGGACATCTGCCCTTGTGCACGCTCCCTGCGCGCACTCACAGCCTGCAGCGCGCTCTCGCGCCCGCCGCACGCTGCGTGGGCATGCCCGTGGGTCGGGCGGACTCGATGTCCGCCGAAGACCCGCGATCATCTGTCAGAGCTGCAGAACGGGGAAACGCCGTTGTAAACACGGCGGTTCTCCGTTCTGTGAAGGGGGACATAACAGATCTACTGATCCCTGTCACTGGGATCAGTTATGTCCCAGCCAGCCCCGCCCCCTTACAGTTAGAACACACCCAGGGAACACAGTTAACCCCTTCACTGCCCCCTTAGAGTTAACCCCTTCCCTGCCAATGACATTTATACAGTAATCAGTGGACATTTAAATTTCTGATCGCAGTATAAATTTAGTTGCCTTCATAAATCTGCAATGCAGGAGCACAGTTAAAAAACAGGGACAGAACATTGTCACCCTATAACAGAAAGTGCCTGAACAAGGAGGCGTGACATCGGTAGAAAGCTAGACTTGACATAAAAGT
>BLSH010176785.1:1176344-1191114 GCA_018402905.1 Glandirana rugosa | reverse complement strand
CGATAAAGGGGGGGGGGGGGGGGGGGCGTCAAACAACCAGCAACCCCCATTCACTTGACGCCCCCTGTGGTGCGGCAGTCAGTTATGAGGGGTGCTGTTGCGGCACTGACAGCACCCCCTCCCCAGGCTAGCGGCACTCGAATTGGCAACCCCCCACCTGCGGGAGCGAGGGAGGTCCGGCACTTACCAGGCTGTATGGTGTCCTCTCCATGCATTGCAGTGTAGGCAGCAGCAGCGGTGCATGTCTGTTCCAGCCTCCTTCCAGGGTCTCTGTCATTCGTGCATGTCTCCTCTCCTCCTAAGCACCGGCCATCCAATAGGATGGCCTGTCGCTTTGGCCAATTGGGAAGCAGGTCTCACTGACCTACCTCCTGATTGGCGGAGCACTGTAGTGTGAAAATAGCGAAAATTCATTCTCTATGGTCACACAATTTGGTGGGATCAGGTCGCAGAGAGCCCACCCTATTTTGAAGCCTATTAGAGCCTCTGGCTCTAATCACGTGCTTCAACAAACACACCCCCCGCCTATCCCGGCAATAGTATATGGATAGGATAGGAGGATGGATAGGAGGGCAGCGGAGGTGTTGGGAGCCACCCCTGTTGTAACTGCTGACTTTTAATTTTTTCTTTAATCAGGTGGAACTCCTCTTTAAGGGCTCATTCATTCCATTGCAGATCGTTGCTATAACATGTTCCTTACCACAATGCACACTAACGTGTGTAGGGTCTGCTGCCCTCTACTGTCTTTATTTGTAAATAACTGGCTGCCTAAAGTGGTATTAAAGTGGAAGTAAACTTGTTTTTTAATCAAATGGATGACAGACAGGGTATTTATGACAGAAGAGACCCTATTGGGGACTGCCTGTCAGCAGTCCATTTAACATGGTTTCCCATGGATGTAGTTCACATCTTTGTGGCGTTGCTTTTTTGGAAAGGATCTGGGACTTTGTTTCCCACTGCAGTTTGTGTTTTGCATGCAATAGACTTCAATGGAGCTGCACCAGAAACACAAGTGTTGTTTTTTTACCTCGACTTTGCCACAATTTTGCCGTGATTTGTGTTTTTAAATCTGCCTAGCAACAAATCAAATCCCCCCCCCCCCAAAAAAAAAACCCATAAAAGAAAACCAAATTGCGGGAAAAAATGCAGAAAGCGCAGCCGCATAGGTGTAAACCTAGGGTTAGGTTTTCTTCTAGTTTCATCTGGCGATTTGCCCAGAAAGGCTTCATGTACATTTGTGTTTTCCCACGGCCGGCGGTCAAAATGTTCCTGTACTGAAGACGATTCTTCTGTGTTCAGGAGAGGGAGGCTGAAGCTCACCTAACCCTGGCATTCCTTAACTCTGCTAAAAGCCTACATGTACATGGACACATAGACTTTAATGGAGTTGAGTTTAGGAGCTTTGACAAAAAAATGCCAATAGATCCTTAACTTAAGCTTAGGAGCTGCCAGTGTAGGCTAGTGTACACGAAGCCTAAGGCCCCTTTCACGTGGGCGTTCCGTTCAGGTCCGCCTGTCAGTTTTTCAGGCGGACCTGAATGGACGCTCCATGCAGCCCTATGGGGCGACGGATGTCAGTGGTGACATGTCCGCTGACATCCACCGCTCTCCAATCCAATCCTGTCCGTGAAATCCAGAGGGATGGAAACCCTATTTTCCATCTGTCTGGAGAATCGTATTGCAACAGATCAAATAAAAACAGACAGTTGGTCCGTTTTCATCTGATCTCCACAGAGCAGAGCGGGACTCTGACAGATCCATCTCTGTACAGTGAGCGGAGACGGATCTGTCATCCGCCTGCTCAGCAGGGATCAGTGGATCAATCCTTGCTTAGCAGAGCAGACTCCGCAAATGGACAAGCCCGTGTGAAAGGGGCCTTAGTCAGTTGTTTCTCAACAGAACAAGCTTTCATGTAGATGTATCAGTTTACGGAGTTGAGACTAACACAACAAGGGTTGAAATTAACAGAACAAGCTAACACTAGCAGAGGTGCTTACAATGATCAGCTTTTATTAGTTTATGTAAAACCTTTGTCCCAAAAGGGAAAAAAAAAACTGTTGCTGTAACTGCTTGTGTAACTGTAGTGTGAGTTGGAGTTTGGCTTCAAGTTGTTAATGTATCTAAATCTGCTAGTACGTCTAACATTCCCCAGTCCCTCACCCCAGACTGGCATTGCTGCTGTCCATTTGTGCCCCTTGTGCTCCTTCATCCACCATGAAGACACTCTAACACAGGAGGTGTACTACTGGCCAGATCACCAGGTGAAAATAGGGAAGGAAAAAATAAAACGAATACAACCGCTACATCTAAGGATTAGTAAACTAATATATTACATTTTTGATTTTGGTTTTAATACCGTTTTAACCACTTGCTTGCTGGGCACTTAAACCCCCCTCCTGCCCAGACCAATTTTAGTCTTTCAGCGCTGTCGCATTTTGAATGACAATTGCGCGGTCGTGCGACGTTGTACCCAAACCAAATTTTTATCATTTTTTCCCCACAAATAGAGCTTTCTTTTGGTGGTATTTTATCACCTCTGCGGTTTTTATTTTTTGCGCTATAAACAAACAAAGAGCGACGATTTTGAAAAAAGAACAATATTTTTTACTTTTTTGCTATAATAAATATCCAAAAAAAAATATAAAAAAGAAAATTATTCATCAGTTTTGGCCAATATATATTCTTCTACATATTTTTGGTAAAAAAAAAAATCGCAATCGGCGTATATTGATTGGTTTGCGCAAAAGTTATTGCGTCTATAAACTATGGGAATTGATTTATGGCGTTTTTACAATTTTTTTTTTTAGTAGTAATGGCAACGATCTGCGATTTTTATCGGGACTGCGATATTGCAGTGGACATGTCGGACATTTTTGACACATTTTTGGGACCAATGACATTTATACTGCGATCAGAAATTTAAATGTCCACTGATTACTGTATAAATGTCATTGGCAGTGAAGGGGTTAACCTGTAGGGGGCAGTGAAGGGGTTAACTGTGTTCCCTGCATATGTTCTAACTGTGTGGGGAATGGGCTGGTCAGGATATAACAAATCTAACTGATCCCAGTGACAGGGATCTGTAGATCTGTTATGTCCCCCTTAACAGAATGGAGAACCACCGCGTTTACATCGGCGGTTCCCCGTTCTGCAACTGTTGCAGGTGATCGGCGGGTGACCCGCGGGCACGCCCGCGCAGCGTGCGGTGGCTGCGAGAGCGCGCCACTGCAGGCTGCGAGTGCGTGCGGGGAGCGTGCACAAGGGCGGACGTCCATGGCAATTCAAATTCGGCTATAGCGCGGATCTGAACTAGTTAATTAATATCACAGCGTTAAGGGAGAGAGAGAGTCTGGGATTTCATGTCTTGCCATGAAAGAGCTGCTACTGAATCCATACCAGAAGCAGGGATTATTGGGCAAGTGTTTCTATATTTAATAGTTTACTATTGTTGCCCATGGCTTCTGGGTGAATATATACAGTATCTCACAAAAGTGAGTACACCCCTCACATTTTTGTAAATATTTTATTCTATCTTTTCATGTGACAACACTGAAGAAATGACACTTTGCTACAATGTAAAGTAGTGAGTGTACAGCTTGTATAACAGTGCAAATTTGCTGTCCCCTCAAAATAACTTAAAGTGGTTGTAAACCCTCAAGGTTTTTCACTTTAATGCATTCTATGCATTAAGGTGAAAAACCTTTTCATGTGCAAAAGCCCCCCCCGAGCCCCCTTTACTTACCTGAGCCCAAAACGAACCCGCGGCAGGGATGAGCCTCGCAGCTCACTCAAGCTGCTCCGGTTCTCATTGGCTGGATTGATAGCTGGGGAGCCATTGTCTGTCAATCAAGTCCAGTGACCCAGGAGACGGGGGTGGGGCCGAGTCCCGCTGTTTGTGTGAATACACACAACAGCAGGACTCGGAAGCGCGCCTGCACGGGTGACCCCAGGGAAGCCTGGTGGTCACTCGAGAAGAGGAGGAGCCCGAAGCACCCCTGGTGGACCCCAGAAGATGGGGTTAGTTGCCACTCTGTGCAAAACCGCTGCACAGAGGAGGTGAGTATGACATGATTGTTATTTGTAAAAAAGAAAAAATGTGAGCCTTTACAATCACTTTATCACACAGCCGTTAATGTCTAAACCGCTGGCAACAAAAGTGAGTACACCCCTAATTGAAAATATCCAAATTGGACCCAATTAGCCATTTTCCCTACCAGTGTCATGTGACTCGTTTGTGTTACAAGATCTCAGGTGTGAATGGGGAGTAGGAGTGTTAAATTTGGTGTTATCACTCTCACTCTCTCATACTGGTCACTGGAAGTTCAACATGACACCTCATGGCAAAGAACTCTCTGAGGATTTGAAAAAAAGATTTGTTGCTCTACATAAATATGGCCTAGGCTATAAGTAGATTGCCAAGACCCTGAAACTGAGCTGCAGCACGGTGGTCAAGACCATACAGCGGTTTAACAGGACAAGTTCCACTCAGAACAGGCCTCACCATGGTCGACCAAAGAAGTTGAGTGCAAATGCTCAGCGTCATATCCAGAGGTTGTCTTTGGGAAATAGTTGAGTGCTGCCATCATTGCTGCAGAGGTTGAAGGGGTGGGGGTCAGCCTGTCAGTGCTCAGACCATACACTGCACACTGCATTAAATTGGTCTGCGTCCCAGAAGGAAGCCTCTTCTAAAGATGATGCACAAGAAAGTCTGCGAACAGTTTGCTGAAGACAAGCAGACTAAGGACATGAATTACTGGAACCATGTCCTGTGGCCTGATGAGACCAAGATAAGCTTATTTGGTTTAGATGGTGTCAAGCGTGTGTGGGGATTACCAGGTGAGGAGTACAAAGACAAGAGTGTCTTGTCTACAGTCAAGCATGGTGGTGGGAGTGTCATGGTCTGGGGCTGCATGAGTGCTACCGGCACTGGGGAGCTACAGTTCATTGAGGGAACCATGAATGCCAACATGTACTGTGACATACTGAAGCAGAGCATGAGCCCCTCCCTTTGGAGACTAGGCCGCAGGGCAGTATTCCAACATGATAACGACCCCAAACACACCTCCAAGGTGACCACTGCCTTTCTAAAGAAGCTGAGGGAAAAGGTGATGGACAGGCCAAGCATGTCTCCAGACCTAAACCCTATTGAGCATCTGTGGGGCATCCTCAAACGGAAGGTGGAGGAAGGCAAGGTCTCTAACATCCACCAGCTCTGTGATGTCATCATGGAGGAGTGGAAGAGGACTTCAATAGCAGTCTGTGAAGTTTTGGTGAACTCCATGCCCAAGAGGGTTAAGGCAGGTCTGGTATCCAGTGGCCCAAAGGTAGTTAGAGGCCCAGTTGCATGGCAGATTAAAAACTTTTAGGGACTAAGCAAAAGAGATAGACTGACTCTGATTTCCAGTAACACATTATGGTTTCTGCTGGTAAGAAACTACATTCCAGGCTGGTTGGACAGTGGGCATTGCGGTTCCATTAATTTTGCAGCTTCAACACACGTGCACTGCAGTGCATCACAACAGATGGTAACACAATACCAGGTGGGCTGTTTTGGATGGCCCAGGAGATGCACAGAGGACAAAAGACAGATTTCAATGTTCGGGCCAGCATGATTTTTTTTACACTTTTCAAACCGATAGAGCAAAATACTTTCAACTGCTAAAGCAAATATTTCACAATCACATCTCAGGCCGCATTCACACCTAGGCGATCCAACTGTCAGGGCGACTCTGAGTTGCCCCGCTCGAGGCGACTTCAGTGCGGCTTGCAGGCGACTTCTGTAATAGAAGTCAATGCAAGTCGCCTGAAGTCGCCTCAAAAGTAGTACAGGAACCTTTTTCTAAGTCGGAGCGACTTGAGCCACTCCTATTTAGAACGGTGCTGTTGCAATGCATGAAGGCGACTCAAGTCGACTTTCTGGGGGTCCATGGTTATGCCCGAGACAGAAATGATGAAGCCCAAGAACGAGATGCTGGAACATTCAAATGCGCACTTTTCGGTTTTCGCATATAATCCATGTTGGCGAAGACGTCTTAGTACACTTTTTACGTGCCTGCGATGCTCCTCAAGGGAAGGGGAAAAAATTAGGATATTGTCCAAATAGATTACCACGAACAGATCAAGATAGTCCCAGAAAACGTAATTTACGAGATGCTGGAATGTGGTAGGGGCGTTACAGAGCCCGAAAGGAATGACAAGGTATTCATAATGACCGAACCGAGTTCGGAAAGCCGTTTTCCATTCATCCCCTTCCCTGATGCAGATGAGGTTGAAGGCCCCACGGAGGTCCAACTTAGAGAAGACAGTGGCACAGCCGAGTCTCTGAAATAGTTCAGGAAAAAGGGGCAAAGAGTAGCAGTTTTTGACGGTAATCTTATTGAGGTCTCTGTAGTTAATGCAGGATCTCAAGGACTGGTCCTTTTTTTTCTACAAAAAGTATCCCGGCCCCAACGGGAGATGTAGAGGGCCGGATGAATCCTTTTTTCAGATTTTCATGTGGATAGGCCTTAAGGGCTGCTAGTTCCACTTCAGAAAATGGGTAGATCCTTCCGGAGGGCACCTCCGTACCTGGTAGCAACTCAATCGGGCAATCGTAGGATCGGTGTGGCAGCAGGACATCCGCCCCTTCTTGCTAATCACGTCTAGGAAGTTGTGGCACACAGTGGGAACAGCAAGGCTGGTTTCGGGGTCAGGATCAAAATCCAGACATAACACAGATGGGGGTGATTCCTGAGACTGCTGAAAACAGTGGTGGAGGCAGTAGGAAGATTGAAACTGTACGTTGCCAGTGACCCAGTCAATGTGAGGACTGTGTGCCCGGAGCCAGGGGAGCCCAAGAATGACAGGGAAGAGGGGGGACGCAATGGCGTCCAATAGTAGGAGCTTAGAATGACTGTCAGTTGTCCGGGTTAGAAGAGGGACGGTTTCATGAGTAACATTACCAGAATTAATGGTGGACCAATCAGCCAAACGGATGATCATCTGGTGGGGCTTGGGTCTGAGAGGGATCCGGTGCTGGGCTGTAAAAGTCAGATCCACAAAGCAGCTGCATGCTTCAGTGTCAATGATAACTGGGAATTGGATACTCACGTCAGGCAGCTGCAAGAAGATGGAGAGAATAAGGTGAGCCTTATGGCTAGCCAGAGACAGCACTTTCCCTTTGGTGGTAGAGGAACACTTACCAAGTTTGGCAGGGCAAGACCGCACCAGATGTCCAGATCCCCCACAATACAGGCATAAATTGTGGGACAAGCGCCTCTGTCTGTCTTCTGGGGTGAGTGACGGACGAAGGAGACCAATCTGCATTGGCTCTGAGTGGTTTTGTAGGGAGGAGGAGGAGGTCACAGGACCAAGGTAGCTGGGGACGTGAGGCAACATCAAGGTAGGTCGCAAAGTCCCAGTGGATGGCCAGATTGATCAGGGAGCCCAGGGATTGGGGTACTCCCACACGAGCTAGCTCGTCTTTGAGTGGCTCGGGAAGGCCCAGCCGAAATTGATAACAGAGAACCGCTTCTGCGGTGGCGGCTTGGTAAGGGTCCTTGTACAGCCGAACCATAGCTTGAAAGAATCGTGCAGGGTCAGTGGTTTCCATGGCCTTCTGCTCGAGTAGCTGGTGGGCCCAGGCCTGAGGATCATCCAGAAGGAGGGATATTACCAGCCCCACCTTGGTGGCTTCCAGAGAGAAGGTGCGGGGCTGGAGAGCAAAATACAGTGAGTTGCGAAAAGCCCAAAACTTCTCACGGTCCCCCGTGAACCGTTCGGGCAGTGGCACCTTGGGTTCCGTGGGCAAGGTGACAATGGTACGGGGAGAAGGTTGGCCGGACCCGGACACAGGTGGTGCAGAGAGCTCCTGGACCCGGCTCTCCAGCCGGGTGTAGCCATCTTGAAGATTCTTCACTGCTTGAGTAAGGCCAGCTAGGTGTACACAAAATTCTTCCATAGGAGAGGGCCCCTGCGCAGACTCGGACATGGCTGTCCGTTACTGTCACAAACCTGGTGGTAGAGTCTGGCTTATGCTGTGGGCAACCTCTCTTACTACCCTGATTCGGGAACCCCTGATAGAGTAGACAGGTGGTCCGGGAGTGCAGGATGGCACGAGGGCTGGACTGGGGCATGGATGGTGGGTGAAGGTCCACTAAATAACTTGTGCAGACTGAAGAGTGGTGATGCAGGCCGGGTTGGTAACAGGCTGGCAGTGCGGTACAGAAGGAGCAGGCAGGTGGATGGTACAAGCAGGGTTGGCAACAGACGGGCAGCAGAAGTACACAGGGATCAGGCAGAGACGTAGTCGTAGGCAAGCCAGGGACGGTGCAGGCAGATAACAATCAAAGTCAGAGAATAGCCGGGTCACAGATAACAGGAAGCTCCACTAAACAGGACACAGGGGGTCACAGGTAACAGGAACGCTGAAGAATGGACAGCACTTGTTTCCTGGTGCTGTCTGTTCAAACAGGCAGTTTGGTGCCAGTGACGGCACGCACTCGCCGTGTGCACACGCCTTCGTACAGGCATTCCAGTCGGAGTCTCAGATCGTGGATTCTAACAAAGTTAGTATTTGCAAGCTCTTTTTAGGTTTAAATGACAATAGGTAGTGTCTTGGAAATTTTACAACTCCTATCCTAACACTGGCCAGTGGTTCCAAATGAATAATAACTGCAGTAGGGAACAGACACAAAAGGATACATTCAGCATCTTTCTAAATAACTGTTCTTCTTTATTCATCACATTTGCCATTTTTTATAAACATGCTTTTGTAGATATGACATTAAAGTGTTACTAAACCCACAACAGTAAAATCAGTCTGTATATGCAGTAAATCATGCTTGTTATGCTCACTGTGGAATTTAAGGGGTTAATCCTGTGCATTGTATAAAAAAGGCTGTTTGATCCTGTCTTCTCTGATCCTCCCCTTCTACTGTCCCCAATCCATCTCCTGATAAGACAGAGCCTTTGGAGTCACTCTGCACTTGCTCAGTTCGGTGTGTAATGTTAGAGAGTGTTTTTTTTTCTTTGGGAGGGTGCATGTGATCAGCACAGGGCCAATTTGCACGGTCCAGACAGAGGGTCAGGGGTCATGCAGCCAGACCGTCAGAGTAGAATAACAACTCCTCATATAAGCTTTAACCAGACACTGATAGAAGTCATAAGACTGCTATATACTGCTGATGAGAAAAGGTATTTAGTAGTTCATATTTACTAAAATAATTGCATTTCATGTTCTGTGTACTGTGGGAGACCAGATATAGTGAATGCAGAGTCCTGGGTTTAGTAACACTTTAATATTAAGGAATGCACTTGGCTGGGTTCACATATGTGCGGCCGTGATTTCCAGCCTAGGGTCCGGTGCGTTTCTGTTCACCGATTCAGGTCCAAATTTTTGCCTGAATTTGCACCTGAACCAGACCCAAAAACGCACATGAAACTTTTAGAAACCGCACTGCGGCCGCCTTGGACATGTGTGAACCGGCACCATTGAGAGCCAGTCACACTCGCATGTCATGCGAATATGGATGAGGTGAAAACCACATCCAATTCACACATATGTGAACCCGGCCTGAAGATAACAAGGGGTATAACTGAAGCAGTACATAGGTGGACTAATATCTTATCTGGGCCTTAGGAATGTGAGTACATGGCAGAAGAGTATGATGCTAATGGTGTTGGCTGCAGTGGACAGAGCATACAAAATGAAATACATATACATAGAGAGTTTAAAATGTCTCACTATGGGTGCAGGCAAACCTAAAGTTATTTTTAGACTGTAGCGCTGCCCTCTTGAGGGTCGCAAGATAAGTTAATCCCCCTCTAGTTCCCCTGACTCTTTGAGTCCTCTGCCACCTCTGACACACTAGGTTTACTCATAATTTTAGTTCCCCTTTAAATAGAGACACAGTAATAGACTACACAAGATTAAGATAAGTAAAACGTGTTTACTCAAAGAATATATTTTTATAAAGAACTTTGACACAACAGGGTAAAACTAAGCACATCAAATAATTCTCATAACTGGATAAGTGTTACACACAAGTAAATGATATGGTATGTCAATTATAACTCTGTGGATCCAACCAATGATATATATTTCAATATACTGTGCATGGAAGTGGGACACAGGAGAGCAGGGGAATGACTCCTAAAGTGTCAGACCACTCTCTACTGCTCACTCACTTGACACCAGAAAACAGTAGATAAACAAGTATAACACCAGCAAATGGTAGATAAACCATCAGAATAGTAAATGCAGCTATATTCAACCTGCTCTTAGGGAGAGAGTTCTTTGGTGAATGCAGCTTTATAACAAACTCTGGCAGAGTGGTATAGGCTCATTAAGTGGGGGAGAGAATGAAGAGTAGTTGTAGTTTAATGTTCCTTGCTTGACAGTTGAGTTGATCTTCAGCTAGCTTTTGTACATGAAATAGTATATACCAAACAAAGGCTGATGTAACAAAGTTAATCCCAAAGGAGTGCACTGTATTTGTATAAAGCACTCTTTCTGCAGCAGAACAATGAAAGCTTCAAAGTGATCACTGACTTTAATCTGTGGAACTACAAGTAACAACAACCCAATATAAAGTATGAATGCTTGTACTCCGCTTCTGTTCCCAAAGTTAATGGATAAGCCTCTCCTACTAGTAGATATGCTATCATATATGAAGGATCAGGTTATCTGAGCACAGTGTCTGTTATGATGGGCTTTCACATGCTCACCACACAGAAACTGGAGATGCAAATGATGTATCCACCGCTGAAGACGATGATGATGATAAGGATGGAGATGATGATGATAACTCCGGTCTCTGGCTCCTAGGATCGTCCTCCGCCGACTTCCACCGTGGCTCTCCCAGATCGATCGCCCATGCGGGAAGTATGGATCAGGAACAGGCCCCACTTGCTGCAGAGCAGGTCACTCAGGCTGCTCGCTGAAGTCCTGCAGGGTATCTGAGTTGATCAGTCTATGAAAGTAGGCCACAACTCTGCCACGTTCAGCAACAGATTCCCTGCTTACAGATCTGCGCCGTCCAGAAAAAGCCTATTAGGCCTCAAGCCTCTACTTAAATAGTCTCTCCCACGAGGCACCTCTTCTCCCAGAAACCCTCCCTTGCTCCACAGCCTGTTGGTAGATGTAGTTCTCTCCCAGTACAGCCAGGGGGGCAAATCCACAAGCAAACTACAACCCCCAGAGTGCATCTCTCTCCTGTCATTGTTAGAGTCAAAGATCAGTAAACTGGCACTAGGGGGGAACAACTGCATTAAATGTAATAGCAGAAATGTCTTTCTGTTGCCGGGAGTATGTATACCCTGCTCCTGGCTACGAGAGTATTGTAGGTCAACTTTGGCTTTCTACAGATATGAAATGATTGTTGTCCAGTCTAGTCAGTTGGCAACTTTATGTCTTTATGGCTCACACCTTACTTCTATTTAGCCTCTGTGGGGATGGGGGGATGCCCAGTGGGCAGGTTAGAAAATTTGCCTCAATGCTGATGTTAAATCTTGTAATATGTGATGTCTGCAGGGTACTCCAGCACAGTCTTCTCATCTCATCTTCTCTCCATTGACATAATCATAAATGTTTGGATGAGGTAAACATTCATGTTTGTTGAGGACTGAGACAGCACAGGATCCTGCTTACACACCAAACAACCCTCTTTTGTCTAGTCACATTTTAGAAATGATACAGAGATCATACTGTATGCAGTTTACAGTTGTCACATTTGCCTATAGTTCAGAATACTGGATTATAAAATACCTTCCAGTAGCTGAAAACGCTTCCTTATGCTGAGCAATTATGACGATCATTAACCACTTCGGCCCCGGAAGGATTTCCCATGTTAGGACCAGAGCACTTTTTGCGATTCGGCACTGCGTAGCTTTAACTGACAATTGCGCGGTAGTTCGGCATTGTACCCAAACAAAATTTGCGTCCTTTTTTCCCACAGATAGAGCTTTCTTTTGGTGGTATTTGATCGCCTCTGCGTCACTTCTGATCACCGCTATAAACAAAAAAAAGAGCGACAATTTTGCAAAAAATACAATATTTCTTACTTTTTGCTAAAAACAAAAAAATGTATTCATCGGTTTTGGCCTATTTATATTCTTCCTCATATTTTTGGTAAAAAAAAAAATCGCAATCGGCGTTTATTGATTGGTTTGCACAATAGTTTCCGCGTTTACAAAGTTTAAGAATTAATTTCTGGCTTTTTTACAATTTTTTTTTTTACTACTAATGGCAGTGATCTGCGATTTTTATTGGGACTGTGATATTGCAGCGGACATGTCAGACATTTTTGGCAATTTTTTGGGACCAATGACATTTATACAGCGATCAGAAATTTAAATATCCACTGATTACTGGGTAAATGTCATTGGCAGTGAAGGGGTTAATCTGCAGGGGGTAATCTAGGGGTTAACTGTGTTCCCTAGGTGTGTTCTAACAGTGAGGGTGCTGGGCTGTCAGGGCCATAAGAGATCTAACTGATCCTAGTGACAGGGATCAGTAGATCTCTTATATGCCGCCTGACAGAACGGGGAAGCGGCGTGTTTACATCGGCTGTTCCCCATTATTAGTCTCTCCTAAGCAGCAGTAAATGTACGTGAGCTGGTCAGAAACCGGTTAACCACTTCAATACCGGGCACTTTTACCCCCTTCCTACCCAGACTCATTTTCAGGTTTCAGTGCTGTCACATTTTGAATGACAATTGCGCAGTCTTGCAACACTGTAGCAAAACTATTTTTTAGCATTTTTTCCCACAAATAGAGCTTTTTTGATCACCACTGATCAGACTTTTTTATTTTTTGTGCCACAAATAAAAAAACGACCGAAAATTTTGAAAAAAAAATGTTTTTCTTTGTTTCTGTTATAAAACTTTGTAAATAAGTAAGTTTTCTCCTTCACTGATGAGCACTGATGAGGCTGCACTGAGGGGCACTGATGAGGCGGCACTGATGAGGTGGCACTGATATGCAGCACTGATGGGTACTCATATGCGGCACTGATGGGCACTCATAGGGGGTACTGATAGGCGGCACTGGTGGGCACTTATTAGCAGCATTGATAGGCGGGACTGAAAGGCAGCACTGATGGGCACCGATAGGTGGCACTGATATGCAGCACTGATTAGGAGGCACTGACAGGCATTAATGATGGGCACAGATTGGCATTTCTAATGGGCACTGATTGGCATCCCTGGTGGTCTCTAGTGGGCATCCATAGTGGGCATCCTCGATGGGTCTGCACTGATAATCAATGTGCTGATTGTCAGCGCAGACTCCCCCTGTCAGAGGAACAGCCGATTGGCTCTCCTCTGCTTGTGCCTTGTCAACACAAGTAGAAGAAAAGCCGATAAACTGCACTTCCTGGTTACCATGTGGTGAGCTGTGATTGGACACAGCTGATCACATGGTAAAGAGCCTACGTCATAGACTCTTTACCAGGATCGGAGATGCGGTGTGTCAGACTGACACACCACACCACCGTTTGCAGCGCTGCACGCCCCCCGCGGGCATGTGGGCTAGCAGCCTATCCTGCTGGACTTTCCGGCCATCATTCTGCTATATGGCGGACGGGAAGTGGTTAAAGTATATGTCTGTATGTACAGTATCTCAAAAAAGTGAGTACGCCCCTCACATTTTTGTAAATATTTTATTCTATCTTTTCATGTGACAACACTGAAGAAATGACACTTTGCTACAATGTAAAGTAGTGAGTGTACAGCTTGTATAACAGTGTAAATGTGCTGTCCCCTCAAAATAGCTCAACACACAGCCATTAATGTCTAAACCGCTGGCAACAAAAGTGAGTACACCCCTAAGTGAGAATATCCAAATTGAGCCCAATTAGCCATTTTCCCTCCCCAGTGTCATGTGACTCGTTAGTGTTCAAGGTCTCAGGTGTGAATGGGGTGCAGGTGTGTTAAATTTGGTGTTATCGCCTTCACTCTCTCATACTGGTCACTGGAAGTTCAACATGGCACCTCATGGCAAAGAACTCTCTGAGGATCTTAACCGCCTCAGGACCGCCCACCGTCAAATGACGGCGGAGCGGTCCTGCTCTCCCAGCGGGTGGACGTCATATGACGTCCTCCCTTTAAGCCGGGATTGCGCGCGATCGGACGCGCGCATCCCGGCTCTGTCGGTGTCGGCGTGTCCCCAGGACACGCCGCTTCACCGACAGGGGTGAACAGCCATTGTTTATGGCTGTTCACCACGTGATCGGCTGTGACGAAGTCACAGCTGATCACAAACGGCACGCCCGCCGTTCGCACGGCGCATGCGCGCGATCGGGAGCGCGCTGCGCGTGCGTGTCGGTGGCGGCGTTTTCCTGGGGAACACTGCCTGTCACCGACACCAGTATCAGCCGCCGGCCGATACCTTGTGATCGGCTGTGATCTACTTCACAGCCGATCACATACAGTGTAAACAGAGCGGTAACTCACTGTTACCAGCTCTTCTCTCCTCACACAGAGTCCAGTGTGAGGAGAGAAGAGCTGGGATCTGTGAGTTACTGATCTGTACAGTAAAAGCACACTGACACTGACCCCCCCTGCCCCCCCCCAATGCACCTGTCACCCAACAGTCACCACATATGCACCCATAAAGGGTACCTGTCCTCATAAAGTGCACCTGTCCTCAGACTGTCATCATAAAGAGCACCTGTCACCCATCACCCGTCAATGACCGTGGCATGTCACCCGTCACTGACCACCGCCAGTCACCCGTCACCCATCACTGACCACCGCCAGTCACCCATCACCCATCACTGCACCAGTCACT
>BLSH010176785.1:1163547-1174591 GCA_018402905.1 Glandirana rugosa | reverse complement strand
GCTCCGGACAAGACTCACCTTGGACAGGACAATTTGGAGACATACCAGAACCGACGTCGAGTCAAAGTCCCAGAACCGTTAGAAGAATATCGGTAGAAATACGTCTCGTTGTTAAGAAAAAATTGGTGTTGTCATGGACCGTGCTTTTGGGGGAAGGACAGGTCCGGTAAAAAGTTGAAAGTCGCGATAGTGTGAAACTTACTGTTAATGAGTCAGTACGTTGTGCCATGGGTATACTTTAAACGCAGGAAAAAAAGTGTGTTTATCTCGAAAGAAAACCACCATAAATTAGTGATAAAAAACACGGTATTTATTTTATAAATTTTGGCCAAAATTTACAAAGAAAAATTACTAATTTGCAAAATTTTATGACCGAAACAAAGAAAAAGGCATTTTTTCAAAAAAATGTCAATCTTTTTTTATTTATGGCACAAAAAATAGTGATTAAATACCACCAAAAGAAAGCTCTATTTGTGTGAAAAAAAGGACGCAAATTTCATATGGGTACCGTGTTGCATGACTGAGTAATTGTCATTCAAAGTGTGATAGCGCTGAAAGTTGAAAAATGGCCTGGACAGGAAGGGGGTTTTCGTGCCAGGTACTGTTGTGGTTAAAAAAGAATTGTTGCTCTGCATAAAGATGGCTATAAGAAGATTGCCAAGACCCTGAAACTGAGCTGCAGCCAAGACCATACAGAGGTTTAACAGGACAGGTTCCACTCAGAACAGGCCTCGCCTGTATGTATAATCTCACCTGGTAAAACAACCCATTCAGTTCAAAATAGAAATGAAAGGCAAAACATTTGTGTATAGATCTAAAAAAAATGATACAGTGAATACCCTTTTTCTCTTTTTTTCTTCAATAAGTGATCATATTCCCTCTGTTCTCATCTGCAGAAGGATCTTAGAGAGGTGGGGGAGGAGGAGAAGCAGCAGCACACTGATCTTCCAAGTGAACGGTTGTGCAAGGGGGGGGGGGGGGCGAGGTCAAGTCTCATTATTGAAGGAGAGCAGGCTCATTTCCCAGCATCCCAGCACAGCCAGAAAACTGACCCTGCTGTGCTGTCATGTCTAGTGTGGTCAGTTTTAATAGGAAGGCAGGGGGACTGGCAGGAACAGAATATAAATAGAAAAGGATATTTTCTCATACAAGTGCATAATACAGCAGGCACATATCAGGAATATGACATTTTGGGTTGACATATTCTTTAATTAATTTGCTCATTCCCCAGGATCCTTCATTGATCTCTGCTCTCCAGCGGCGGCCCACTGGAGCCACAGCTTGTAGCCCGCCACCCTAGAGCCGCTGCCCACACCCCGCCACCCTAGAGCAAGTGATCGCAGCCCACCGTCCTGGAGCCGCTGCCCGCACCCCGCCACCCTGGAGCCGCTGCCTGCACCCCGCCACCCTGGAGCCGCTGCCTGCATCCCTCCACGCTGGAGCCGATGTTCGCAGCCTGCCACCCTGGAGCCCCTGCCTGCACCCCGCCACCCTGGATCCGCTGCTGGAACCCCGCCAAGCTGGAGGGCACCCGCCACCTAGATCGGGTAAGTACCGGACCGACCAACAGTCGCGTGGCCCTTCTCTCTCAAGATTGTGCATTTACTGTATTTTACCTATTCCTTATCTTTTTGGCATTGTAAGCTCTAAAGGGAAAACTATTATAGCGGGTATATTGGCACTGGCTATATTTGTTCAATATAACTGATATATAGGCAACATGCAGGGAGCTGTCTAAATAGGTCTCAAAACAAGCAAAAAAAAAATGTTGCCTAGGGCATTGAACCAAGTTCTCATTTTCATGTAAATACCTAATCTGTAAAGAAAACAAATGATATTTTAAAGCTTTCATCTGAAAGTCGCTATTTATCATCTTCACTTGTATATTGTCAAGTATACGTATACTTTTCGTAGAATTCCTGTGTTTCGTGACTCCAGCTTTTATATTTTCTCCAATTTCCGATTCAGGCCACACAGTTAGTTTGTCACAAACAAAAGCTCATTTGTGTGAAGATGGGTGAACCTGGATGAATATAAGCCACTGAAGAACATTGGCAGCGTCAGTGTCTCAGGGGATTGGGTTTCATAGAGTGTAAAATTCCTCGGCGCTGTCAAAAGGAAGATAAGGAGCTCAATGGGAGCAGGGGGATAAAAACAAGTCAAACATCAAATTACTGTCTCACAAGACAAAGGCGCTTTGAATTGAATTTAAATATTGTGGCAAATTAGCCATGCTGGATCATGAGCGGTAGGGAGCTTCATGCTGATGCAGAAGTGCATACATTATAAACTGCACTGAGGCTCGCTGGTAATATTATGTACTTGCTTTCTGAAGAGGCAGTGACTTCCTATAATAAAAGATGAACTATTAGCTAATTAAAATGCAAGATATATTGTTTTAAAATGAGGATCACTAAATATAATCAATTAATGGTTTTGTCTTTCCATGCAGTGGGGGGCATCTATTACACAGTCTGTCACCCGATCGCCTAAGCAATGTGATGTGCATGCCATCTTTTTCTTTACACCGTGATGATTGACAGCACAGCTCATGCAGTAGCAGAGCAGATAAGGCTTCTATTGAGTCATTAGAGATGGTTTTGAGAGAAACCTACTGAACTATGGAACGTTGAACTAAAATTAAAATGTATGCACATGATATGGGGTCTTGGTTGTAGGTTTTTCCCTCTGGTTGCTCCAACTTCTTTTAAAGTAAACTTGTTCTTTGCCCATGCATGACAAAGCAATAGGTTTTCTTTCATTTCCCCAGCTCTGTTCAGCTGGGGAAAGTACCAAGAACTAAGGGGTATAGAGGAGCATATGGTTAACTACATGAGAGAGCACTGATGCTTGATGATTGGCCCTAGCACTGTTACTTGAGGGTAGAGAGAGTCCTCAGCTCCAAGTGGAGGAACTAGATTCTTACTCTGGGTTGTCTTTCCTTGCTCCCAGTGGCTGAATGGAGCAGGGAGTGATGTACAGGTGAATATGTGTGCCATTGAGAAGAGGGCATTAAACTGAATCTGTAGCTTTACTCTGCATGGGCATAGACTGGCCATTCAAAACAGAATATTGACAGGCTACTGACAACTCTATGGTTCTGTATTACTGCTCCTCAGACTCTAAGGTCCTCTGGGGCCGGGTCTGATCTGGGCAGGCGCATTGTTCTCTGCATTACTTTTGGTACACAGGCCTCAAACCCACACACCTTGTAATGCAGTCTTGTTTATATAGTAATAGGATTTTTATACTCACCGTAATAAAATTTCTTGGAGTCCACTAAGCAACACATGAAGTCATATACTGACACCTGCAGGGTGATTGGACACTAGTAAACAAAAAAAATTGCAGCCCAGGATAACTGATTCTTGCCCCAGCATCCTTCCGTCTTATGGTAAAGCAATACCAAGAGCATGATCATAAACAAAGAGAGGTGGGAACCATGTCTCTCAATGGGCTCCAAAAAAAAAAAAGCTCTTAACCTGGAAAGCGCTCAGCGGCTAACTTTTACTAATAGCTGAAGTCTGGAAAGTTCCACAAGCAGAAAACAGTCTAAAGTTTACATTGCAGGCTAGGCCTGAAACATCCAGTTCAGCGGGGTCTGGGTACGGCACTCCATAATCAGCCTGTTTACATTGCCAATCCGGATTGTTTTGCTGTGATGTAGAGACCAGCTCAAGCAGAAATGAAACTGGAGTCTTGACTGAAGAGAAAAAGCTAGCAAAAAAAGTTAGACTTTAGAAAAGACATCTGGCACAAAAACTCAGACATGCTGCAAGTAGGAGTGTAGGCAGGTTGCCTACAGTGTTTTGTATTGGTTAGGTGGCTGGTTGGCCCAGACTGGGGAAAGGGTTAACTTTTAGTGCAGAGTTCCCAGGCTTTCTTGTGAGACATAAGTAGGGGGGAGGTTCTGTTTGGGGGGCTTGTGAGTCCAGCGGAAACTTGAAAATGAAGAAACACCACAAGTCATGGAATCCGGAAACCTAAAAATCAGCATGTAATCAGCACAAGGTGTGGGTGTTTCGGTGGACACTACCAGTCACTGGGGATCACCAGCTTTGGACTAGCTACTGTAAAGGTATGCCTGGGCAGTCACTTTCGTTGGTCAGTTTAGCCTCTGGACTTTGTTATGCTCGTTGTTTGCTCAGCCGTGAAGTACAGTAAAAGTCAAACTCTTCTAAACCTGGTCTGAATTCATTCAAAGGGGTGCATGATGGTTTCTGATGCATGAAAGAACTTGGTCTGTAAAGCACATGTGGGATATGAAGCAAAGCCACTACACAAGGTTTACTCAACAGGACAAGCAGGAGGAGGAATGTAGCTGCTATGGGTAACCAGTAACTAGTGCAAGATACATTGCAGCCATTTGTGAGGTTTAGTACTTGGTGTAGGTAACACATCTTCCAGTAGTGAAGGGGTCATAACTGGAACCAAACCCTTGGTACAAAGACCTCATGTACCTGGCCACATGGTACGGGAGAGTGTGGAAAGAGTTAAATAAGTGCATGCATGAGGTCCACACTAAGCGCACTGTGGGACCCCATTCTGTCACTGGGAGTGAATTGGCAGAGATACACTGGATTGGTGGAGAGGGCATGGGCTCAGCAGTGTCCCTTCTAAATGCAATATACACCTAGCGAGGGTGCATAGTGCCATGGGACAGAACTTTTACGGAGGGACTCTGTACTTTTACTTCTGCACACAGTCTACAGCTCATCTCTAAGCTGGGGAACAGGTTCATAAGCTGGTGATGGTTCATAATGTTTGACTTTCACATAAACACAGTCAGTGGCCCCGCCCCCAGGAGGGGTTATCTTGGGCTGGTCTTCAATTTTTTGTTTGCTAATATCCAATGCTCCTGTAGGCAGCAGTATAACCCAACAGTATATGACTTCCTGCATCTTTCAATGGATGAGAAAGTAAGCAACACTTCAAATGCATCAACTCCTTTACCAAGCCTTGTCCCAGCACACTGACAAAGAAGGGTGAATGGCAATACTTACCTTTCTTGGCCAGATAGTAACCTGATAAATTATCCCTGAGGGATGTTTCCAATCTCTTAAAAGGTGACAGTGGCTTGTCACAGGAATGTAACCATTCTGCATTGTTCATTATGAGGAAAAGAGGGGTTAATAGATAGGATATATACTGTATAGGGCTAATGAAATGCAGCTATAAGGCTGAAGGCCATTACAAAACATATTGTGCAGAGGAGAGTCATTATGCTATTACACATGAACAATCCTTTCTGACTGTCTGGATTGTACTGTATTCCAGAGACATGTGCACTATTAATATGTGACATGTGCATTGTGATTATGTGGGTGTTATTGTATAAGATGTTTAATAAATAGTGTTATGTGATGTGCATTTTATTCCCTTTATTCCTCCGTCCACAGAGCCATTCACAGGACATTATGGAGTAAGCAATGGCCATAGGAGGTAAGTTTTCTAGGATGGAAGTAATGCAGAATGAGGAGTATATCCTTGCCATAGTCGTTGATTATATAAAAAATATTTGTAAGAGGCAGATTGAAATCTTGAGTCCATTTCCAACAAGGTGCTGGTGATGGTTCAAAAGGAACTTGTTTGTGCGTGGCTTTGGATGTGATTCACGGCATTTATGAATGGACTATTGTTACTTTATAGATACTGTAAAACTCATGCCTTGCAGCTCTGCATTCTGTCTTTGAATCCCACAAGGGGCATTACATGGAATTTCTATGTTCTTCCTGTCTTTGTCTTCCTCCAGGTGCTAAAGTTTTACCCCCCAACCAAACAACATATCTATAGGTTATTTGGAATCTGACTAGCTCTCAAATGTGTATTACTGTGCTTTTATAACTGTAGGGAGGGACATTAGATTGTAAATTGCTGTATAAATCGATATGTAGACAAATTATGAAATGTAAACATCTGTGTAATTTGTCAATGTTACTGTAGTGCAGGGATATGCAATTAGCGGACCTCCAGATGTTGCAGAACTAAAAATCCCATGAGGCATAGCAAGACTCTGACAGCAACAAGCATTAAACCCAGAGGCAGAGGCATGATGGGACTTGTAGTTTTGCAACAGCTGGAGGTCAGCTAATTGCATATCCGTGCTGTAGTGTATATAATAATATACAGTAAAACCTGGGATTGTGAGCATAATTAGTTCCGGAAACATGTTGTAATCCAAAGCACTTGTACAGTTTATCAAAGCAAATTTCTCCATAAAAAATAATGGAAACTCAGATGATTAGTTGCACAACCATTTATTCATAAGTCTTTCAGTTTATAGTCCATATAAAAATATTGTATCAATGTGATAGGTTGTGTAATCATAAAATGTCCATCCACAAACGGCAGCCTCCACACGGGGATTAGAAGCAAAATTCAGCTGGATCTACAAAGATTTAATGAAGGTACAACATTTAGCAACTGGCATGGTTGATGAGTAAAAGAGGCACATCTAATATGCAGGCATCCGGGGTAAAGCTGTCCACATAGACCATCCTGAAAGCGAGGCTTGAAGTGCTTGTGGAGCGCAGCGTGGAAGAGATGACGCCGATGGTGGTGTGGAGGACGGTCTATGTGGACAGCTTTACCCCGGAACGCTGCATACTTAAGCCTCGTCGTACGACCGGATGTCCAAAATCATATGTCGGCTGTTGTGTCTCGCGTACTGACGTGCACTAAGCGATCGTACGACCAAGCCTAACGTAGTGACATGTTATGAGCATATAAAGAGGAAGTTCAGGTGAATGTGATTTGTGAATTAGGAACGTAGGTTTACACGAACAGACACTTCCGAGCGTTCCTGACTTCAGAGCATGCGTGTTTTACACAGTACAACTTGTTGGACCAACTTCTCTGTACACACGATACAATGGTCGTACGACCGGTTGTTGTACAACCAATGTTTTCTAGTCTGCTCATCCAACTTCTGTTGTATGACTGTCGCACGTCGGCTGTTCTAATCACGTGTACTAACGGTCGGATGATCGTACAACAAGCAACTGCTTTCATACAACCGTCGCACTGTGTGTACGGGCCTTTAGATGTGCCTGTTTTAATCATTATCATGTGAGTTGATAAATGTTGGACCTTCATTAAGGCCCCTTTCACACTGGGGCAGTGGAGCGTTAGCGGTAAATCGCTAGTCACAGCGGGGAATAACCTCTGTTAGAGCGGCGCTATGGCTGCAGGAGCGGTGTGCTTTTAACCCCCCACAAGGGGTTAAAACAGGGTCAAACGTGTCCGCTCTCTGCGGTTTCCGAGGCGGTATGCAGCCGCTTCGGAAGCGCTGCCCATTGTTTTCAATTGGCAGGGGCAGTGGAGGAGCGGTATATTACCGCTCACCGCACCACCCCAAAGATGCTGCTTGCAGGACTTTTGTAACGTCCTGCTAGCGCACCGCCCCAGCACTCCGGCTTTCACATTGGGATGGATGGGGAGTGACTTCTGAGGCGCTTTACAGACGCTATTTTTAGCTAAAGCGCCTCAGTGTGAACCATATTGCTACACTTAGAGGCACCTCTCTTCTCTGTTGTACTCAGTTGTGACTGGATGCTAATTGTACATGAAGACATCGCTTGTATATCAAGTCAAAATTTACTTAAACATTTTGCTTGTCTTGCAAGACGCTCTCAAACCAAGGTTTTACTGTATGATGAATAACATCATTCTTTTAGCCCTGCATTTCGGCTCGTTGAATGCGTACTACCGGGCGTCGTAGTGTCGCATGTTATTGTGTGTTGCATTCATTTTGAGTGACCACATTGCAGCCAAGACGAGCCCCATTTTTGTGACAAAATGCTAGATGCATGCGTTGTGGTGTGCTGCTACTGTGTTAGTAGATTAGCGTTCCATTCAAAACTATTGCATGCAGTACACAGTGTGGTTAAACATGCTTTTTACTGTGCATTAGGGCAACACAAACATCTTAAAGTGGTAGTTGTCTCCCTTAAATGGGCCCCTGCAGGTTTATGCTATTATGTGCTAGTATGCACAGCAGACGTATCCTTTTAAAAGGAGCCCTCCAGCAGTGAGCTGTCACCGCTCCCAACACCTTCATCTTCACCTGGTCTTCCTTCCAGGTTAGCCTTCTCTGGTCATTTGAATGGCCAGACCTCTATGATGTCACTCCTGTACATGTGGAAGTCTTGATCGCTGCATGGTGCTCTCTGCATTCGCAATACACTCGGTGCACCCTGAATGCAGAGCGCACTGCGCATGAGCAGTGACATCATGTAAATATCTCCTAAACAAAGTATGTTTAGAAGATAGTCACTTTACCTACAGGTTTTTAACCGCATCCAATTCACATAACATGTGCATGTGACCAGCTTTCAATGGAGCCGGTTCACACATGTCTGGGGCGGTTTTGAAAAGGGCCCTGTGCGTTTTTCAGTCTGATTCAGGTGCAAATTTGGATTAAAATTCGCACCTGAATTGCACCTGAATTGCACCTGAACCGGTGAACAGGAAGACACTGAACTCCAGACTGCAAACCGCAGTCACACATATGTGAACCCGGCCTAAGTATAAGCTTACCTGTAGGCACAAGTTTTAAGTTAGAGTGCACTACCCCTTTAATGGGCCTAAGGCCACTTTCACACTGAGGCCGTTTTGAGGTGTTTTATCACTAGGAATAGCCTCTAAACAACGCTTGAAAACCGCCTCAAATTTCCTGCCCATTCTTTTCAGTGTGACTCTTCACACTGGGACGATGCACTTGCGGGACGTTCACAGAACTCCTGCAAGCAGCATCTTTGGGGCGGTGTGGGAGCTGTGTATACACCGCTCCTAAACCACCTTGCCCATTGAAATGAATGGGCACAGCTGCTGAAGCGCCAGCAAAGCGCTTAGGCAGCGGCGCTAACCGGCACTTTTAATAGGGTTGCCACCTCATCCCTTTAAACCCGAACACATATGAATTACACAGGTTCTGAGGCTAATTTAATGCAGATTAGGCCCCTTTCACACATGCGGAGCCCGTTTTGATGGGCTCTGCTGCTCAGCAGGGATCAGTGTTGCCAACCTCCCGCAGCATTTTTTACTGGCAAAACATGGGAAATTTACTGGCGGAACACATATTTTACTGACAACCTGAAAAATAACTGAACTCCTATTAAAAACTAAGACAATTGATATTTAAACACAACATGGAAACACTAACAATACCCATATCAAGTAGTTTGCCCTGTTTACACTTAAAAAGTCAGCACAGCATGACAAATTATCAGACCCTGATATTTATAGACAGTTGTAAAAATCAGTGATTTTTACAAACTGTCAGTAAATTTACTGGCGGTTGGCAACACTGGCAGGGATCCATCCGTTTATCCCCGCTGAGCCGGCGGACGACTCCGCGCAGAGAATGACCTGTCAGAGCTCCATTCTCCTCTATGGAGAATCAGATGAACACAGACCGTGTGTCCGTGTTCATCCGATCCGTCTGTTTTTGGCGGATCGGGTGTCAGCGCTGACATCTGTCGCTCCATAGAGAGCAATGGAGCGTCCGTTCGGGTCCGCCTGAAAAACTGACAGGCCGACTCTAATGATCTGCCCATGTGAAAGGGGCTTAAGGCTCCAAGTGAGTTTAATTACCACCTTAATCAGCCACAGAACCTGTGTAATTAGTATGTGTTCGGGTTTAAAGGGATGAGGTGGCAACCCTAACTTTTAACCCATTTTTGAGTTAAAAGCGCCCCGCTCCCGACTCAAAAGCAGCGCTGCAGTGCTGGTAAAACACCACTAAAACAAGCGGCGCTTTACCGCGACCGTGCTGCACGACATTGCAGTGTGAGAGTGGCCTTAATGTTTTCATTATTTTCATTCTAATAAGATAGGCAAAAGGAAACTGTTATTCATAATTACATAATTTCAGCTATTGTTGAGACATATTGTACATAGGATTGTGACACTTACTTACTAAAAGTAGCAAGGTTAGTCATTGTTTAGCTGTGGATGATGTCAGGGAAACATTTAATGAGGTTTCATTAGGTATATGCCATGTGGTTGGGTGTGAGACAGGTATTCAGCTACGTAACAAGTCACTTGATCATGCTAATCTTACCCCACCCCGCTGGCAGCTCAGCTGAAGTTGCCTTTCAAGTTTTACTGGTCATGAAATGACAGGTGTCTGCCTAGCAGGGCTGCTCGCTGTTCTCTTCCTGAATCCAGATTTCTGAGAGGGCATTCCTGCTGGATGGCTTATTTCTGACTAGTGACAAGCAGCAAATAACACGCAGCCATGAGTAAAATTACCAAACTTTTCAAGTCCTCCGGTAGCTCTGGGTCTTCTAAAGGCAAGAAAGGGGGCCCCAGTGCCCAGGAGGCTTTGTTCAAACTGCGGGAAACAGAGGACATGTTGACTAAGAAACAGGAATATTTGGAAAAGAAGATTGAACAGGAATTGGCCACGGCGAGGAAGCACGGAACCAAAAACAAGAGAGGTGAGGACGCCGCCACAATGCCAGGATCTTGTGTTCACTTTAACCCTTCCTACTGCTTTTATTAACAGTGTTCTTCACAACTTGTAACCATGAACACTAAAACTATTTCTACATCATAAAAAAACTAGCACACCCTTCTTAAATAAGGAATCATGTTCCAGTCTTTATAGTACATTGTTTATCGGTGCCTTGGGCAAAGTTTGTGTGGTGTTTGCAAAATGGCTGTCTGGGACCTAAGGACATCCGCTTCTTCCCTGCTGTAGTGAGTGTGGCTGACTTATTCTATTATCCCTGTGCTTGGGGAGACCTCTGATGAACAGGAGGACTGCGTAGAATAGGTTTTCTCAACCAGGGTTCCCTGGAACCTTGGGGTTCCTTCAGGAATTGCTAGGGGTTCCATAACCACTTCAGCCCCAGAAGGATTTCCCAGTTTAGGACCAGAGCACTTTTTGTGATTGGGCACTGTGTCGCTTTAACTGACAATTGCGCGGTCGTGCGGCGTTGTACCAAAACGAAATTTGCGTCCTTTTTTTCCCACAAATAGAGCTTTCTTTTGGTGGTACTTGATCCTCTCTGCGTCTGTCGGTAAAACGTTTGTGGTG
>BLSH010176785.1:1145778-1156588 GCA_018402905.1 Glandirana rugosa | reverse complement strand
ACCACGTCTGCCCTTCTCGCCTCTCCGGGCCGCCCTTCGTCGCGCGACACTAGCCACAATAACGTTCGTAGTCCCCACCTTCCCTGACCTCCCTTCCTCCTCGACCGTCCCTCGTCGGGGACACTGTGGGGGGTGGACACAGAGGGTTACCATGGGGGGGTGGGGGACACAGGGGGTCACCGTGGGGGATGGAGGAAACGGGGGCACTGCGGGGGAGGAAGCCACAGGGGAACACCGTGGGGGTGGAGGACCAGGAGAGCATTATGGGGTCTCCTGTGGGGGCCCGGGCCCCCTGCATCTGTACTGGATGCTGCTGCCACTACCCACCACCCCCGTGCGATGCCGGTGTCACTCTCTCTAGACTCCACAGTAAAAAAAATTGTGCAATAATACCGCTCACGTCACGCTGCTCCCTGCCAGCTCCTCCTTCCCTCCAGTCCCTTCCACCCCTGATGCTTGCAATAACACCGATCACAGCGCGCTGCTTCCCGCCGGGCCTCTCCGCTCTTCCCGTCTGCACCAGGTGATGTCATGTACAAGCACCGGGGGTGGACGGGAAGGAAGGAGGAGACGGCGGGGAACAGCGCCACGTGCTGTAAGCGGTGTTATGGCAAGCATCGGAGGGGGACGGAACTGGAGGGAAGGAGGAGCCGGCGGGGATCAGCATGCAGTGAGCGATGTTATTGCAAGCATTTTTTTTTTACTGTGGAGTATAGAGAGTGACACCAGCGCAGGCATTGCGCAGGAGACGGGGGGACAGTGCCCAAGGGATCAGTCCGCCCCTGATTGGGGGGGGCACAGGATAATGTTGAGGAGTATGGCCCCCTCTGGCCCCACCCTAGTGACGCCCCTGCTCTGCTAGTCACCATTACATTTAAATAAAGCATCAACACTCATTCAGATAATAGCAAATTGAAATATCTTGTTATCACATTTTATAAATGGCAGTGTCTAATTAGAAATATTTTCTTAAAGCAGACCCTAAATTCAAATATTGACTCCCCCACTCGCATCAACCATTTTTGCAGTGGGGGGGGGGAGCAGGTACCTGGTTTTAAAGTTCTCCTCCTCCCTCCCCTCCGTCCCTCCCCGCAGTTTTCTGAGACAGGTCCCAGAAGGCTATGGGACGAGTCACAAAGCGCAGCGCGGCTGGAGCATGTGCAGTCGGATGTAAAGTCGAAAGCAGCACAGCCTGCTGTCCACAGTTAGGAAACCGTCACCGGGAACCCTGAAACGGAGCCAAAGACGTACAGGACTCCTGTGCAAGCCACTCCACAGCCGCCCAGGAGATGTGTGAACCGGCTCCATTGAGAGCCAGGCACACACTCTCCTGCCATGCAAATTGGATGTAGGGAAACCTGCATAGGTGTGAACCCAGTCTAAGTGTCTATTTATTTAATGTCAGCAGCTACAGGATTTGTGGCTGCTGACTTTTTTTTTTTTTTTTACAGAGTGAACCTCCTCTTTGATTTTCCCAGAATGTCTTACAGCTTTGCATAGGAAATGTATATCTCCTCAGGGGCAACTCAATGAAATACTTTAGCCGACTTACCTTGACAACACCAACCCAACTCTCTTCATGAACGACCTAAGCCTTCAGTTATGAGGGGCACCTGTGCACACCCCTGCCACCCACAATGCAGTGCTCAGTGTGAGTGACTTCAGGAATGAGCTCTGTGACATGATCAGTTGTAGATGGCAAATGTTGATAAAAATTGCAAATCTTTTAATAGAAATTGATTATTGATTTGATAATTTGCTGTTTCGCTGATATGCCTCATGTCACTTTTGTTTGACTGTAGTAGTCTTTTTTTATTCATCCATGATGTGTTTTTATCATCTCAGAAATGGAAAGCTGGAAAGCTTTTACAAATTATACGTTTTGTTCTGGTTTGTTTTTTACACTCGGGATAATCTCTGCTGTCTTTACAAGTATACATCTATACTGCAATTTTCAGTCACTGTAACAGCTCTCACACACACCCCTTCTTACTTGGCATTTGCTGTTATTACACTTTATCAGAGAATGTATCTTCTTTTGTGCGCTGACTCTGGGGGCTTTAAAATCAAGTCATTAAAGTGTAGCCATGTTCTCCCTTGGGAGTGGTTGGAAGTTGTGGTTCACCTGCCCGTTGCCCTCAATCACACCATATTCACACATCCGAAGACACGGAACAGGCCAGTACTATTTTTTTGCTCCAACTTCCTCCAGCACAGACACTTGCTGACCGTTCCTCTCCTCACTTCTCTCCAGCACACTGCTTAGTTTCCTGGCCTGAAAGGCAATTTATCAGGCCTCCATGACACTTCTTCTTCCACCACAGCTAGCACATGGTGAGGCCAGCACTTCTGCCAGCAGGGCCTCCAGACTACCTATTACAGGTAAGGCCCACGGGCTCGCGATTGTGAAGCCACGGGCCCTCAATTGTGTAGCCAAGTACGTTGGTGCTAGATGGGTATTTGACGGACTACAACTCCCAGCTCATCCTCTCCGGCCTGTCCACTGACAGTCCTTCCCCTGAATGGCTCCTCAGACCTCCACAGACTGTCTACTATCTCCTCCCAGCCTGCTCCAGCCTTCTCACCAACTCCCAGGGTCTGTCACTCACCGACACCGGTGGGTCCTTTAAAGAGCCTTTAATGTAGCCTCTCTGCTGCTCTCCTGCTCCGTTGTGTTGCTTCAGGAAACGACTCCTCTCCTGGCTGCACTCGAGCCTCAAGGTCACCCCCCCCCCCCCACACTGGGGGCTCCCTCCCGGCTGAGGCCTACACAGCACCACAGCACCTCTGCTACTTTCTCCACTCTCCCACCTGACACACTCCTACCTTGACTGGGCTGTCCCAGGGTATTTCAGGAGGCCTGTCCCCTGCCAGTCCAGATTGGGGATTGGTCAGGGCTCCTTAGAACACCTCCCCTCCAGCCTCTCTTTCCAGAATGTTCCAGTCCCTTCGGGAAACAAGGAGGACACGGTGACATCATCTAGGGACTGCCCACTCCTACCTGAGCCACTCCCCAGCCCAGATCAAAACACTCAGGCTTACACACAAAAATCTCCAAATATAAGCACCTATTACTATGGGGGTGCTACAAAAGGATAAGTTCACCTTTATTAACATGTTATGTTACACCCTCTCACACTGTCACAATTTAAAAAGCAGTGCAGCTTTGTGGGGCTCTGCCCATACATTAATCCTGTGAACAATTGTACAGGTTCTGTCTTCCACCACAGCAGATGGCTTGTAGTTCTCAATGAACTGTGAGGGTGCTGGTGAGCGCCCTCATAGCTCATTGATTCCTTATGCTCTTCAATAACTGTCTGCCTGTACGGGAGGTACATGGAAACAGGTGTACTGAGTGTCTGCGGGAGCCTGACATTGTACCCGCTATCTACTGATTACGGATGCAGTGCCTTGCAGGCTCCATTGTAAAAAAAAATATTTTTTTTTTTACCTGCAAAATCATGTGGATTTATTTTTATTTTTACAAAAGGTGAACTTAACCTTTAAGGTGGCCCACCTCAGCTTGCTGGGGGTGAGCCTTCTATTTGCATCTCTGTATGTACCCATAAAATAGATGTATGCGCTTGTAAATAAAAAAAAAAAAAATTATGCTCACCTACATAGATAAAGCATAAATCCCTCACCGGCTCTAAGACTGAGAAACAAGGGGTCAATCACCACTGACCGCTCGGTTCTTGGCCTTTAGTGAGCAGAGAGCCATAACTATCAATCGCCTACTCTCTGTTCTGCTCTGCCCCTTCAGTGCTCACTGGAGCTCTGGTCTGTGGAGGGGGTGGGAGCCGCTGGGTCAGGCTTTCAGTTGCTCGCTGAGAGGCTGAGCCAGCTGCTGGTGCAGGCTTCTGGGTTGATCCCGACTATAAAGTTGGGATCTTTCCCAAGCCTGGCTCGGCTTAATGATGTCAGCCGAGAGAGATGACCTTAGCCCACTGTCAGCTGAAAATGGGTCACTGGAGTGCAGAACGGACTGCACTCCTGTGATCCATGGGAGATGTATAGCCAAAATAGCTTTGGCTATACTTCTCCTTTAATATTAACTGAACTGTAAGGCCCCATTCAGAAGTGTATTTCAAGTATTTTAAATGTATATTCAAGCTTCAGGTGTTTTTGCCAATGGAAAGCACCAGGGGAATTAGACCAGTTCTTACAGGTTAAACAACACCTGAAATATGCCTGAAAAAACACTTGATTCAAGTGTTTACAGACATTCCCATTAAAGTCTCTGTGGCCAAAATGCCCAAACCTGCCTCAAAAGTATCTCATGTAGCCTCTGGAGCAATAAATGTCATGCTACAGGTACCAGAGCGAATGGCTATCATTGAATTACATGGGATTTTGGATGTTGAGTGTTATGGAGCTTTGAGCTACAAAATGCTCAAGCCTTAGGCCTCGTTCACACGGGGCGTATCACTGCATACCCTATGAAAGGGCCATGTTTGCCCACATGCAGGCGGTCCTATTAATGTCAATTGGGACAAAGATGCTGCTCCCAGTTTGACATCCTCGCAAGTGCACAACCCCAAATGCAAACCATTTGAGTTCAGACACACACACCTGAACCCACCTGGATCTCAAATTGGGAGCATTTTGAGCGTTTTGTAGCTTGAAGCTCCACAACGCTCAACATCCAAAATCCCATGTACTTCAATGAAGACCATTCACATTCACTGTATGAGCACTCTGGTGTCTGTAGCAAGATACCTGATGCTCCGACAGCTACATGAGCTACTTTGAGGCAGTTTTGGGCATTTTAGCCACAGAGACTTTAATGGGAATGTCTGTAAACACATAAATCAAGTGTTTTTTCAGGCATATTTCAGGTGTTTTTTAGGCTGTAAGAACTGATCTAATCCCCCTGGTGCTTTCCATTGGCAAAAATAAAAACACTTGAAGCTTGAATATACATGTAAAATGTTTGAAATACATTTCTGACACGTAAAAGCATTCAAATTAAAATGTCTGAAAGTCGTTCTGCTCAGATATTCATGCAGACTAATTTCTAAAAATATGTGAATGTTTGTGGAGCTTTGATGTCCAGTTATAGGCAAATCTTTCACTGAGAAAAACAAGGAAGACCAGCTGCCTGGCAGTCACCGTGCTGCAGTGCTAGGACTCGTCCTGGACTTCTCGACCTGGGCTGGGAGTGCAGTGTGGTGCTTTGTCCTTTTTCAGCCACAGAAAATTAACATGAAGGAACAAGAAGCACCCGGTTTTGTTTCGAGTAAGGGAAAGTTATAACTCCTATTACTCCTTTGGGTAGATTTCCCTTTACTTCCTGTACCATAGCCAAAACAGGAAGTGAGAGGAAACCCCTCCAAAGTGAGGCAATTTCTGGTTGTCAACAGAACTAGTTTCCCATTGGAAGATTTCCACACTATTTAGGTGACAACCCAAAATCTGGGATTTTCTTTCACTTTCAGTGATAAGGGTACACAAGAAAAATAGGTGAATCCCCCTAATGGGGACAAAGACAACAATAAAAACCCAATGTGTGTTCTTATCTTTCTCCACTATATCTAAAACTAAGAACAGGTTTTGCCTTTTAGTTACGTTTTTAATGTCCTGATCACACACGATTCTGAGACCTTTTGCATTTCTTGATATTACTGCTTTGTGTAGGAACAATGAAACTTAAAAAAAGTGATTTTATTGTGAAGTTGACCATTGTTCATAAACCAGGGAGAAAAAGGATCCAGCTGGTATCCATGCAGTAGCATAGCTAAGCTGTTTTTGACTGTTGAGCCCCCACAGGAGCCGCTAAAGTATGTTCAGTCCGTTACTCTGCCTCTCACCCCAATAACAATCTCAGTCCCCTCTGGCACACCTGGCAATACTGGGTTCAAGTATTATTGTATTCCCCTTTATATATTTGCACAGTAATGGAATACACCAAATTGAGTTAAATCAGGAATGTTTACTCCAAGGATATGGCAAATAAAGAACCTTGACCCAACAGGATGAGATTAGGCACACCAAGTAGTTTTCACAACTGAATAAATGTCAAACTAGCAAGTAATACTTAATGTCAATTGCAATTATTCAAACTCAACCAATGTATACATCTATCTATATACTGCACATGGGAGAGTAGGGGAATAACTCCTGCAAGTGTCAGACCACTCTCTACTGCTCACTCACATGAAACGGCACGAACTAGATAAACAAGTATAACACCAAGAATTGTAAATATAGCAATACTCAACCTGCTCTGAAAGAGTTCTTTGGTGAATGCTGCTGTATAAGAAACTTTACCAAAGCAATATATGATCCCTAAGTGGGGGGAAGAATGAGAATTGGTTGTGGTCCAATGTTGCTTGATGGTTCAGTTGATCTTCAGCTAGCTTTCTGTAGATTAAGTGGTATATACCAAGTATTGGCTGATAGAACAATGCAAATCCAAGGAAATGTATTATAATCAGATATAGCACTCTTTCTGCAGAAGGACAATGAAAGCTTTACAGTGATCAATGACTTGTAACGTTAAATCTGTGGAACTACAAGTAGCAACAAACCAATACAAAGTATGGATGCCTGTGTATAGTGTCCACGCTCAAAGTGAATGAATAGGCCTCTCTTAGTATCAGATATGCAAGTAAGGATGGGTTTTCACCCACTCACAACACAGGAACAGAAGAAGTAGATGCTGTATACACTGATGATGATAATGATGATCTCTCCAGTCTATGGCTCTTAGGAAGATTTCCAGCCTCCACCGCCTCACACCGCACAGCTCTCCCAGATCTGTCGCCCCTGTGGGGTATATGGAACAGGAATAGGACCCGACTGTAGTAAGGCAGGATATTCAAGCTGCTCACTGCTGTGTTTCAGGGTATCTGGGTTGATGAGTCTGTAAAAGCATGCTGCTACTCCGCCACTTCTAGCACAGATTCTCTGCATACAGATCCATGCCGGTTCAGAGAGAGTGCATCAGGCCCGAAGCCTCTGTTCTTATATTCTCCCCATGAGGCTCCTCTTCTCCCAGTAATCTCCTCCTCCCCTCAGCCCGCTGGGAGCTGTAGTTTCCACTCAATACAGCCAGAGGGCAAATCCTTGCAAACAAGCTCCATGCCCCAAGATGCCTTGTTTTTCTGGTATTAATTACTGTGCTAGCAGGCTGTGATGACAGTCTTTGCTGCCACTAGAGAGAGTCAGTTTCACATAAGTAACACTGCACAATATTTCTGAAATGCGGGTGTGTGTATATATATATATATATATATATATATATATATATATATATATATATTTCCCTGCTACATGACATTGATATAAAAGGTGAACTAAGGCACTAACGGGGATTCCAATAAAGCCTTAATGGCACTTTTCTGGCGCCCGTTTTCTTTAGAACTCCCTGCACCTAATTCAGGCCAGCATTTGCATCAAAACAATGAGAAACAGTACCGTTCACATGCTCCCCAAACCTGTCAGTCAGATTAGCATAGACTGGTGCAAGACAGACAAGATTGGCTTGTCAGGCTCTAGTAGACTTCAACAAAATGGTGACCATCTACAAACAAACACCAACTCCCTGTTGCGTAATCATAAATGAGATGGGTAAAAGATGGCATCAACTCTTGTTCCCCACCTATAGAAAACTCTTCAGACTTGTTTTGCCCTTTTTGGGGCTTAATCATAGCGGCTCATAGAGGCCTTGGGCACTGACAGATTCACATACCTATCTGTGACAAGCACATGAATTGGCTGGATGGGGCTGAACAGTGCGGTATGTACATTTACGGCAGTATGTGTCCAGGGATGAATGCCCAGAGATGCAAAAAGCTTGCATTCCGGGCATTCATACTGCCTTGAATGAAAGTACCACTGAGTGCACCATCCAGCCTTGTCTAGCCTTGGCAGTTGACAGACTCACATAGAGTTTGACAGCCTAAATGCCAGAACCTCATGGGCTGGAGACAAATGCCCAGTGTGCATGGGGCCCAAGAGTGATGATGTAGGAAATAACTTTAGGTAAGTCAAAATACAGAATTATGGAAGATACAGTATCTCACAAAAGTGAGTACACCCCTCACATGGTTGTAAATATTTTATTATATCTTTTCATGTGACAACACTGAAGAAATTACACTTTGCTACAATGTAAAGTAGTGAGTGTACAGCTTGTATAACAGTGTAAATTTGCTGTCCCCTCAAAATAACTCAACACACAGCCATTGTTGTCAAAACCGCTGGCAACAAAAGCGAGTACACCGCTAAGTGAAAATGTCCAAATTGGGCCCAAGATGTCAATATTTTGAGTGACCACCATTATTTTCCAGAACTGCCTTAACCCTCTTGGGCATGGAGTTCACCAGAGCTTCACAGCTTCCCACTACAGTCCTCTTCCACTCCTCCATAATGACATCACGGAGTTGGTGGATGTTAGAGACTTTGCGCTCCTCCACCTTCCATTTGAGGATGCCTCATAGATGATCAATAGGGTTTAGGTCTGGAGACATGCTTGGCCAGTCCATCACCTTTACCCTCAGCTTCTTTAGCAAAGCAGGGTCGTCTTGGAGGTGTGTTTGGGGTCATTATCATGTTGACATACTGCCCTGCGGTCCAGTCTCCGAAGGGAGGGGATCATGCTCTGCTTCAGTATGTCAAAGTGCATGTTGGTATTCATGGTTCCCTCAATGAACAGTGCCAGCAGCACTCATGCAGCCCCAGACCATGACATTCCCACCACCATGCATGACTAGGCAAGACACACTGGTCTTTGTACTCCTCACCTGGTTGCTGCCACACATGCTTGACACCATCTGAACCAAATAAGTTTATCTTGGTCTCATCAGACCACAGGACATGGTTCCAGTAATCCATGCCCTTAGTCTGCTTGTCTTCAGCAAACTGTTTGTGGGCTTTCTTGTGCATCTTTAGAAGAGGCTTCCTTCTGGGACAACAGCCATGCAGACCAATTTGATGCAGTGTGCGGCATATGGTCTGAGCACTGACAGGCTGACTCCTTCAACCTCTGGAACAATGCTGGCAACACTCATACGTCTATTTCCTAAAGACAACCTCAGGATTTTATGCTGAGCATGTGCACTCAACCTCTTTGGTCGACCATGGCAAGGCCTGTTCTGAGTAGAATCTGTCCTGTTAAACTGCTGTATGGTCTTGGCCACCGTGCTGCAGCTCAGTTTCAGGGTCTTGGCAATCTTCTTATAGCCGAGGCCATCTTTTATGTAGAGTAACAAATTTTTTTTTCAGATCCTCAGAGAGTTCTTTGCTATGAGGTGCCATGTTGAACTTCCAGTGACCAATTTTAACACACCTGCTATTCATTCACACCTGAGACCTTGTAACACTAACGAGCCACATGACACTGGGGAGGGAAAATGGCTAATTGGCCCAATTTAACGTTTTCACTTAGGGGTGTACTCACTTTTGTCAGTGGTCTGATGAGACCAAGATAAACGTATTTGGTTCAGATGGTGTCAAGCGTGTGTGGCGGCAACCAGGTGAGGAGTGCAAAGACAAGTGTGTCTTGCCTACAATCAAGCATGGTGGTGGGCTGCATGAGTGCTGCCGACACTGGGGAGCTACAGTTCATTAAAGGCACCATGAATGCCAACATGTACTGTGACATACTAAATCAGAGCATGATCCCCTCCCTTCAGAGTCTGGGCCACAAGGCAGTATTCCAACATAACGACCCCAAACACAACTTCAAGACAACCACTGCCTTGCTAAAGAAGTTGAGGGTAAAGGTGATGGACTGGCCAAGCATGTCTCCAGACCTAAACCCTATTGAGCATCTGTGGGGCATCCTCAATCGGTAGGTGGAGGAGTGCAAGGTAACTAACATCCACCAGCTCTGTGATGTCGTCATGGAGGAGTGGAAGAGCACTCCAGTGGCAACCTGTGAAGCTCTGGTGAACTCCATGCCCAAGAGGGTTAAGGCAGTGCTGGAAAATAATGGTGGCCACACAAAATATTGACACTTTGTGCCCAATTTGGACATTTTCACTTAGGGGTGTGCTCACTTTTGTTGCCAGCAGTTTAGACATTAATGGCTGTGTGTTGAGTTATTTTGAGGGGACAGCAAATTTACACTGTTATGCAAGCTGTACACTCGCTACTTTACATTGTAGCAAAGTGTCATTTCTTCAGTGTTGTCACATGAAAAGATATAATAAAATATTTACAAAAATGTGAGGGGTGTACTCACTTTCGTGAGATACATATTATGATTATTATTATTATTATTAAACAATAGAACTCCACCTGAGTTGAACCCAACCTGCACACTCCTAATAACCCTGTGAGATAATACCGGGAACCTAAATGCAGTTGGTGATAGAGAACTTGAACTCCAAAGACATGCTGGTAGGTCAATTAGATCCTGTCTAAATTGTACCTAGTATATGTATGAATGTGAGTTAGGGACTAGTGTTGAGCGAACCCGGACTGTAACGTTCGGGTCCGTACCGAACTTTAGGGTGTCCGTGGCACGGACCCGGACCCGGACATTTCAAAAATCGTTCGGGTTCGGTCCGGGGTTCTGCTATTTTACTCCACGTGTTGAGAAGCTGCAGGGCAGCCAATCAACAAGCGTTTCACTGGTTTGCCCTTAGAAGCCATCACAGCCATGCCTACTAATGGCATGGCTGTGATTGGCCGGTGCATCATGTGACCCAGCCTCTTTATAAGCTGGAGTCACAGTGCTGCAGTCACATGCTCCTTGGGTTAGTATAGGGAAAGGTAGCTGACGGCGTGAGGGACAGATTTTAGCCATTTTAAGACCTGATCCTGCATCCTGAGATAGATTACTTTACTACTGCTGTCTGTG
>BLSH010176785.1:1133617-1144789 GCA_018402905.1 Glandirana rugosa | reverse complement strand
CCCCACATCTAGGACCTTCGACCAACTGAACAGACATGACTGATAACCCACACAAACTCCTTAAAATGTTATGTAAGTAATATTACTTAAAGTGAATTGAGAACTCTACGTACGACACTGGAGTGACTCGTTTGACTGTAAAGAAATCGTTGCTAAGGTCTATTGTGTATTTACGTTACTCACTCGACGATTGGGATACATCGTTTGTGATGTTGACGATATTTAGTTGTTCAAGTGAGTTTTGTCAAGTTAAATAAATAAATAAAGTCCATGAATATATCGCGGCAGTTAAATGCGTCGCGAAATGTATATGTTCCGTCCGGACCCGGACCCGGACTTTGTCCCGAAGTTCGGACGGACCAGCAGAACCCGAACTTCCAGGTGTTCGCTCAACTCTATTAGGGACCTTAGATTGTAAGCTCCATGAGGGTAGGGACTGATGTGAATGTAAAATATATATGTAAAGCGCTGCGTAAATTGACGGCGCTATATAAGTACCTGAAATAAATAAATAAATTGAACTGTTTTGAGTGAACTTGTTGATTTATAGCAGTTGTAGTGTTTGCTACATAGGGTTAGCAGCTCACTCATTGCATTTATGTGTTATCTGGAATCGTTGCTAAAGAAATGTCAGTTTGCTCAGTGAGGTCACAGCATGCATCTCAAGAGTTAAGTGAAATTCATTATAATGAATGTATTGTAAAATTCCTCAAACACACCCAATAGTCAGTACAGACAAGTCAACCAGCTTCCAGGATCTACACCCCTAACTGCTCTATTCTTAAAATACTTACAGTACAGTAAATGGCAATACAAGTTTTACAATATTGACAGTTTTGCTTATCCTAGAAATAAGCATGGATGCTCCCAACTGTCCCTCCTTTGGAACCCGATCCTTCTATCCCTCTTTCCTTCTCAGCCATCTTTCTTTTTGGTGTAATGCGTAGGCCTATGTAAGAAAATGAACGATTTAACTACCAAAGTGTTCCACTACCCTTAACCTTTCATCAAACTTTTATTTTATTATCTTTTTTTTTCTTTTTGTAAAGTCAATATATAGGAAAAGCAATGGTGAAAAAATCCATTGCACACAACACGTGCATGGGGCTAGTTTCATTTGCCTTAGCTAGGGGCAGATGGATTCTAGGAAGTAAATGCTACATGAATCATCTGCCCTTCTACTCAAGATGGCCACAACTAGAAATTCCAAGAGGATGTTTTACAAAGTGATTTCTCAACAGAATAAAGCATGGAGACCTAGATGGATGTGTGAATTTACTTTGAAAATTAAAAACGAATCCGATTGTGCTTTCAATTTGTATCGCTCAGATACAGTTAAGTTCCACTTTAATATAAAATACACAATATCACAATTATTAATAATCTTTAAAAGATCAAACTTAAAAATACAGTCATTAAAATGCCTCTATCACATGGAGATCTCTAACCAACACTTTGGATATCACTCTCTTGGGACTATGCAGTGAACATGCTATATCCTATGTTCACCTATACATTGTTGTAACAAATGATATAGTAGACTAGGGGACCTTATTAATCTACGCATTTCTCGGATGTACTCTGCTTCCTCAGGAGGATGATTGAGGCTAATTCTGTACATTTTTGTACATGATCTACTATCAATAAACTTCACGTAACAGCAGATGCTGAGTGCCGGCTCTTTTCTTCAGGCTAATTCTGTGTGAAACATTTTGCGCCCAGGGCCATTGGTTCTGGCTGAACACAAACTGGATGCAGCTAATCATGCAGTAAGATGTGGCCATAGTGCAGGGTGCTGCTGCATCCAGATGCTGAATTTAGCCATATGAGTGCTGCGGCTTGGCCACCCAACAGAATCAGCCCTTCTCCTTCATGGTCTCCATAACTAGGTGAACTACAGGGGTGTGCCATTTGCCTTCATACTTGCCCTTCTTTTCAATCCCAGAAAGTTGGTAAGAATGCTGTTCTAATACTATAAAAGTTCTGCTTTCTCATATTGTATAGTATTAATGTAGGGATATGTTATACATACCGTATATAAGTTTATTATAGTATCACCAAAAAAAGATTTTTAGACATGAATGGAGTACTGGAGCCCACCCCTGTTTGCCAAACCTGGAAGCAACAATTGTCTGGTAAAAAGATGAAGGTCAAACCTCTTTAAAGGTGTGTCTGCAGTCCCCATAGTGCCAGCTTAGCGTTGGGTGCAGTGGGGAAGTGGGGTAGCTTTAGAAGTATCTAGATTTACTGTAGGTCTACTCTAAAGCATATCTAAACCCAAGAATAGGAATATAATATATTGAAGATTACACGTCCTTCAATGTGATTGCTGCATTCGTTTTCATTTTTATTAGCATGTATGATATCTTTATTTTTACCCATCTTGCAAGTAACACGTGTCCTGTACAGGCGGTCCCCTAATTACAAACATCCAACTTACAAACGACTCCTACTTACAAACGGAGGGAGACAACAGGAAGTGGGAGGAAATCTCCACCTAGGAAGGGAGATTCACTCTTGTAAGAGTTATTATGGGAAAAAGGTGTCTCTGCTGAAGCTTTATCACCAATCCTTGTTTCCACAACAACCCAAAATTTTCAAAATCCAATTATCATTGGGACAGGAAGTGAGGTGAAAGCTTCTGAACAGAAACATAGACAGCAAAACAAACATTACAGGGGTGTTACCCCTTACCTATCCAAAAAGCTTAAAAATATTTTTTTGACTGAAGCTACACTTAAAAAATGTACCTGTTCCGACTTACAAACAAATTCAACTTAAGAACAAACCAACAGCCCCTATCTTGTTTGTAACCCGGGGACCGCCTGTATTAGGGTGGCAATGCTCACACACTATACTGTATCTGTGGAGGAACAGCATTGTGACCCAACGCTGCTCTCCTGATTTTACTACAAACCCTTATTTTCCTCATCTCTGTTACATAAAGCTGAGGTGTACCTCTAAAGGTATGCTGTGGTATTTGACACCAAGCTGTCAGTAGCAGATCCTTTAAGTTGCGAGTTGGGGCCTCCATTGACTGATTTTTCCAGCACATCCCACAGATGCTTGATTGGATTGATATCTGGAGCGTTTAGAGTCAACACCTCAAACTCATTGTTGTTTTCCTCAGACCATTCTTGAACCATTTCACAGTGTCACAGGGCGTATTATCCTGCTAAAAGAGGCCACCGCCATCAGGGAATACTGTTTCCATAAAGAGGTGTACTTGGTCATCAGACCAGGTCACCTGCTTCCATTGCTCTGTGCTCCAGTTCTGATGCTCACGTGGCCATTGTAGGCACTTTGGGCTGTGGACACAGGTCAGCATGGGCACTCTGACCAGTCTGTGGCAACACAGCCCCATACAGAAAAAAATTTGATGCCCATTTTTATTTGTTTTCAACACATCAGTTTATGGGACAACATGTTTACTTGCTGCCTAATAAATCCCACCAACTTTCAGATGCCACTGTAACAAGATGATCAATGTTATTCATTTTACCTCAATGGTCATAAGGTTATGGCTGATCAGTGTATTACATTTCAAGTCTTGGGTTTAAGGATTATATCTGTTCTAGTAGTTGATTGGACACATTTAATGAATTGGTCTAAATGGACGTTCATAATGGATCTTTTTCTTGTTTAGCTGCATTACAGGCTTTAAAGAGAAAAAAGAGACTAGAGAAGCAGTTAATGCAGATTGATGGTACCCTCTCCACCATTGAGTTCCAGAGAGAAGCACTAGAAAATTCCCACACCAACACCGAGGTGCTCAAAAACATGGGCTATGCTGCCAAGGCCATGAAAGCAGTACACCAAAACATGTAAGTAGTTCTGGAATGGTGTGTCTATGGTGGCAGAAAATACTTATTTGCACCAAATGTTTATAAAGAGTGTTTTGTTTGATCTAGGATACTTCAAGACGCAGGTGTCACTGTTTACACTAGATTACCACATTGAGGGTTCACACTAGGAAAGTTGCGTTCCATATGCATCTCCTGCACTGCATTTGAATGCATTGCCCTTGCGATCTGCATGCGGGTGCAATGTAATGCATATCACATACAGTGCATTTGCAGACACCAAATCGCAGGACCATGCACATTTTTGTGACAAGTTTTTAAAGGTATGCACTACTTTTCTGTGTTCTGGTGCGATTTCCAGCCCATTCAAATGAATTGCCTGCAAAATCATACCGTGCGGGAACACGGCGTACAATCCCGGTGTGACCCTTAAATGAATTCAACCAAATGATACCAAACCATACCAGGCAGCATTGGGAGTTTTGTCAGGTTTTTGCCATTAATAATCAGTAACTCCTGTGAACACTTCAGAAATACGTCATCTCAAAAGTGACAGCCTAGGCTTACACTACAGTCAGGGTATGTGTGGCTTTAAAGCTGAACCCATGCCTTACCTCCAGTCTTGCACAGTTGTACTGCATCTGCTTACCCTGACTTCACTGCATGCTGTGACTGAGTTCTCACAGTGTGTATTAGAGGCCACATAAAGTCAGATATACAGAAGCCTACCTTATTTGCTGGATGGAGGACATCCATCATTATCTGACTCTTTCCTTCCTGGCCCACCCCTTCTATGCATTATATATCAGTTCTTCAAATTATGGAGGCTCATTAATATATGTAAGCATTATCTAGGGAAGCCTGCATGCAAGTAAAACCTGCCTAGGAACACCCATATCTCCAGACTAACATCTACCCTTCAAGTAGGATTGCCACCTGTCCGGGGATTCATCCAGACATTTCGGGTTTGGAATCATGCGTCCGGGTTTCAGCCCACCTGAAACCCAGACACATTGTTCAGACTGGACTCTGGCTTCCCAGCAGGGTTGCTGGCTGCAGTTGTGTAAGCCGACAGCATCTGTTACACTCTCTTTCACACTGCCCCCAAAGCCAGCACTAACAATCCCCCCCCCCACACACACACACAGACGGGAGAAGAGAGAGGGCTCAATCTGCTCTTCTTCCTCTTGCCCCTACTCCCCTGGTTGTGTCTGCCCACATTCTAATCCCTGGCACTGAGCCTCAGAAAAGGAATGTGGGGGCCAGAAATTTGAAGTCCAGCAGCATGGGATGCATCTGAATGAGAGGTGCTGACTGCCAAAGAGTGAGTGAGCTCACCATCCATCCCTGTCTGTGACTGAAGTTTCCCCATCTCTCTCCTGCCTCTGAGTGAGTATACTCAGGTAAATCAGGGTTCTCAGAGCACCCCTTACATCAGAGATCACCTTTTCACCAGAGGCCACAGTGTTGCTCCTTACATCAGAGTTCTCTCCGTACATCAGAGTTCTCAATGTTCCCCCTTAAATTAGGGTTCCCAGATCATCCCTTATGTTAGAGTCTCCAGAGTTCTCCCTTACATCAGAGTCTGCAGAGTCCCTCCTTACAGTGTTCAGGGGGGAGGGGGGTTTCAAATGTAAAAAGGGAACTCTGTGGATTCATATGTGAAAGGGGAACCTTCATGGATTCAGATGTAAAAGGGGAACTATGTGGATTCTGATATAAAGGGGACTCTTGTGATTAACTTCATATGATTAGAAATGTTATTTAATTGCAAAATATATGTATAGTTTATACTATAAAAAAAATTGCTGTGCTCCACTAAAGTGTTCGGGTTTGGCTTGAAGAAAAGTTGGCAACTCTACCTTCAAGGCATTTTGGTATTTGCACAACTCCTACCAAGAGCCAGCCCACTGTTTTCATCAGGGCTGAGGGCTTTAGGGAAGTGTGCTGAGTTCTGTGAGTATTTCAGAAATAAAGGCTGTTGGAGTTCTAAGCAGCTTGGCACTGTCTTCTGCCACTTAAGTTCCCCTATGGGCTGTGGCTGCTGCCCAGATAGCAAGGACTTGTGATGCAAGTTTGAAAATGACTTGCTAAGCTATTGCTAGACTTGGCAGGCTTCACAAGTTTGCTGCACAATTGCAGCAAGTCCGCATTGCATGACTCCAGATCAACTTCATTTGCAAACATTCTGCAAGTCTGTTGCAAGTTCTGGTTCAGTTATGTTGTGCAATAGTCATCCCACCACAGGGGTCACTGTGGCTGAATTTTCATGCTGTAGACTTGCAGAGCTCTTGCTGTAGACTCACCACTCTAACTTTGCTCTTGCTAGAGACTTGCCATGCAAATTTGCTACAAATTGGAAAAGTGTCAACTAGAACTTGTGCTTTAAGTGCTCTGCAAGTGTACAACTTACCAGTGAAAATGTGCAGCAAGTTAATAGACTTACAGTTCAATACTGCCACACATTTGTGGCAATTTATCCTTGCTATCTGGGTAATAACTGTAATAGACCCATAAAGAGGAGGGAGGCAGAAGGGGCAGGGGTACACTCAACTTTTACAGGAAATATCAGTTTTTATTACATACCCTATTTTAGACCCAACAAAGTCATCATTTGTTCTTTGTGCTTCGCTATGCAATGCGGGCAGTTCATGGTTAGTGGGAGGACCGGTAGGGTGCTGTATGTAGATTCCTGAAAACATCCAAGTACCCTGCCTCAGTACTCCTCTCAAGAGTAAGGTGACCAGATTTTCCTGGGACAATTTTTTTTTTTTTTACTAGTAATGGTGGCAATCAATGACTTATAGTGGGACTGCGATATTGCGGTGGATAAATCAAACACCAAGTGACACTTTTGATACTCTGTGGGAACCAGTGACACTAATACAGTGATCAGTGCTAAAAATATGCACTGTCACTGTACTAATGACACTGGCTGGGAAGGGGTTAACATGTAGGGCAATCAAAGGGTTAAATGTGTGCCTAACCAGTGTTTTCTCACTGTGGGGGAAGTGCTTTTACTAAGGGAAGGCATAGATCCCTGCCCCTGCATTGCAGGAACACAGGATCAATGTCTTCCATACTGACAGAATGACAATCTGCCTTGTTTACATAGGTAGACCGCCGTTCTGCCTGTGTACAGAATGATTGGTCGGTACTGGCGGGCATCGATTTTTGCCAGACCCGCTGATCAGTTCTGATACCCAGAAATGCAGGATCACGTATATATACACGATCCTGCGCAGCACAAAAGGGGCACATAAAATGAAAAAAATACACCCCATAAGTTAGTAGGAGTGGCAGAGCGGGGGGGGGGGCAAAACTGGGGACAGACTTGGTCCAGGGACAGTGTCCTCAGTCTGGGGACTGTCCCTGGAAACCGGGACCTCTAGTCACCCTACTCAAGAGCCTAACAAGCAGTGGACTGGATCTAGCACGGGGTTAGGCAAGTATCAAAATGCGTTAATCGGCGGAAGTGAGTCTGGAAGATTTTGCGTTCCTATGTAGGCTACATTTGCATGCAGACTTCCCTAGGCAATGCCAATATATCATACTGAGCCTTAATAATGGGAAAAAAATAAAATCGAATGAATGGGGTGCACCAGAGACAGTAAGGCTGGAGGGAAAGAGCTAGATGATTCTGGACAGCCAGGAAATTAGGTTTGTTCTATTGTTGCAACTTGTAATGCACACTTTGAGAAACTCACAGTGTGCAGTGAGGCCGAGTAAGCAATTCTGGTACAGATGAGGAGCCTTTAACCATAAGTCTCTAAGACAAAATATAACTGAATATGGGGCACCCACTTCCTACTAGGCTGACATGAAAATAAGAGCAGACTCTGTACTATTCTACGTTTTTAGTTAAAGTCCTTTAGCAGTTGGTTCATAAGATGTTATATGAAGTAGGTTATGGGTAACTGAAGAATATAAGTTTCAACAGAAAGTGTTAATGGTTTACTTTTCTGCTTGGCTGTAAAACAGTAACCCATATTGATAAAAACCTGATTACACAAGGCTTTGTGCTGGAGTCATGTGCAGGAACCTTTCAGTGAAGGTGAGTAATGCTCCTTTTTCTGGGGCTATACACATACAAGCCATGACATGCATAGGAACCAATCCATAGCTCAGTATATACCCATAGGAAGCTGTCAGAACCAGATCTTACTGTCATGAACAAAGCCGTGTTTCAGCTACATGTCCACTTGGCCAATACATAAGTCGTGACCAGGGCTGGTGCAAAGATTTTTGGCACCCTAGGCGAAACCTCATTTTGCCGGCCCCCTTGAGTTCACCTCTGACTCCACCCCTTCTGCCCTGCCCAGCCTGATCAGCACCCATAAAATACAGCTTCACCTGTGCCCATCAAATACAGCTTCACCTGTGCCCATCAAATACAGCCTCATAGGGGTGGGGGCAGAGGGGGGTATTTGGCAGATTAGTCACGATTTCTATATACATTTGCAAATGGCATGTGATAATACAATCTCATTATCTCAGTCAGACAGTGTCAGTTTTTACATGAATCAATGCAGAGCAGCCAGTGACAGATCAACAGTGGCCAGGCGCCCCTAGGCAGCAGTGCGCCCTAGGCGGCCGCCTACTTCGCCTACTGGTAGAGCCGGCCCTGGTCGTGACCACAGATCTCTGATTGTACATTTCTCTCCTTAACCAATTTTAGGAGCGTACAGAGAACTGTGCAGCTGTAAAGGGCCCTCTGGGAAATAAGTCTTTTTTTTTTTTTTACCAGATGTGGGTCAGATGGGTGCTGGGACCTCTTCCCGTCACAAAGACCTGGACATTACTCAGCTCTATGTAGCTGTCAAGTCTTTTCACTTAGCCAGCAATTACATGGGGGGGGGTCTAAAAAGTGGTCTTGAGCAGTGGCCCTTTGGTGTGTGCCATAAACCAGTATTTCGGAGAATTTATTGGGGGAATTCACTTAATCCCTACTTTCACTTTCTTGGCACCGTAGTCCTTTAAAGTAGCCTGTACCAGATATGAAAATTCCTGTTGCCCATTTTGGTAACTTTACCATCATTTGCAGCAGATTCAGGTAGTTCTTAATAGCGCCACTTTTAGAAGGTGGAGCTATCAATGCACCAAATTTAAAAATAATTATTTCCAGTTCATAGATAAAATTTTAAGTAATTAAGACCAACTGTAAGTATGTAGTATAGATGGACACTCTGGGCTCAGTGTACCTCCACATTGGTGCATTCCCCAGATTCATGTACCTGTTCACAACACTCTTTATGGAGTCCCCTATATGTCTCTTACTGCTTGTACACACCAGCTTGCAGGCTAATGCAGTTTGGAGCTGCCACGCAAAGGTGGAATTCAGGTAAGCTCCGGTGCGTTGCAGAAAATTGCAGCACGTCTACATTTTTTCACAATGTACTACAACCCACCCCAAGGAAACATAATTTTTTTGTTTTGTTTTTTAACACTCTTTTTATTTAAAAAAAAATTTACAGATAAGAATAAACATACAGTTAAGAATGCATAAAAGCGTATCCAAACTGTAACATAAGCCAACATATGAGCCTTGTGGCATAAGATACTGCACAAAAAACTATCCATCCTGTCTATTGTAAGGATGCTCATCAAGGCCAAGGATCAAGTGGCAAAATACAGAGTGCATGCATCTCATCTGTAATTTTTAAGAGCAAGAAAAACAAAATTTGAATATACAGTTGTGCTCATAAGTTTACATACCCTGGCAGAATTTATGATTTCTTGGCCATTTTTCAGAGAATATGAATGAGAACACAAAAACATTTCTCTCACTCATGGTTAGTGTTTGGCTGAAGCAATTTATTATCAATCGACTGTGTTTCCGCTTTTTAAATCATAATGACAACAGAAACTACCCAAATGACCCTGAACAAAAGTTTACATATCATGGTGATTATGGCCTGATAACATGCAGACAAGTTGACACAAAGGGGTTTGAATGGCTATTAAAGGTAACTGTCCTCACCTGTGATCTGTTTGCTTGTAATTAGTGTGTGTGTGTGTTTATAAAAGGTCAATGAGTTTCTGGACTCCTGACAGACCCTTCCATCTTTCATCCAGTGCTGCACTGACGTTTCTGGATTCTGAGTCATGGGGAAAGCAAAATAATTGTCAAAGGATCTGTGGGAAAAGGTAGTTGGACTGTATAAAACAAGAAAGGGATATAAAGAGATATCCAAGGAATTGAGAATGCCAATCAGCAGTGTTCAAACTCTAAACAAGAAGTGGAACATTTTTAAAAATCTATCCCCTATTTTGTAAATGCTATAACTTTTGCGCAAACCAATCAATATACACTTATTGGGACTTTTTTTACCAAAAATATGTAGAAGAATACATAGCCTAAACTAATGAAGAAATTTGTTTTTTTACATTTTTTTTGGATATTTATTATAGCAAAAATTAAAAAATATTGATGATTTTTTTTCACACTTGTCCCTCTATTTTTGTTTAAAGCTCAAAAAATAAAAACTGCAGAGGTGATCAAATATGACTAAAAGAAAGCTCTATTTGTGGGGAAAAAAGGACATTAATTTTGTTTGGGTACAATATCGCACGGCTGTGCAATTGTCAGTTAACGTGATGCAGTGCTGTATCGCAAAAAATGGCCTGCTTAGGAAGTGGGTAAATCCCTTAGACTTAACCACCTTCCACCCGGCCACTGTACATATACGGCCGGGTGGGAGCTTCCCCGTATATATCCCGTGTATACACGTCCTGCAGAACGGGAGCTCGCAGCGCGGCCACGCGGCGCACTGCTGCTGGATCCTGTGATCATTATGATCACAGGATCCAGCTAAGCAGAGATCGGGATACGGGCGCAGTGACTGGCCCTCCCGATCATGTCCAATCACAACCGTCACATTGTAAACAGAGACGAACGTCTCTGTGACAGTTCTCCCCCCGCCGAGCTCAGTGAGAGCTCAGCGTGGGGTGGGGGGGGGGGGGGCTGCAGCTATGTGACAGCCCTCTGCATGATGAGGATTTTATGCAGAAAGCTGTCACAAACCCCTGTATGTCTACAAAACACATACCACTGTCTACAAAACCCCTGTATGTCTACAAAACACATACCACTGTCTACAAAACCCCTGTCTGTCCACAAAACACATACCACTGTCTACACTGCCCCTGTCTACAAAACCCCTGTATGTCTACAAAACCCCTGACACTGTCTACAAAACACATACCACTGTCTACACTAACCCCTGACAAAATACCCCTGTGAATACACATACCCCTGTCCCCATAGTCACACGAACCACGTGACACACCCCCCAATAGACACTGTCGAAAGACGTATTTTAGGAGTAGTACGTCTCCCGACAGTGTATCGACGTCGGGGGGGGGGGGG
>BLSH010176785.1:1117968-1133607 GCA_018402905.1 Glandirana rugosa | reverse complement strand
AGCTGAGCAGAGATCGGGATACGGGCGCAGTGACTGGCCCTCCCGATCATGTGACGGCTGTGTCCAATCACAGCCGTCACATTGTAAACAGAGACAAACGTCTCTGTGACACTTCTCTCCCCGCCGAGCTCAGTGAGAGCTCAGTATGGGGGGGGGGGGGGAGCTGCAGCTATGTGACAGCCCTCTGCATGATGAGGATTTTATGCAGAAAGCTGTCACAGATCGCCCCCCACACAGTGCACCAAGCACACTGATACCCCTGTCCCCATACACATAAGTGTCCCCATAAAACAGTCCCCAATCACATCTGTCACCATACACAAAACATCTGTCACAGTCCCCAAAACATCTGTATGTCCCCAAAACATCTGTCCCCGTCACATCTGTCACCATACACAAAACACCTGTCTGTCCCCAAAACATCTGTCACCATACACAAAACATCTGTATGTCCCCAAAACATCTGTCACCATACACAAAACATCTGTATGTCCCCAAAACATCTGTCACAGTCCCCGTCACATCTGTCTGTCTGCCAACACCAAATAAACCCCGATTTGGGTTTATTTTACCAAAGAAATGTAGCAGTATCATTTTTGGTCAAAATTTATGAAGAGAAATTACTTATTTGCAAAATTTTATAACAGAAACTAAGAAAAATGCATTGTTTTTGAAAATTTTCAGTCATTTTTTAATTTATAGCGCAAAAATTAAAAAACCCAGGGGTGATTAAATACCACCAAAAGAAAGCTCTATTTGTGTGAAAAAAATGATAAAAATTTCATATGGGTACAGTGTCGCATGACCGCGCAATTGTCATTCAAACTGCAACAGCGCTGAAAGCTGAAAATTGGTCCGGGAAGGAAGGGGGTTTAAGTGCCCAGTATCGAAGTGGTTAATGTACATGGGACTTTCTTTCAACCTCTCCTGAATGATTTTTTGACCGCTAGAAACTGACGCTTAAAAATGGCTGTTTAGCCACGTTTTACATGCGTTCGCATTCAGACACGGACCCCGACCTTGCCCCGCCCCTCTCTCCCCTGTTTGGCTGACATATTTTGATTGACAGCCAATGGTGCCGCTGCTGTGTCTCGGCCAATCAGGAGGAGTGTCCTGGACAGCTGAAGGGATCATGGACATCGCTGGAGAGAGAAGGGGCTAAGGGTAAGTATTAGGGAGTGCTGGGGAGGCTGCTACACACAGAAGGTTTTTTATCCTAATGCATAGAATGCATTAAGATAAAAAACCTTCTGCCTTTACAACCCCTTTAAGGAATAACAATGTATTTTGTGGCTCTGATATGGGGGAACTGGATATAAGGATATCGGGGAACTGGAGAAAGTACAGAGAAGGGCAACCAAACTAATAAGAGGCATGGAGAAGCTCAGCTATGAGGAAAGATTAGAGGAGCTGAATTTATTCTCTCTGGAGAAGAGGAGACTAAGGGTTATATGAGCAACGTACAAATACATAAGTGGTCCATCTAGTGAACATGGTGGTGAACTTTAAGGTCATCACAGAGGACAAGTGGGCACTCTTTAGGTCTAGAGGAAAAAATATTTAATCTCCAAATATGGAAAGGTTTCTTCACAGTAAGAGCTGTGAAAATGTGGAATAGACTCCCTCCAGAGGTGGCTCTGGCCAGCACGGTAGATTGCTTTAAGAAAGGCCTGGATTCTTTCCTAAATGTATATAATATAACTGGATACTAACACTTATAGGTAACGTTGATCCACTGAATATCTGATTGCCTCTTGGGGGATCAGGAAGGAGTTTTTTCCCCTGCTGGAGCAAATTGGATCATGCTTTGCTTGGGATTTTCGCTTTCCTCTGGATCAACTGTGGGTATAGGATTGTATATATGGGATTGCATGATTTTTAATTTTTTTATTTTTTATTGGTTGAACTAGATGGTCTTTTTTTTCAACCTAACAAACTATAACTATGTATCTGCTCTGTGAAATGGTTTTGCACAGAGCAGCCCAGATCCTCCTCTTCTCGGGTTCCTCATTGGCGCTCCTGGCCCCTCCCTCCTGTCGAGTGCCCCCACAGGAAGCAGGTTGCTATGAGTGCACCCGAGGCGAGCTGCAGCTCTGTGTGTCCATTCAGACATGGAGCCGTGGTTTGGCCCCACCCCCTCTCACTTCTGATTGGTTTCCGCTGCTGTCAAAGTCAGTTAGCCAATCAGGAGCGAGTGTTCTGGGTGGCTAAGGCACTCGTGTACATAGCTGGATAGAGAGGAGGCTCAGGTAAGTATTAGTGGGGCTGCTGCACATGCATAGAATGCATTAAGACAAAAAACCTTCTGCCTTTACAACCACTTTAACATCAGGGGCGATCAAAGGGTTAACTGTGTGCCTAGCCAGTGTTTCAGGGAGTGTTGCTGCAAATTAATCCGCCTGAAAGAAAAAGTAATGAAATAGTCCACTCCCTGTCCCCCGGCCCCAGCTGAACACAGGGAGACCAGGAGAAGTTTTTTCTCTAAACAGCTGCACAGCGGGGGATTTGTTTAATGCTGGCCAGGGTATGGGAGTCCCCGCCCGCTCGCCTCGCCCCCGGCCTCCCAGCTCCAGAGGAACCATCTGCAGCCGGGACCTAGGTAGAAGAACTGCCCAGACCAGGTACTGGGGGGGGGGGGGGACTAACATTGATGGCCGCTGATCAGGCTGCATTAATGGGCACTGATCAGGCTGTGCTGGTGGGCACTGGTGCGGCTGCATTAATGGGCACTGATGGGCACTGGTGAGGCTGCATTAATAGGCACTGGTGTGGCTGCGCTGATGGGCACTGGTGTGGCTGCACTGATGAGCACTGATCAGGCTGCGCTGATGGGCACTGGTGTGGCTGCATTAATGTGCTCTGATCAGGCTGCGCTGATGGGCACTGGTGTGGCTGCATTAATGGGCACTGGTGTGGCTGCATTAATGGGCACTGATCAGGCTGCATTAATGGGCACTGGTGTGGCTGCATTAACCACTTCCCGCCCGCAGGACGTCTATTGATGTCCTGGGGTTTCAGTGGTGATATCTCAATGATGCCGGCACCTGCAGGCATCATTGAGGTATCATTTTTTAGAGCAGGCGATTCCCATCACCGTAAGAACGATCATAGCGGCAGGTCAGCCGCTTGATCGTTCTTACAGGCGGCGGGAGGGGACGCCCCCCCCCTCCCGCCGCCCTCCGGTGCTTCTCCCGACTCACCTGAGCGATCGGTGACCGGGAGAAGGAATCGCCTGCCGCCGGATGCTGGTGCGAGAGATTTCCGAGGGACAGATGTCCCTCGGTCATCTCTATGGCTCTCGGAGGCCCGGGCGCACGTCGTGACGTCACTTCCGGGTCTCCGAAGTAAACAAAAGCCGTTAAAGGGGAAGGAAAGGCTGAAATCGTCAGTTTTTTTTTTCTGATCTCAGCCTTTCCAGCCTGTAGGATAGATGTAGGGTCTTATAGACCCTGCATCTGTCCATAAAGAGGACCTGTCACTCACTTTTCCTATTACAAGGGATGTTTACATTCCTTGTAATAGGAATAAAAGTGATCAAAAAAATAAAAATAAAGTGAAAGTGTCAAAATAAAAAAAATAAAAGTAAAATAAGAAATAAAAAAAAAAAAAAAAAAATTTAAAGCGTCCCGTCCCCGCGAGCTCGCGCACAAAAGCGAACGCATACGCAAGTCGCGCCCACATATGTAAACGGCCTCCAAACCACACATGTAAGGTATCGCCGCGTGCGTTAGAGTGAGAGCAATAATTCTAGCCCAAGACCTCCTCTGTAACTCAAAAAACCTAACCTGTAAAAATTTTTAAAGCAGCGCCTATGGAGATTTTTAAGTACCAAAGTTGGGCGCCATTCCACGAGTTTGCGCAATTTTAAAATGTGACATGTTGGGTATCTATTTACTCGGAAAATAACATCATCTTTCACATTATGAAAAAAAATTGGGCTAACTTTACTGTTTTGTTTTTTTTTAATTCATGAAACTGTTTTTTTTCCAAAAAATCGCTGCGCAAATACTGCATGACATAAAAAGTTGCAACAACCTCCATTTTATTCCCTAGAATCTTTGCTAAAAAACCATATATAATGTTTGGGGGTTCTGAGTAATTTTCTAGCAAAAAAATGATGATTTATACATGTAGGAGAGGAGTGCCAGAAATGGCCCGGATGCGAAGTGGTTAATGGTGTGGCTGCATTAGTGGGCACTGGTGTGGCTGCGCTGATGAGCACTGATGGGCACTGGTGTGGCTGCATTAATGGGCACTGGTGTGGCTGCATTAATGGGCATTGATTAGGCTGCGCTAATGGGCACTGGTGTGGCTGCATTAATGGGCAATGGTGTGGCTGCAATAATGGGCATTGATCAGGCTGCGCTAATGGGCACTGGTGTGGCTGCATTAATGGGAAATGGTGTGGCTGCAATAATGGGCACTGGTGAAGCTGCATTAATGGGCACTGGTGTGGCTGCGCTGATGGGCACTGATCAGGCTGCATTAATGGGCATTGGTGTGGCTATGCCCTGTCCTATGGCCAATAGTGGATTTTTTTTACTTATTTTTTTGTGCAATTTTGCATAGTTTAAATATTGTTTTTGTGCGTGTTTGCAAAATTAAAGTGGGCTGGTCTGGATGAAGTCCAGGGCCAAATTTTTGTCCCAGTCCAGACCTGGTAGTGGGGGGAGGTGCTTTTATTAGTGCAAGGCATGGATTGGTGTTTCTGCTTTACAGGAGTTAGATTTTTTTTTCTGTATTGACAGAATGGCAATATGCCTAGTTTACATAAGCATACTGCCTTTCTGCCTGTGTACCAAAGTATTGGTGGGTGCCAGCGGACATCGATCAGCTCCTGTTGTGTATAATCACAGTGGGAGTGGGCTGCTGGCAGCGTGCACACGTGCCCCAGACCTAAAAGTGCAGGATCAAGTACTAGGTATATGATTCTGCACAGGATCATATTGCTGCTGTATTTGTAAGTTATACGCATTGCTGCTGTATATGTAAGTTATACGGTTGGCAAGCAGTTACAGTGATTGTAAAGGCTTGGTTTTTTTTTTTTTTTTTAAATAACAAACATGTTATATTTACCTTTCTGCAGTTGGATTTGCACAGAGCAGTCCAGACCCTCCTCTTCTCGGGTCCCTCTTCTGCTCTCTTGGCCCCTTCCCCCTTCTAGTGCCCCCACAGCCAGCAGCTTGCTACATAAGGCACCTGAGCCGAGTCAGAGCTCCGTGTATCCATTCAGACACGGAGCCCTGGCCTGGCCCCGCCCCCTCTCTCCACTGATTGGCTGACAGATTTTGATTGACAGCCGTGGGAGCCAATGGTGCTGCTGCTGTGTTTCGGCCAACCAGGAGGAGTGTCCTGGACAGCTGAGGGGATCGTGGACATCGCTGGAGAGAGAAGGGGCTCAGGGTAAGTATTAGGGAGTGCTGGGGGGGCTGCTACACACAGAAGGTTTTTTATCCTAATGCATAGAATGCATTAAGATAAAAAAACATTCTGCCTTTACAACCCCTTTAAGGAATAACAATGTCTTTTGTGGCTCTAATATTCAATAAGTATGTAGGGTCTACAACTTCCTGTAATAAAGACCGGGCACTGCTGCTCTCTCTCCTTCTGCATGGTGACTGGTCTGGTCTCCGCCCCCTCCTGTAGTTTTCTGCAGGCAGTCTGTAGTGGGTGGGGATACTAGGTCCCTCCCACAACTCTGCTTTTTGCACAGGGTAGGGTAGGGACACAGCTCCTTTATTAAATAGAATTGCGATTCTGACGTCATCAAAATTTAGTAATACATGAAACTTGGGATTTATTAGTAGCAATCAGAAATTGATGGATTGAACTAAAACTTTATATAACTTTTCTATAATTTATTTCTGTTAATGCAGTTTAATGGAATAAATCTTTAATAATACATCTTTTTAGTAGTTGGTGATAAATAGTTATTTTGCTGTAAGATTAAGACGCGCGCGTCTAGACAGTTTATACATAACAAAGGATCACATTGCCAGTTAATCCATAGGAGATATAATAGGCGGGACACGCCGCTTGCTTGTTTCCTGACATTCAATTGATGGAAAAGAAGATCTTACAAGAGCACAATACATTTCACTGAAGGAATAACAATGTCTTTTGTGGTTCTGATATTCAATAACTCTGTAGGGTCTACATGGTAGCTTTTAGAGAAGGAAATTTATAGCTTGTACCCGCTGTCAATTCAGACTTGTTCTGTAATTATGATCTGTTTATTGTGCGCTATCTGTAGCACTACATATTTATATCCGGGCTCCTGCAATCAAATACCTCCTCATTTCCATGCAGCTTCTTTTGATCAGCATGCATCCTGCAGGTACTCTAGCACAAAGCTCACAGCAAGCACAAACTATCTATTTATCTCTGCTATTAAATATAGATTGTTGTAATAAAAGGAAAATAAAGGAAACCATCGAATTATGTATAATGTAAAGGAAACGTGTTCCTCAGAGGCAATCTTCTGCCTTTATTTCTCTCTTTCTCTGATCAGCTTAAAGCTAACATAATGTTTTTGAAAATATGATTTTTTTTTCTTATTGACATTTTTAGCCTGGGATTGGAGCTGCGGGATAGACTTAAACTGTCACTAAACTCTTCAAGCTTTACAAAATAAAAACTCTATTTAAATATGTACTCTTAAAGCAGTAGTAAACCGCGGTGTGTGTGTGTGTTTTTTTTCCCAACCTGCAAGGTAGAGCCATAATATGCTAGTATACGATGTGAAACTTACCTGCCACAGCTGAGAGGGCTTCCATCTTCACCTGGTCTTCCTTCTTCACCCAGTCTTCCTTCTGGGTTTGCGGGCTGTGTGAGCGGCCAGAGCTGCAATGACGTCACTCCCGTGCATGCCCGCCGGAGCCGCCGCTTACTGCACAGGACTCTGAAGGAACGGTCCGGTGACGTCACCAGCTGCATGTACAGTAAATATCTCCTAAACAGTGCACATTTAGGAGATATTTACAGTACCTATGGGTAAGCCTTATTATAGGCTTACCTATAGGTAAAAGTCAGAGATGGGAGTTTACTCCCACCTTAACTCAAAATGTACCTTCTATTACTCTCAGCCATTTCCAAACCTCCAAATTCCTTGTCCCTGTTAGAGGGTGGCTACGTTCACGCTCCATGGTCCCACTGTATGTAGGATGGTAACCACCTCTTCTTGTTTGCCCCCATAAGTGTGCACAGTCTATTGCAGGGATATGCAATTAGCGGAGCTCCAGCTTTTGCAAAACTACAAGTCCCATCATGCCTCTGGGTGTCATGCTTGTGGCTGTCAGAGTCTTGTTATGCCTCATAGGACTTGTAGTTCTGCAACATCTGGAGGTCCGCTAATTGCATATCCCTGGTCTATTGCATTAGGGTGTGCACCCCAAAGCTCAAATACACACGTGTGTGTGTGTGTGTGTGTGTGTGTATAAGACACACACACTCTTATAAATAAATGTAAACAAACATTTTAAAATGTATTAAAACATGGACGGTGTCATGGTGTCAATAGGGCAGTGAACAGTGTCAGGGCCCCTTTCACACGGGCACCTCCGCATAACGGAATCTGCTTGCTTAGTGGGGATAATGATCCAGTAGCGGCAGGAAAGGTTGAGAAAGCAGAGCTTCACAGAATGAAGGAAGCAGGACAGGGAGATCCCTGCACCGTGGGTCCTCGGGTACAGCTTTCTCTCTGGCGAGGAGAACACTGAGCAGCACAGTAACAGTGACCTGATTTAAATCTCACTCCAAACCTCATGATATTAGCAAGAATGGGCACCAGTGCCTTAGAGCAGAGGTCTCTAAACTTTATAAACACAGGGCCAGATTATTGTCCTTCAGACCTTAGTGGGGCCGGACTGTGGTCAATGAGAGCAGAAAATGCCCCAGCATCAGTGGAAGTAGGCAATGTCTCAGAATTGCTGGTAGGAGGAGGGAGTTCCCCATCATTGGTATTAGTTGGAGGAATGGTGTCCTATCGTTGGTGTCAGTTGAAGGAATATCGTCCGATTGTTGTCAGTGGAAGGAATGGTGTTCCATTGTTGGTGTCAGTGGAAAGCATAGTGCCCTATTGTTGGTGTCAGTGGAAGAAATGGTGCCTCATTGTTGGTGCCTGTGGAAGGAATAGTGCCTAAAATCAGTGGGAGTAATAAAGCCTTGTATTAGTGGTAGGAGTAGTGCCCCAAGGGCAGGATAAAGGCAAGCAAAGGGCCGGAGTATGGAGATCACTGCCCTAAAGGATCTTGCACTGCAGATATACACTTATTTAATTACAGAACAGGATTGCCTAGGCACAGTCCCATGCCTGGAAGTGCACTTTTATTTTTCAGAAGGAATTCAAGGCCAAAGGTAGCATTTCATGGTAACAATTCTCCACTCTAATGGAAGAATGTAGATATGCTTTAACCCCATAGTGCCACCTCCCAGTGGCCTGTTAAGGTACAAATGAAAGCAAAACTTTTTTTTTTTTTTAGTTTTGGATAGAGTGGAGATGGATTAGAACACTTGTCCGTTTTTATTGCTGTCTGTGTCCCCATTAGGGAGTTTTACCCTTTCTATTTGTCCTGTTTACCATTATCATTGAAAGTGAATGTAAAAGTACCTTGATGTATCTTTTGGTATACTGAAATAAATATCCTGTGTAAACAATCTTTTGTCTTGGAATTTGTAATTTCACTACTTCTGGTGACCTGGGGGCCCCCAAGGGATTCCTTTAATTTGCAAGAGATTTCTTCTCACTTCCTCTTTTGGCTATGAGACAGGAAGTTAAGGAAAATCTCCCCAATGGGACACAGATTGCTTTATGACTGGGATACAGCACAGCTTCTCTGTCACGTGATCGCTGTGATTGGCTCTCGCAGTGGTCATACGATTGGGAGCCTATCGTGCTGGTTCGTGATCAGAGATCTTGATCAAGAGCTGTCAGTGTGCTGGGAGCTCATAGCGAGTGGGGTCTCAGCACACAAACTCAGGCAGCCATGGAAAGATGCGTGCTGCAGCTGGATGGTGAAGCCCACTTTTCTTGTTGCTGCATGTATGTGTTATGTGGTTGGCAAGAAGTTAAGACCATCACTAAAGACAACATGTCTGGTCTAGAACACAGTATAATCTCTGGTAATTGATGTTTTCTTAGTGGTAGTTATTGGCTGACAGTATGCTTTTTTTTTATCTATAGGGATCTTGATAAGATTGATGACCTTATGCAGGATATTCATGAGCAGCAAGATGTTGCACAAGAAATTTCCGATGCCATTTCTCGACCAGTTGGTATTGGTGAAGAGTTTGATGAGGTAAGTAGCAAACATCATAACAAGATCACAGCTTACAGTATATTGTTATATTATTTGTTGTACAAGCATATTATATTATAATTATATTTTGGCTGTTGTAGAGTGTTTCATTGTATGTCTATTAACCTTTCAGGATGAATTAATGGCAGAATTAGAAGAGCTGGAACAGGAGGATCTCAACAGACACATGGCCAATGTCACGTTGCCTAGTGTACCATCTCACAAACTTCCTACCCGCCCAGGTATACAGCTTTCTGAATGTTTTATATTATGTAATTATCTACACCTTAGTGATCACCAGGCAGTGCTTTGTGAGCTCCATGTGACTCCATACAATATAAAATATAGCTTTGAACAACCTTTCCAATGCATTCTACACTCAAAAAAACTGATCTAGGAGCGCTTGCTGCATTATACATTTCTGATCATCCAGAAGCCAGTCAAGAGCTCTCCAAGTGCATACAGTTCAACTGCTTATTATTTCTCCATTTTACAGCAACGCTCTAGTGTGGCTTGCCATAATTTCAATTATTTACGGACAAGATATAGTGCAGACAGATAGAAAAATGTTTGTCTCTGCAGCCTAGATGGTCATCCTACCTTACATGGTTATCCTATAGTATAATAATGGCAGTGGACAGAGAAATGCAAAAGCTTCTTGTGTCTGCTGAGGATTTCAGCTGTGAGATTTCGGCACCTAAGCTCCCAGATGCATGCATTCCCTGTGGTCACTATAAAAAAGTCTTCAGCTAGTCATACACCGTTAGATTTTCCTTCCAAAGTTTGCACTAAATTCTGACAAATCTTTCATCAATGCATTCAATGATGCCATCATTAAAGGATAAACTCACCTTTTGGAGCATGTTCCATGTTACACTCATATTTAGTGTATAACATGTAACATGCTCTAGGTCTGCCCCATGTGCCCTCCCCAATCCTAATCCTTTGACAGTGGGCAGGAGATCCTCTCCCGTCATTTTTCAAAAACAGTGTGGACATGCAGGGCTCCACCCACACAGCTGTGTCATTCATTCACCGCAATCTGTGAATAAGTGAACTATAAGTCCCATCTTCCACCGTGGCAGATGGCTTGTAGTTCTTCATGAACTTGGAGGATGCTGGTGAGCACTCTCATAGTTCATTGACACTTCCTCCGGGTTTGTAACTGCCTGCCCCTATGGAGGTATGGGCAGGAAAGATGGAGGCAGGGTTTGCAGGAGCCTGACATTGCACGTCCAATCTACTGATCGCGGGTGCAATGCTCTGCAGTCTCAAAAAAAAAAAATATATACACATTTTTTTCCTGCAAAAATAAATGCATTTATTATTTTTTTCCTGCAAAAATATGTGCATTTATTATTTTTTTCCTAAATAATAAACTTGGCCTTTTAAGTCAACTCATTTCATTCAAAAGCCCTTACAAAATTTGTCCAGACCTACAACTTGAGCAGATTCCCAAACATATTAAACAGGGTACCTTTAATGCTTATGAAAAATGTATTTATATTCATATTTAGAAGTATATTTAAATTTACATTATATGTTTATCAGCCAGTGGGATATATAATATAAAAACATTTTTTTGTCTGCACCAGAATCGGAACACATGGGTGTTCTGCAAAGCGCACTGTGTTTTGTAAACTGATTGCAGGGTGTCGTTAACATACACTCTGCAATCGGTTTGCATGGACCGGTTGCGATTTAGATGCGGTGTCGAATCCAGTTCGCATTGAATCGTCACTGCATCTAGTGTGAACCCAGGCTCGTGCAAATCACAAGAGATGCATTTTATCAACACTCAGCCTGGGTTCACACTAGATGCGGCGCCAAATCCGCAGTGAATTCGCACCACATCTAAATCGCAACCTATCCTTGCGAACCAATTGCAGAGTGTATGGTGAGATAAAGGACTACCCGCAATAAGTTTGCAAAACGCAACATGATTTCAGAATCAGATCGAATCCAATTCTGGTGAGGACAAATAAAGGGTCCTGTACCAGTTTGGTGCGAATGTGGTATGATTTGAGCCATACAAATCCATGGCTCAAATCGCACCCCAGAGACACCGCATGTAATTCGCACAGGAATGTTCTGCGATTCCTGTGCGAATTACATGCGGTGTCTCACACCGCAGCAGTGTGAATCCGGGCTCAAGCTACCCAATTGGCTCTAAATTAATCTTTCAATTACACAGCTCAGGTTCCTCATTAACCTTGTTTTGCTTTTCTATAGCATCATCGCGGAAGAAGGTGGAGGATGAGGATGACATGAAGATGTTGGCTGCCTGGGCTACTTAATTTGGAACTTTTTATACTCTCTGTAGAGATTTGTAAATTATGATTATCATTATATGTACAGACCAAGGATCATGAATGTGTGCTTCTTTACCTGCTGTGCTACAATTACTGGAACTCGACAAGCTGAACACTATCACACATTTAAAACGGCAAACAAGAATGGGAATCCATATATTAAAGTGACATTGTATCTTGTGTACCTTTGCTGGGCCCGCCAGCTCTCCAATATGGTCACACTGATTAGCTACACTCACCCGACTGAGAATCAATTGACCAATACTTGTAAAATTGTGTAAGCTGTGGGGACACTACTGAATGTTCTCATTTATTTAAGCTGAACTCTGGGGTTAGCAGATATTGTCTAATTACATGAAGCATGTGTACTTTTACTTGACGTTTGGGGTGATGCATGTATTTCTTCCAGAGTTGTGCAATAATCCAGTGTGAAATGTCCCTTCTTTACATAAACTTCCTGTAATAAAGACCGGTCACTTCTATTTTCTTTCCTTGTGTAAGGTGACTGGTCTGGTCTCCGCCCCCTCCTGTAGTGGGTGGGGTTTTCGGGTCCCTCCCATAGCTGCTCTCTGCACAGGCTATGATGTCATCACAATGTTTACAATGTTTACAAGGCAGTAACTGGGTTGCAAAATCATTTGGTGCACGTGAGGTTTTATAACCTTTGTGGTTAATAAGAAATTTATTTGAATTCAAATTTTGTACCCAGAGTTCAGTTCAAAAACATTAGCCGAGACCAGCGCTAAGATGATGAGGCAAATACTAATGTGAAAAGTGTTGTCTTTGGTGTATTACAGCCTTTTAAAATTTTTTTTTTTTTAAAAAAAACAATTGTCTTAGCAAAGTAAAACAAAAAAAATTCAGTTCAGTTTTTTTTTTTTAATTTTGCCCAGACTTGCAGCATAATAAGAAACAAGAGAAATATGTGAAGTGCAGTAACCCATAACTACTAATAAACAATCATCTATCTTTTTATTTAACTTGATGTAGGCTGACATTTGATTGGTTGTAATAGGTTACAGCACATTACTATTTGCACTGCCTTTCTAAATAGCCCATTGTCTGCTGTTTGCATACAGTATATTGTAGTATTTGTATATAATTAGAATAACCAGTACAGTTTTCTGTGTTCTAGGTAACAGGATATGGTGCAAGCAGCTTCTCCATATGACCCTTTGTAGTATGATCGCTATTACTAAGCATTACAGTTTTGTGCTGATCTTCTTTCATCATTGAGAATTCCAGTGTACAAGCTTTTGGCCGCACTAACAGCTTTTCTCCAGACCAAAAGCTTGTACACTAAAATACCACAATACAGAAGAAAAACATATCACTGGGGTGTGCTGCAACAACCACCCCTTTTTTTATAGATGTATATATTTATATTTTTAGACAGCAAAGCATCCCTTTTTTACTAATTTCTAGCAAAGTTAACTTTCTTTAACCGGTTCCACACCATGCGCAGTATATTTACTGCAGCAGTGAGGATGCGTCCTGCGAATCGCCGCCTATTAAGGCAGGCACAGCTAGGGGGCGGCGCACTCTCATGCCCGATACTCTCTGGAGGAGTGTGCCCGCGGCTCGGGTGGACTCGATGTCCGGCGGCGAGCCGCGATGAGCTGTTAGAGTGAAAGAACGGGGAACCGCCGATGTAAACACGGCGATTCCCCGCTCTGTCAACGGGGACATAAGAGATCTACTGATCCCTGTCACTGGGATCAGTTAGATCTCTTATGCCCATACCAGCCCAGCCCCCCACAGTTAGAACACGCCTAGGGAACACAGTTAACCTCTAGATCTCTCCCTGCAGGTTAACCCCTTCACTGCCAATGGCATTTACACAGTAATCATTGCATTTTTATAGCACTGATCGCTATATAAATGCCAATGGTCCCAAAAAAGTGTCAAAATGGTCCGACATGTCCGCCGCAATATCGCAGTACCGCTAAAAATCGCAGATTGCCACCATTACTAGTAAAAAATAAATAAATAAATAAAAACCCCAGAAATGAATTCTTATCATCCGTAAACAGGGCAACTTTTGCGCAAACCAATCAATAAACGCAGATTGCAATTTTTTTTTTTTTTTTTACCAAAAATATGAGGAACAATATAAATCGGCCAAAACCGATGAAAAAAAAAAATGTTTTTTTATATTTTTTTTGGATTTGAATTTTAGCAAAAAGTAAGAAATATTGTTTTTTTTTTTGCAAAATTGTTGCTCTTTTATAGTGACGATCAGAAATGACGCAGCGGTGATCAAATACCACCAAAAGAAAGCTCTATTTGTGGGAAAAAAAGGACGCAAATTTAGTTTGGGTACAACGTCGCACGACCGCGCAATTGTCAGTTAAAGCAACTCAGTGCCCAATCGCAAAAAGTGCTCTGGTCCTAACCTGGGAAATCCTTCCGGGGCTGAAGTGGTTAAACAACAAATCTAAATCATATATTATATTATAATATAAAGTTTTGCGCTAATCCTAAACAGCTATTAAAAAAAACCCTAAAAAACCTGAGCTGCTGTATTACTATTAAAAGGGTATGAAAAAAATGAAGAAATATATATCTACAGTGCCATTGGTTATAAAAGTTAAAATCAATATAATTAATTGACGTGCATGGTGAAAAAATGTATTTAGCTTAGATTCTAGTTATTTAGTTTTGTTAAATTTGGTTGATTTGTTCAGTTCTTATTCAGGATTCGTATTCAGAATTTGTTTTATGTCTTCTTTCAAATTTTCTTTGAATTTACTGATTTTTTTTCTATTCAAAACGTTTTGAATCGATACATTTCGAATCAGTCGAATTGAAATTGCAATACTTTTTTTTTATTCGAATGCGGCAGTGAAAAAATGAACAAACAAAAGAAAAATCTTCAAATGATTACAATGACTCTAAATCACCTTTTAGTTTAACAAAAAACAGCATTATTTTGAAATGGTACTAATAACACACGCAGTCTTTGATTTCAGAAATAGGTTTACCATTCAAATTCAAATGGAATTCAATGTAAAATTAGATTCGAATTGCAATTTGCGTTTCGGATAAATTTAATTTAGTTATCCGGAGCGTTCGGTAAACTTTTTACTGTAATTTGGGTATTCGAATATATCCGAATCTCCGAATAAGAAAAATGTGTCTGAATATTAATTTGGAGCGAAACGAACCACACGTGTAATAATAAAATGATACCTATAAACATAAATAAAGTGATGCCTATAAGCAACAAAAATATACTGTACGTGTATATGTGTATATATATATATATATATATATTTTTTGTTGTTTATAGGTATCGCTTTATTTACATTGATTTTGATTTTTATAGCTAAGGATTATTAGGGTACTGGTGCTGCAGGTATAAATCTAAATGATCTACAAACAACAGAGCAAACAATTATATATGTCATATCAAGTATTTATTTTACACAATGTTTTTTATAACAATTCAAGGGGGAAATGTTGGGTGAAGTTTGTTGTGTTGGAATAAAATATAAACAGTTGCAGTGAATGTGACGTGGTGACGTGTAAAGAGCGTATAACGAGGAAGTTCAGGTGAATGTGATTTGTGAATTAGGAACGCATGGCTACACGACTGAACACTTCCTGCATTCCGGCCATGCGTGTTTAGCACTTCCAACTTTTTGTTGGCCAACTTCTGTACACACAAGCCAACAATTGGCCAACAAAAGTTTTCTAGTCTTGTTGGCCAACAATTGGAAATTGGCTGTCGGATCGTGTGTACTAACGGTCAGATTAACGACCAACAGGCTGTTGGACAACCGTTGTTGGCCAATTGTTGTACTGTGTGTACGGGACTTTAAAGAGGTTGTAAACCTCAAAAAAACAAACAAACCTGCAAGACAAAGCATAATGAGCTAGTGGGCATTGCATACTAGCCCATTATGAAATACCTTAGAACGATGCCCTGAATCGGCGCTGGCACATCGCTGACCGGGCTGACATCTTTAACCAGAGTTACTTCCGGGTTTGCAGGCTCCTGCACTGTGATTGGCCGGAGCTGCGATGAT
>BLSH010176785.1:1078979-1113745 GCA_018402905.1 Glandirana rugosa | reverse complement strand
AGTGTTACCGTGATAATTGGAAACGGAGTCCCAAGTATTTAGTGAGGTCTATGTCCTTGAAACTTGTAAAGGTGTGTCGTGACTGCTTACCCAGTCTAACTGTATAGTGCAATAATGACGTAAGTCCTTTGGGTTTACTGATGAAAGGTTCGTCAAAGACATTTAGTGTTTGTGGTATCATAAAATAAAATGTGGGATTCGTTATTTCTCGTTTCCATAATGTGTTATGTTGACGTCACATACTATAGTAAGGAGGAACACCTACAGCCATACTTGCTATGTAAAATTATATTTGGCAGCATGTATAAATAATGTAAATTACTCAGAAAATACAAAACTGTACATACAGTATATCATACACTGCAGTTGTATTGTGTAATACCTTTGCTCTTTATTGCTTAGGGTGTAAAATAAAATACTATGGTGTTTGTGATTTACAGAAACTGCTTGGAAAGTAGTCATTTGGGTTTCCTGAATGCAGTAATAACGTGATATGTCAATCTGACCCATTCGTCAGTGCTGTGTGGAAATGTTCAAAGTTCCTGTATCTGGAGTGATTTATGAACCCTGAGGCAAAGGTTAATAGTGCCATTGTGATAGTGACTAGTCAAGTCTTGGATGGAAAAATAAAATATGAATCTGATTTTGTGCTATGGGGCAATATTCCATTTTCTTTGCTCGGGCTTTAACCACTTAAACACCAGGCCTTTTCTGACACTTTTTGCTTACATGTGAAAATCAGTATTTTTTTGCTAGAAAATTAATAGAAACCCCCAAACATTATATATGTTTTAAAGCAGAGGCCCTAGAGAATAAAATGCTGGGTGTTGCAATTCGTTATGTCACACAGTATTTGTGCAGCAGTTTTTCAAACACAATTTTTTTGGGAAAAATACACTTTACTTTTTGAATTTTAATGCAAGAAACACAATATAATACCCTATTGTTTGGTAAAATATAAAAGATGATGATACACCATGTGAATAGATACCAAACATGTCACACTTTAAAATTAGGCATGCCTGTGCAATGGCGACAAACTAGATGCATTTTATTATCCATAGGTTTAAAAGCCTTTACAGGTTAGATTTACACAGGAGGTCTGTTGTTTGAATTATTGCTCTCAATCTGACATTCGCAGTGGACCTCACATGTGGTGTAATCCCTGTTTACATATAAAAAAAATGTATAATATTTTCTTTTAATTTCTACACTGTCTCATTATTTTTTTTAAATCACTTTTATTGTTATCACAGGGAATATAACTATCCCCTGTGATAGCAATAGGTGGTGACAGGTACTCTTTACCAAGCGATCTGGGGTCTATTAGACCCCAGATCTCTCCTCTGCCCTTAAAAGCTTCGGATCATACCAAGATTGGTATGAACTGATGCTTTTTTTTCAAAACACTAATGGTCTGTATTCTGGTGCACGGTCAGCTCTCTGGTCAGCCGGCAGAACCACGGTTGCACCCTCGGATCTCCCGGTGGGACAGACAGCCCAGGAGAGCCGCAGAGGGGGGGGGGAACGCCGCTTGTAAAAGCAATCCAGTGCATAATTAGCAGCTAGGACTGCTTTTACAGGAAAGCCAGCTGTCGGCTGAAAGTCCAAAACAACACCCAAAGTCCAGAGATGTACGGGTATGTCGCTGGTCATCAAGTGGTTAATATATCAACAATAATATCTGGGGAGTTCACCCTGTTTTAGTGCTGTGTGAGTCCTATTAACCCTGTTCACTTTATGTGTATAAAGTAATACATACAGTATAGAATAACACAATAGGCATTTTAAACAGTACTATACCCACTTCAGCCCCGGAAGGATTTCCCACATTAGGACCAGAGCACTTTTTGCTGACAATTGCGCGGTCATGTGATGATATATCTAAACTAAATTGGCATCCTTTTTTTCCCACAAATAGAGCTTTCTTTTGGTGGTATTTGATGACTTCTGTGCCACTTATGATCACCGCTATAAACAAAAAAAGAGCAACAATTTTGCAAAAAAATGTTTCTTACTTTTTGCTAAAATACATATCCCCAAAAAATATATAACAACAAATTTATTCATCAGTTTTGGCCGATATATATTCTTCTACATATTTGGGGTGAAAAAAATCGCAATCGGCGTTTATTGATTGGTTTGCGCAAAAGTTGCTGCGTTTACAAACCATGAGAATTAATTTACGGCATTTTTACTTTTTTTTTTTTTTTTTTTTACTGCTAATGGCAGTGATCTGCGATTTTTATCTGGACTGTGGTATTGCGGCGGACATATTGGACATTTTGACACTTTTTTGGGACCATTGACACTTATACAGCGATCAGAGCTAAAAATAGCCACTGATTACTGTGTAAATGTCTTCCTTAGGTGTGTTCTAACTGTGTGGGGGCTGAGCTGGCAGGAAAACGCGAATCACCTTCTATAAACAGCAGTTCGCGCACGCGCGGCTAGGGGGCGCGCTCTCTCCTGCCCGCCGTGAGCTCAAGGAGTGTGGCCACGGGTCGGGCGGACTCGATCTAACTGATCCCGATGACAGGGATCAGTAGATTAGTGTTATGTCCCCTGTCAGAGCGGAGAACTGCCGTGTTTACATTGGCGATTCCCTGCTTTTCTCCTATTATAAGCGATCGCGGGTCGCCGGCGGACATCGAGTCCGCCCGAACCACGGCCACACTCCTGGAGCTTGCGGCAGGCACGAGAGTGCAACCCCTAGCCACGCGTGCGCGAACTGCTGTTTATAGACCGTGATTGACGCTATGCTGCCACCTTGCAGCAGTAAATGTACCCGATCCGGTCCGGAAGTGGATAACTAGGAGCACACTGAAGGATCTGGGAATTTTCACAATATAAAGTGAACTAGTCTCATTCTCATACTTGTGATTTTATAGCATGCCACACATCACAAGGTTCCTGCACACACTTTTATATTTGCTCAAAGCTTCATGTGTGCACATGGGGACACTCACAGTTCCTTGAATCCATGACTTTGCTCTACCTCTGCCTCTTGGCATCCCATAATGCAGGTCTCACAGTGTCCAACAGAAAGGTGCTACATTGAGTAGGGCAAGATCCCCAAATCAGAGTAAACTTGAAGATCTTCAGAAGTGTGTGACAGGGAAGCTCTGGGACCTTGGTCAGATTTAAAGCATTTGGCACTCTGTGGTACCTGATTTCCCGAGCCACCGTTAGCTTGATTGGTTTGGAGACGAAACAAGATTACTGTAACCCCCAACGGCTAGGGTTTTGACTTGAGGTATGTCTCTTTGTTGTAGTGTTATACCCATCCTTTTAGAATCCAATGATTTTTTGAAAGGTCTATATATCATTGGTCTTCAAATGCGGTGACCACATTTCCAAACTGCCATTCAGGGACACCCCCCCTTCCCAAAAAAAGATGGGGGGGGGGGGTTTGGGGGAACATAGTCTCAGGATTGATGGGGAATTCGGCAGTGAGGGTGATTTGTCGGGCAAATGGCTGGTGTTGTACTTCATTGTAATAAATAATGAAATTGTTCAACTAACCATAATGCAGAATAAGGGGGAACCCTGAGCGTGTTACTTGTCACCAGATGCAGCGTGCCATTTGCCACCATTGCCTGCCCCCAGATGCAGTTTGTTACTTGCCACCGTTGCCTACCACTACATGCAGCTTGTTACTTACCACTATTGCCTGCCACTAGATGCAGCTTGTCATTTGCCACCGTCGCCTACACCCTAATGCAGCTTTTCACTTGCCACCATTGCCTGCTGCCAGATGCAGGGTGTCACTTGCCACCCATAGCCTGCCACCGGATGCAGTGTGCCACTTTTCACCTGTAGTCTGCCACCAGATGCAGTGTGCCACTTGTTACCCAAAGCCTGCCACTAGATGCAGTGTGCCACTTTCCACCCGTATCCTGCAACCAGATGCAGTATGCCACTTGTCACCCATAGTCTGCCACCAGATGCAGTGTGGCACTTTTCACCCGTATCCTGCAACCAGATGCAGTGTGCCACTTGTCACCCGTAGCCTGCCACCAGATGCAGTGTGCTACTTGTTACCCTTAGCCTCACACCAGATGTAGTGTCACTTGCAACCCGTAGCCTGCCGCCAGTCCAGCACACCGGAGCCCCGGGAAAGGGGACGCCCCTCCCTCTGCTGGCTGCTGATCTGACTCCCCCCACGCAGAGGCCGGGGGGAGTCACATCTTCAGCTCCGAGGGGTTCATGCTGGGACTTGTGGTCCTTCACTTTTGGGGGGTCACATCCCCCAAAAGTGAAGGACTGCAAGTCCCAGCATAAACCCATGATATCTAAGGATGTGACCCCCCCCCCCCCGCAAAAAATTTAAGGAATACAAGTCCCAGCATGAGCCCCTGAGAATAAAGGGTGTGACCCCATAGATTTCACAGGCTCATACTGGGACCTGTACTTCTTCACTGATTGGGGGGGCGGAATCACATGTTCAGCTCTGGGGGATTCGTGCTGGGACATGTAGTTCTTCACATCCCCCAAAAGTGAAGGACTATAAGTCCCAGCATGAACCTTGCCCTAAGATCTAAGGATGTGTCCTTCTTCCATCCCTCCAAGGGTGTCATGTCATCTGTCAGTGTCCTCTCCTGCTGACCCTTATCTGCAAACCATCCTCTCTGCACAGTGCACTGATAGGCTTGCTAGCTCTAGGCTGACACACACTCAGCTGCTGTGGAGAATACAGAATGCTGGCTGCTGGGGGAGAGCTGACTGAGGATTTTAACCCTGATCTCTCCGATCTGTTGGTGAGTGCTTTGGATTGTACTTGCCTTTCTACCTAAACCCATCTCTCCGTTTGTGCACTGCAGTCAGTGCCTCAGATGTTTCTTCTGCATGCCGCTACCTGGACTCGAGAAGATACAGGGAGAAGGAGGGTGGAGCCAAGCAGTAGGCAAGGAGGAGGAGGAAGTTAAATCCTCTGCTCTGAATGCTGGGCCTCTGCCTCTCTCCTCCTTGTGACATTACTGGTTGCTAGATGCCCAGGCTAGCAACCAGCTTGCGCAGTAAGCCAGCGGCAGTAGTGAACAAAGTAAAAGGGTTCTCCATCAGCCTGGGTCCACCACAGGATAACAGTGAGTGACAGCAGCGATGGGAGGACTATTTTAGGGGGCATCAGATCCTCCCAGGGCCAGGGGGCAATTCCAGGACATTGTATGAGGGTGCCCGAGACCGGAACAGAGCTCCCAATTGCAGGTCTGTCCCGGGCAATCCGGGACATGTGGTCACACTATCTTCAAACTGTGGCCCAGAAACTAGATACAGCCCTTTGCTTACCCTTATTCGGCCCATGGGGCACTATTTCACCCACTGGTGACAACAATGAGGCACTATTCCTTCCACTGATGCCAAGGATGGTGCATTATTCCTCCCACTGACATCAACAATGGTGCAGTATTCCTCCCACTGAATTCAAAGATGGAGCATTATTCCTCCCACTAACACCACTGATGGGGCACTACTCCTTACCCTAATACCACAATAGGGCATGGTTCTTCCGACTAATACAAGTGATGGGGCACTGTTTACTTCCATTGACGCCAGGGTATTTTCTACTCGCACTGGCCATAGTCCGGCCCCTCAATGTCTGAAGGACAGTAAACTGGCCCTTTGTTTAGAAAGTTTGGTGACCTCTGCTCTATATGGATATCCTCTGAATCTATTTGTCACATTTCTGTATGTTATTATTGTAGCCAAGGGGTGGCTGGATGCTGTGGTCCACCTGTCACTCTGCCCTCAATCACATATTTCCTTTCATTCGGAGTCACGGAACAGGCCAGTACTTTGTTTTTTTTTGTTGTTTATTAGGGGATAAAATTGGATGGGGTAGGGGTGATCACGGAATGCCCAAAAGATCAAAGTTAACAGGACCTTCTATATACACTCCTTCTTCCTCCAGCACAGACTTGCTTCAATTCTCACTTTCCTCCAGGTTCCTCTCTCCTGCACACACTTGGTTCCAGCCTAGCTAGCACATGGTGAGGCCTGCGTTTATGCTGGCAGGACCTCTGGACCTGCCATTCCAGGCAAGGGCCCTTAAAGTGTAGCTGATACGTTTGTGCTAGCTAAGGTTGATGGACTACAGCTCCCTGCCCATCCTCTTCCAGGCCACCTCAGCCCTCCTGGCTGCTCCGGTGTGCTCCTCTGCCCAGTGACACTACTTCCACGACTGGCCCCTGTGATCTCCTCAGACTGTCCACTGTATCCTCCCAGCCTGCTGCAGTCCACTTCCTCCAGCTCCCAGGGTGTGGCACTCACCGACACTGGTGGATCCTTTACAGAGCCCTTTTTCCTGTAGCCTCTCTGATGCTCTCCTTGGTTAGAACTTTTCTGTGTTGTAAGAGGAGTTCCACTTCCACTTCCCAAGCCTCCAGGCCCAAGGTCACCCCCCCTCCCCAGACTGGGGACTCCCTCAGGGCCTCTGCAACACCTGCTACATCTCCAGCCCTTCCACCCGACACTCTCCTCCCTCCCACTGGCCGACCACAGTATTTAAGTAGGCCTGCCCCCTGACAGTCCAGGTTGGGGATTGGTCAGGGCTCCTTAACATACTTCAGAAAGCCTCACCTCCTCTTTCCATCCCCTATTTCAGAATATTCTGAAGAAAAGGGGAGCAGTAACCAAGGGGTGTTCCTTCCTGCAGTCTACAGCTCTTCCTGGGCTACCTCCCTGCCCAAGTCAAAACAATCAGGCCTTCATCAGTCAGGCCTGAGTAAATTTGCCTCTCCTAGCAAAATCTATTCTCTAAGCACCTATTCACTATGCTACACTATTATTAGTATATTACAGGTGCTCATCACAGTAGGAAATACCCATGTTTAGCTCTCTCACTTTTAAAGGGTTTCTGAGGCCAACCTGCTCCAAATGGATCATTTCAATAAGCTGGATGATATACAGTAGGTTTAAAGAGAAAGCACTCTATGGCCATTGTTCGGATATGGGGCTATGTCCATTTTTCACTTCACAGCTGGAAGTTATTTACATTGAGTTAATTAGACTTGTAAAGTCAAGACAGCAGGTGAAAAAAGTCAGGGACAGCTTATATTGAGAGTTCCTAACTATTTTGTTCAGGGGAAAGGTAAATGTGGTAGTGTGTACTACACTTGCCATGACAATTTTGCCTTTAAATAATAATTAAATAATAAAAAAATGTAGACATTAATACAAAGAAGAAAAAGAACCATCACCGGCACCCACACAAACTGCCTCTTACCATCATACGCTGACCCCTATTACGGAGGTCTTACTGGCCTGTGTGTGGGTATATCTTGCAATAAACTGGCAAGTGTTGTAGTAGTCAATCGCTATGGTCCTAGATTCTTCAAGATCGTTAGGTAATCCTGGTCTCCAATATGTGAAACTTAACCCCTTCAGCCCCGGAAGGATATCCCACATTAGGACTAGAGCACTTTTTGTGATTCGGCACTGCGTCGCTTTAACCGCTTCCCCACCGCGCGCCGTCTTTTCACGGCGGCAGTGGGGGAGCGCTGCGCGAATCGCCGTAAATAGGCGGCGATTCGCAATTGGCCACCAGGGGGCGCGCGCGTGCGCGCACCCGCCTCACTCCTGGGGAGTGTGCCCGCAGCTCGGGCGGACCCGATGTCCGCCGGCGAGCCGCGGTGAGCGGCAAAAGAGAAAGAACGGGGAACCGCCGATGTAAACACGGCGGTTCCCCGCCCTGTCAGTGGGGCATGAGAGATCTACTGATCCCTGTCACTGGGATCAGTTAGATCTCTCATGCCCATGTTAGCCCAACCCCCCCACAGTAAGAACACACCCAGGGAACACACTTAACCCCTAGCTCTTCCCCTGCAGGTTAACCCCTTCACTGCCAATGACATTTATACAGTAATCAGTGGACATTTAAATTTCTGATCGCTGAATAAATGTCATTGGTCCAAAAAAAGTGTCAAAATGTTCCGAAATGTCCCCCCCAATATCGCATTACCGCTAAAAATCGCAGATCGCCGCCATTACTAGTAAAAAAAAAAAAATAAATAAAAACCCCAGAAATGAATTCTCATCATCCGTAAACGCGGCCACTTTTGCGCAAACCAATTAATAAACGCCAATTGCAATTTTTTTTATCGCAAATATGAGGAATTATATAAATCGGCCAAAAATGGTGAAAAAAAAAGTTTTTTTATATATTTTTTTGGATTTGAATTTTAGCAAAAAGTAAGAAATTTGGGTTTTTTTGCAAAATGGTCGCTCTTCTTTTGTTTATAGCGGCGATCAGAAATGACGCAGAGGCGATCAAATACCACCAAAAGAAAGCTCTATTTGTGGGAAAAAAAGGACGCAAATTTTGTTTGGGTACAACGCCGCACGACCGCGCAATTGTCAGTTAAAGAGACGCAGTGCCGAATCGCAAAAAGTGCTCTGGTCCTAAAGCTGCAAAACCTTCCGGGGCTGAAGTGGTTAACCGGCAATTGCGCATTCATGCGACGTTGTACCCAAACAACGTCCTTTTTTCCCCACAAATAGAGATTTCTTTTTGGTGGTATTTGATCACCTCTGCGTCACTTCTGATCACCGCTTACTGTCCAGGAAGACTGCTAAAGCAGCTTACATATCTTTTATAACTGATCCAGCGCAGTGGCCTTTCCAAATATGTTTTATTAATACAAAGAAAATACTGCAAATGTCATGTGTTCTATGGCAATATTAGACAATGTATGGTAATATCACCAAGCAAACTCTTCTGGCCTTAGGTAGCTATGTCACCCCAATATGCTATGACTACCATGTATTACCCAAAATGACCAGTAGATAGTAGCATAGCTACTGTACGTTAAGCTTCTACAAAAGCAAGAGAGTTTAGAAAACAAAATACATGAATGCTTGGAGGACCATCAACAACCCCTGTTCTGCATGTAAAATGGTCCCCTAAAAATTATATTTTTACTGATGTGGGTGTACGTTATGCATTTTCATAATTACACTTTTTTTGAATTAGTTTACTTGGTCTGAAAAACAAAGTTTTTGCGTGGCAACTATATAAAGACAGAATTCTGCTTGTTTTATTAGCCAATACTTTATATTATAAACAAGTGCAGTTTGTTTGTTTTTTTTTTTTTTAATAAAATAAGCATTTTGCACCTTTTGTTGCATGTCAATGCTGCTGATCTCCTACAGCCTCTATGTCCACACACACCAACTTCAGTGATGGCTGCATGGCTATTTTCAGAATCGGTTTTCTGATGGGGACAATGGTGGACTTTGTTTGTGTAGTCTTTGTTGAAACATTTGGTCTCTATCGAAACTCTGTGTGACAATACTGGAACACAAATGGGAAACAAGGGCAGAGCCCTGTCACCCTACAACAGTGCCTGAGGACCTTTATGGCAAGATCGCCAGGCAGTGGTGGCCGCTCCATTAGGGGTGTCGCTCCCCTAATCCATGGGCTCGGACCCTAATCTACATGCGGGGCACCGGATGCATGGATTTCAATGGGTTGTTTTTTTTTTTAAGCACATGATTAGAGCCTGAGGCTCTAATTGGCTTAAAAAAAAGGGTGGGCTCAGGGCGCAGACCACTGCGCCCTGAACCCACCCAGTTGTGTGTCATTAGCAAATTAATATTCGCTAATGTTTTCCTGCTTCTCCTCCCGGCCAATCAGGAAGCATGTTCTGAGACCCGATTGGATAGGGAGTCTTAGGACTACTGCAGTGCTCTTACAGGCTAACCATTTCATGTCAAAATTTCTCTAGTATAGAATACTTTGAGGATACCTGCTGTGTGTAGGGAAGGTAAATTTAATTGGGCTCCTGTTGTACCCAGAGGAGTCAGGGTGAATTTGTTGAGAGGTAGGTTGATAGAGCTCCAACAGCTGAGTTTCTGCCGCCTCCCCCTGGCTTCTGAAAGCTCCTGGAGAGTTCTAGAACATAGCCAGAGGGGCAGGGGTGATGTCTGAATATTTATGGGGTCTCTTACAATCCCTGGGTGAGGAGGGACAGAAGGTGGAGAGACAGCACATAAGTATTATGGAGCCTGGCCATGGGGGAGCAGAGTCCAGAGTCCTGTCGGCTGGATGGGACCCCTGTGCTGGGGAGCTCTGCCTCCAGGCAGGAGCCAGAAAGCAAGAGAGAGAGAAGCAGAGGAAGCTTCACACCCTTTCAGCCTCAGCTAGGCTTAGCTAAGGCACCCTGGGAGTCATTGGGACCTGTCCAGTAGGAGGCTTGTTCAGCAGTCACCACATGAGCTATATGATATTTCAAAGGTACTGAGTGAGTAGCTTTAAATACTACACCCCAGAGCCTATAGAGGAGAAGCAGCCAGGCACAATACCCAGCTAGCATTCTACATAGGGTCAGCTTAAAGCCATCCATAGCAAGCATAGCTACCCTACACCTCTTGCTTGTGGATTTCAAGGAGAAGCCAGCTGCTTTGGCATTTTCTACAGAAGGAAAGCACCTGAACTTAGTGTTGTTAAACTTGTTTTTTTACAAGTCAAGCTGATCCATACATCCTATAGGAAGAGAGCTTTGTGATTCTTAATAGCAGAGACAGTTTCAAGTCCTCAAGTTACATTCAACTACAGTTCTGGGCATCCCATATCTCCCCATCCGCATCCAAGTGTATACCCCAATAAACTAAAAACAAAACACCATGGACTGGTCTTTGACTACTAAGTGAATGCCTAAAAATTCCTGTTGCCTGGCTGTGCTTGCAAAGGGGGACCCAAAAATTCAGCGGCCCTTACGGGGGTAGCACTTCACTGCAGTCAGAACATCTTTCAGACCTGGGCTCTCAGGCCCAGTTTATATCCCAAGTGAGATCATAGATCCTGTCATTTACATGTCCCCATACAATGGCACTTGTCGTGAATCAGGGTATGTATTTGATGCCAGCCAGTCTGTAGCCCTGTTCTATTCAAATTATTTATGCTACTATTTGGAACGAGATTGTGTGTAGCCAGTTATTATTATTACAGGTATTAATAAAATGCTGACCATTTACAGAGTACTTAAATACCACACAGTCACATCAGTCCTCAAGGAGTGTACAATCCAAGGTCTCTATCTCAGGGGAGGGGATTGTTAGATGTAGCGTACTAGCAGATTTAAATACACTAGCAAATTGAAGCCAAACTCCCAAAAACTAACATTTTATAATCAGTTAAAGCAAACATTTTTTTCATTTTGGGATATAGGTTTCACATGAATAAATAAAATCTGATCATTTGAATCACCCCTGCCAGTGTTAAGTGGTTTGTCTCATCCATGTAAACCAGTGGTCTCCAAACTGTGGTCCTTGGCTTGCCTTTTGCCTTTATCTGGCCCTTGGGGCACTTTTCCTCCCACTGATACAAGACACTATTCCTTCCACTGACACCAACAATGGGGCACAATTCCTGCTTTAGACATCAGCCAGTGGCAGTGGGAGACGGATTGGAAAGGCAGTGATCACCGTAAGCACCCTCCCGCAGGAGATGGACGGGAAGGCTGCGATCACTGCAAGCACCACCCCCTGCCATTAGAAATGTGAGAACGTGGCAGCGATCCACCACGACCCCCTGCAAGAGACTGACCTTAACTTAGGAGGCAGGGGGAAGGAAGAGCCAAGCCATTGCTTCCTCTCCTGGCTGAACAGGAAGTGTGTCCTGAGACACGATGGGGTCTCAGGATCCAATTCCTGATTGGACGGGAGGAGAATCAGGAAGACAATAGTGAATATGAACTTGCTATTGTCACACAACTGGGTGGGCTCAGGCCACAGTGCTCTGCGCTCCAATACCACCCTTTTTTGAAGCCAATTAGAGCCATAGGCTCTAATCATGTGCTTCAAACCCCCCCCCCCCCCCATTGGAATCCATGCATTCGGCATCCTGCATGGAGATCTGGGCCGGGCGCATGAATTAGGGGGGCGGCCCCTGTGCCCCATAAGCTGTTTACTCCCACTGATGGCCACAGTCTGCCCCCCCTAAAGTCTGAACTGGCCCTGTGTTTAGAAAGTTTGGAGACCCCTAATGAAAACTGATACATTCTGCAGGGGAGCTGGAAAACATATCCTTTTGAAAAGCAACAGAATTGCTGGCTGGATTACCAGATGAAAATATAAAAAAACCTAAACAAGAAAAGTGATACAGCCATCACATCTAAGAACTGGTAAGCTGCACTATAATTAATGCTTGTTTTGGGGTTTATTACCACTCTGAAGTTGTCACTGGACAGAAATTAAATGGAATTCTTCCAATGGGGGCACCTGTTCTAGTGATAACTGTCTTAGAGGGAATTTGCACTCACCTGTTGTGTCTCTGGGACAGAAAAGAGTGAAGTCTCCCCAATGGAACCCAGACAGAAAAAAAGTTAACGGGTGTAAACCATTCCTTACTCTATCCAAAATTTAAAAAAATTGGATTTTTGACTTGCCGTAAAATCCATTTCTCTGAGTTCATTGACAGACACAGCGCTTCCTTATTCATGACCATAAGGTTATACTGCCCCCTACAGGAGTAGGACACTGGGCAGAAAAAAGACTTGGCTACGCCTATGCGCAGTCCTAGGTGGTATATACCCCCCTCTCTGCTATAGGCCTTCAGTTTAGTAACAAGCAGTGTCAGAGGTATTAGAACAAACTCCTTAGAGAGGTGGGTGCTGTGTCTGTAAATTAAATGGGATTTTTGACTTACCATAAAATCCATTTCTCTATCGTTTGTTGACAGACACAGCGCTTCCTTATTCATGAACATAGGGACATCTCAAAGTAGTGCCAAAACATGAGCGTTGGGACAGCCAACAACACAACAGGCTAACCAGGAAAAACAGGAGCTCAATAAGAACAACTGGAGCCCAGCCTGAACAAAAACACCCACGGGGGGAAGACCCCTTAAACCGCAGAACCTTGTGGCTGAAAGAGGTATCTGCAGATGCCAGCGCATCCACCTTGTAAAATTTTGTGAAAGTGTACACCGATGACCAGGTTGCTGCCTTGCAAACTTGTGTCACTGACACCTGGTGGCGAAGAGCCCAGGAGGCACTAAGCACCCGAATAGAATGCGTCTTAACTTCGAAAGGGTGAACCTTACCCCGAATAGAGTAAGCCTGCGTCACTGTCTGTCTTATCCATCTAGAAATGTTCACAGAGGACGCAGAAAGCCCCTTCTTCGACCCGTCCGTAATCACAAACAGGGAATTTGACCTCCGAAAAGGTTCAGTGGCAGCCAAATACACACGGATCGCCCAAACCACATCCAGGGTGTGCAAGGCAAACTCCCTCAGATGTTGTGGTCTGGGATACAGGGAAGGCAACACAATGTCCTCATTCAAATGAAATTTAGACACAACCTTAGGAAGGAATGATGGACAAGGACGCAGCACCACCTTATCCTTGTGAATCACCAGATAAGGCGAACAACAAGATAGCGCCGCCAATTCCGATACCCTGCGAGCAGAGGTGATATCCACCAGGAAGGCCACCTTCTGAGACAAGGTGAGCAGGAGAATCTCCTGAATATTCTAAAAGGGAGGCACCAACTTCAAGTCCCACTGTGGAAGCGAGGACCGCACCGATGGAGCCATATGGCGAACCCCCTGAATGAAAATACGGACCAGGGAGTGTGAGGCCAGGGGGCGTTGAAAAAGAACTGTCAAGGCCGAAACTTGGCCCTTGATTGTACTCAAAGCCAATTTTTGCTCAACGCCCTTCTGAAGAAAAGTCAAAACTCGCATCACCGAGAAGGAACGGGGGTGAACACCTGCCGACTCACACCAGGAAATGTAAGCTTTCCACGTCTGATGGTAGATCTTCCTAGAGGTAGACTTCTGAACTTTAAGCAGAGTCTGAACCACAGACATCTGGCAAACCTCTATCTTTTAGCACCTGGCTTTCAACAGTCAGGCCGTCAAAGCCAGTGACGGTAGAGCAGGATGGAAGATCGGCTCTTGGGACAGAAGATCTTCCCTGAGAGGCAACCGCCAGGGGACATCTGCGACCAGACGTACCAGATCTGCGTACCAAGACCGACGGGGACAGTCTGGTGCCACTAGAATGACCGGAATCCCTGCGGCTTCGATCCTGCCCAACAGCCACGGCAGAAGTTGGAGAGAAGGAAAGGTGCAAATCAGACGATAATGACCCCACAAAGCCACTAGAGTGTCTGTGGCGTCTGCCAGAGCATCCTGAGACCTGGCCACAAATCTTGGCACCTTTCTGTTGATCCAGGATGCCAACAGATCCACCTTGGGAGTGTCCAAGCGCAGACATATCTGTTGAAACACATCCTGATGAAGGGACCATTCCCGTTGGTCCAATACTTGGCGACTGAGGTAATCCGCCTGCCAATTGTCCACCCCAGGAATCAGGACAAAGTCTGATCGTCCGGATTTCCAGGATGTTGATAGGCAAGCTGGATTCTTCCAATGTCCAACGGCCCTGAGCAGAGTTCAGACCCAGGACTCCCCCCAACCTGGACAGGCTGGCATCGGTCGTGATCATCGTCCAGTACAGGGGGAGAAAAGATTTTCCCTGCTGAAAAGCTGGGGAACGAAGCCACCAGACCAGAGGCCCCCTGGTCCTCTTGCTCAGCCAAATCAGATTGTCCAGATACCCTGGACATTTGTCCCATTTCAATAGGATCTCTTTTTGCAAAGGTCTCATATGGAATTGAGCAAATGGGACCGCCTCGAAAGTACACACCATCAAGCCCAAAACCCACATGCAAGTCCGGGGTATCCACCTGCTGAACAGCAGCATTCGAGTCGCAGCCTGCAACTTCCCAAGCTTGTTTGGGGGCAGAAAATCTGGCCAGAGCAGAATCCAGGATCATGCCCAGATAGTCCAATCTCTGGGTTGGAATTAGTGCCGACTTCTGGTAGTTTAACAACCACCCAAACTCTGTCAGAGTTTGAATGGTGATCTCCCCATCACCCCGCAGAGTCTTCGGAGACTCCGCTCGCAGAAGGAGTTCATCTAGGTAGCCCAAAACAGCAATGCCTCGCTGGCGCAGCAATGCCAGAACCGGAGCCAACACTTTTGTGAAAACTCGCAGAGTGAAGGCAAGACCAAAGGGTAACGCCACGAATTGGAAATGCTCCTCTCCCACCGCAAAGTGGAGGAAATGCTGGTGACAGGCACAGATCGAAATGTGCAGGTAAGCATCTTTTATATTGATGGAAACCAGAAAGTCCCCCTGATCCAGGGATGCCACCACAGAGCGAATAGACTCCATGTGGAACTTTCGAACCCGCACAAATCGGTTCAGAGCCTTGAGATCCAGGATTGGACGCACTGTACCCTCTTTTTTTGGGACCATGAACAGGTTTGAATAAAACCCCTGAAAACGTTCCGATGCCGGAACTGGGACAACCACATCCTGCAGTAACAGGTCTTGTACAGCACCCTGGAGGGCCAGCAGGTGCTCCGGGGCCAGACGCACATTGGAGGGGAAAAACCTGTTCGGGGGGCAAGACTGGAACGCTATCTTGTAACCCGAACGAAACACTTTGTGAACCCACGAGTCGCTAATCAAAGAGATCCACGGCTCCTGAAAGCAGCGAAGGCTTGCCCAACCAGGGTCGCTTGGACCCTCCTGAGGAGGGCTTGAAAGGCATTGAGCCCTTGTCGGCAGACCCTGAGGACGAAAAAACTTCTTGTGCACCGAGATGGAAGGGCCACACTTGCGACAAGGCTCCTTCACCTTCTTTGACTGTGGAAGAAAGATACTATTCCCCCCCCCCCCGTGACACTCGTTTAGAGTGGCTCCAAACAACCGCCCTGAAAAGGTAGATCAGTCAGGGCCTTTTTTTGAGGTCTGGTCCGCAGCCCAACACTTCAGCCACAACACCCGCCGAAGTACCACCGCTGAAACAGACAGCTTAGACAGCAATGGAGCTGCGCCCAAGGAGGCATCACAGACGAACTGCAGGCCCAGGACCAACTGGTCCGCCAATTTGGCGAAGGCAGGAGGATACTAGTCACTCTCCAAATCACGACGTAACAGCTTCACCCATTCAGTAAGTGTTTGAGACACCAGCGCCACTGCCAAAACTGGCTGCAACACCAAACCCGCAATGGTGAACATAGTGCGCCCCAGAGCCTCCGCCTACCTGTCAGCCAGATCTTTAAAGGCTGAAGAATCATGGTGGCTTTGTTCAGCCAAAAGACCGGGGGATTCACCACCGGCGAAGTCGTCCATTTTTTAAACAGACCCTCTTTAAAAGGCCTGACCCCAAATACCAACACCCCAGGAGGAAGGGAGAGGGGTAGGGATGGGGGGAAACCCGTAGAACGGACTGGCCCAGGGAGGGGCCTGCGTCCACCGCAAATCCACCAAGGGGGGACATGTACTCACCACACCAAGAACCAGCGGGCACCACTCCAGAAAGAACCTTCTCGCCACCGAAGTGGGGGGGGGCTGTTGACCATGAGGAACGCTGCGACGCGGGCCAAGACCCGGTCGTATGCGACCTCACGAGATGTTTAACTCACAGGGCCAGCCCCCGTCCAGTGGGGCAATGCCACGGCCGACCTAATACGTAGCTGTGGTCTGTACACGCTCGCTGGCATGACTGCAGAGACCACTAGATACTTAAAGACCTGTCGCTCAGCCTGGCTGTTGATTGTGGTATCATTGGGAAAAATCTAGGAAAAAAAGAAAATAAACCAGAATTTAAAAAAAAGAAAAATCAATGCCAGGACTAGAGATCCCAGCAGGGAACTAGGTACTCACTCCTGATTAGGCAGAAAAAAACTGAAGGTCTATAGCAGAGAGGGGGGTATATACCACCTAGGACTGCCCATAGGCGTAGCCAAGTCTTTTTTCTGCCTAGTGTCCTACACCTGTAGGGGGCAGTATAACCCTATGGTCATGAATAAGGAAGCACTTTGTCTGTCAATGAATGACAGAAAAAGAGGAGTTGGCCTGAGATAAACTTTAATAACTACAGGGGCATACATTGTATGTTGTTAAAAAAAACAGCAGCTCGCATTTCTTGGTTATATACAGTAGCGCTGTGCTGTTCTTCTGCTTATTTATGAAGCATAGAGGAACCAAAGATGTTTAGCAACTGACATGCAGTCACAGCACGGCTACCACATTGTGACCACACTGGTGACAAAGATTAAGGTTATTACATTCACATGTATATCTAGAAACCATAAAAAGGATATTGATTCCCTTTAACAATTACAGTAGTGTCAGACCTGCTGTGGCTTTCTTCCAAGAATTCTATGCTTAATGTTCTTACTTTGAAACCTACATATTGAAAAGATTTCTCCATTTTCTAATGGTAAATCAAGTGACTCATCGGATTGAGTGTCCCAAACCCAAGTGTATTAAAATACAGGTCATCATGTTCACAAGTTCATACACTGTGTCCTCTCTCTCAGCACACTGCAGCTTTGATCACAAATGATGGAGCGTGAGGAGGAGGTTGCAAAGCACAGAAAATTACTCAGCTGATTATTATGGGCTACATGCAAAGTCCACCATTGTTTTACATTACCCTGCAATGTTCTGTGCCATACACATATGCACAATGCTAAACTCAAATACCTGGAAACATTTTAAAGCCCCTTACACCCAGGATTCTGCAGGGACACCATTCCAGTGGCAATGGATGCAGAATTACAAAATTCTGCAGCCAGAATCCTGACTCGATCTGGTACAAGTGACCATGCCACCCCTATCCTGCAGTCCTTGCACTGGCTACAGTGGCGGGCCATGCATTAAGGGCGCACGGGCACCGCCCCCCACCCATCCCTGCCGTTGCCCCCTATCCATGCTCCCAGCCCATTTCAGGATGCCAGGTGCATGGATTACTATAGCAGGGGTGGGTTTTTTTTGAAGCACCTGATTAGAGCCAGAGGCTCTTATAGGCTTCAAAAAAGCGTGGGCTCGCAACGCAGAGAGTGCCCCCCGATCCCACCTAACTGTATGACCATAGCAAATAAATTTTCGCTATTTTCACACTAAATTTCATCCCCGCCAATCAGGAGGCAGGTTGTTGAGACCTGTTTCCCGATTGGCCAAAGTGCCAGGTGATTCTATTGGCTGCCTGGTGCTTAGGAGGAGAGGAGACACGGAGCACGGAGGCATCCACACTGAAACAGACACCTCTGCCACCGCTGCCTACACTCTGGAGGAGAGGACACCAAGCCCGGTAAGGGGGGTGTTTTTCAGAGTGCTGCCAGCCCCGTGCCTGGGGGGGGGGGCTCTGTCAGTGCCGCGACAGCACATCCCCCCGGGTAAATGACATGCCCCGCGCACACGGGCGGGGGGGGGGGGATTGCTGGTTGTTTGCAGCCCCCTTCCCAAAAAACCCACCAGCTGCCACTGACTGGCTACCCATAATGTTTCACATAGACTTTAAGATCCTCTTGCTCACCCGTAAGGCTCTTCGTGGTTTGGCATCCCATTATCTCTCTGAGCTGCTATGCTCAAAAACTCTGGAATTTACTTCCAAAGAACATCAGAGAGTCATCTTCTCTAAACTCATTCAAATCAAATCTAAAAACTTTTTTCTTCAGACAAGCTTTTATGCACAGTAACTGTCCCTCTTTCCTTTGTTTTAGGCTGGATTCACACCTATGCATTTTTAGTGCTTTTTGCAGATTTGCACTGCAGTCCATTTAGCATGGTTTCCTATGGAACACGTTCTGTAGAGCAAATCTGCAAAATGCAAAAAGCACTAAAAATGCATAGGTGTGAATCCAGCCTTAGTCTGTGTATTTCTTTTGTTTACTTTGTAAAGCTACCTTTAAAGGGACTATATAAAATAAAGTTTATTATTATTATTGCAGCGTGCCAAATTAGTGCCTTGGTCAAAATGTCAGTATTTTTACAGGTGTGGTTTGCCAAATCATGACCAGACCTTTTCGGGGAGTTAAATTGTGATATTCTGATAATCACCCCTCCCCAAAACAACATCTAAATGTGGTACCTTGGCAATAGTTATGGAACATAACCTGGAAATACAGGGCCAACACATAGGCAATCATGACAATACACAGGCAATAAAAAGTAGGTTTAATCATTGCAGACCACTGTGCCTTACCTTTCCTCCAGATATACCAGTGTTCCCCAACCCTGTCCTCAAGGCCCACCAACAGGTCATGTTTTCAGGATTTCCATTATTTTGCACAGGTGATTTGATCAGTTTCATTGCCTTAGTAATTACCACAGCTGATTCATCTGAGGGAAATCCTGAAAACATGACCTGTTGGTGGGCCTTGAGGACTGGGTTGGGGAACACTGAGATATGCTATGTCTAGGCAGTAGATTCCCTCTGCCTATGACCACAAGTTTTTTCAATGGCCAGACAAAGGTGCTGCATGTAGAGAACACAGTCTATGCCAGTGGTTCTCAACTCCGGTCCTCGGGACCCACTAACAGGCCAGGTTTGCAGGATAACTGAAATACATCACAGGTGATATATAGTAACTTGCTGCTCAGTGATTGCAGTATTCTAGTCTGCATCTCCCCAAGGTAATACTTAAAATCTGGCCTGTTGGTGGGTCCTGAGGGCAGGAGTTGAGAACCACTGGTCTATGCCTTCTCCCATCTCCCTCTTCCTTTATAGACTAAATTCTTTGCCATATCCCTCTATGTCACTGGGAAAGGTGATAATGACATCAACAGACATGCCAGTCAGCTGATTGGCAGGCAGGCAGGCGTTTTAATACGATAGGACAAATTGAAATTACATTGGGCATATAACATTATAATAAAACCATATTTTTATAAACACATAATATTTTTTTATTTCTTGCGCTATACACAAAAAAAAAGACTGACAGTTTTGAAAAAAAAAAACAATATCTTTTACTTTATGCTATAAAACAAACCCAAAAAAATAAATCTAATTTATTCTACAATTTAGGCCAATATGTATTCTGTTACATATTTTTGGTAAAAAAATGCCAATAAGTGACAATTTTTGGGGACCAGTGACACCAACACAGTGATCACTGCTAACAAAAAATGCACTGTCACTGTACAAATGACACTGGCAGGGAAGGGGTTAACATCAGTGGCAATTAAAGGGTTAAATGTGTCCCAAGGGGATGCTTTCTAACTGAGGGGGATGCTTTGACTAAAGGAAAACAGAGATCTGTGTTCCTGCTTAGCAGAAACACAAGATCTCCATTTTCCCCTTGTTTACATAGGCAGACCGCTGTTTAGCCTCTCCTCAGAATGATCGATGGGTCTAATCACAGGGGGAGCAGCCCGCCGGCGGGGCATGCGCACCCCAAACCCTGTGCACAAAATCAGGTATATTGTTTTGCGCTGGAGGGCTGCTCTGCCACAGTATATCTGCGCGGGGCGGTCCATAAGTGATTAAAGCACCAACTCTATACAAACATAAGTCCTCCCCACCATAAGAAATAAAACAATGGAATTAGGTGGGAACTGTCCAACACGTTTTAAGAAGACTGTCTTATCAGGGGCTGGAGTGGGATTATAGCGTAGGTGACCCCTAATAATTATTAGCCAGAAATATCTTGCTAAGAGCAATCCTAGTTAGAGTGTGCACTTGTCCACCCAGGTAAGTTTGGAGGTGGACCGCAAGGACCCCCACAACAGGAATATCTGGGTGAACCTTTCCAAAATGTGTGTATATCCTTGTTCTCCCAACAGGCAGAAGCTCTTAAAATATATAAGAGGCAGCAGGCACATTACCATTGCTGAATGCAATTTCTAGAGATCCCATGTGCAACTGTAGCTTTGAAGAAGACGGCTGGTATAATCTTGAGTTGAAACGCTGAGGATTTGCACAGTAGAACAGCTCAGGTTTTAAGGGTTACTACAGATCAAACATTTACAGATATGTTGGAGGGCTTGTTCTAAAGTCACATATAATGTTTCTGCAGGTTCAGGGGACATAGACCTTTCCCCCTGTATGCCCACTAATTTTACTCACGGTTTGCTTGTCCATTGCCCCAATCACTCCCTACAGCAAGGGTGTCAAACTCAATATCCCTGAGCAGTATGGTTGCCCTCAAAGTGTTGGTTGTATCTGGGGTGCGCTACATACAGAGTGCAGGATTCACGAGTGCATTACCTAAAGAGTGCAGGGTTCATGAGTGTATAAGTATAGAGTGCAGGGTTCAGGAGTGAATTATGTACAGAGTGCAGGGTTTAGGAGTGCATAACATACAGAGTGCAGAGTTCAGGATTACGCTACCTACACAGCAGAGTTCAGCAGTGCGCTATGTACAGAGTGCAGGGTTTAGGGGTGCACTACTTACAGAGTGCAGTTTTCGGGGGGTGTGCATCCCCAACCCCCTCCCCCGAGGCTTCTTTGCATTTCTACTTTCTCCTACCTGGCCAGGCTCTAGTACCTCCCTGTGTAGGTGGCTTTGCTTTGCAGGGTGATTGTTCTCTCTCTCTTCTGGATATGTCTCTGCTGTGAGTGCTCGCAAGGATTTATTAGATCGGGGAGCCACTGACAGCAAAGCTGTCTTTTGTAAACACAGAAGTTTTCGGTGTTTGCAAGTAACAGTGGGGTGCGGGAGCAAAGGGTGAGAGCTGGAGGTGGCGGAATGTAGTTCCACCATGTTCCGGCTGCAAAACTGGGTATGAGGGACACATAGCAAGGCCTGGTGGACCGGATTGAGCCTGCGGGCCTTGTGTTTGGCATATGTACCCTACAGTGTAAAGAACTACTCTGTTACTTCTGGGTATGGCAAGCTTTTGACTCTCCCATTCCTCCCATGATGCAGTGATGTGTGCTTAACCATCCAATCACCAGACTTTACAATGCCACATAAAGTGGAGAGAGCCTTAGTGACGTAGCTCACATAGGATTGATCTCTTCGGTGGGTGAACCAGGCATAAGAGGAATAAAAAAAGAATAAACAGCAGGGTGGACTACAATTTAGCAAATCTGTTGTTGTGTTCTGCATGGGTGAAGCACAGGATCACGTTAAATGTGTTACCTATTTTGGAGCCGAATTCTAATAGAGTGAACAGACCTTACATCCCATTATTAATATGTCACTCAGAATTAACAGGAAAGTTCAGAACAGTTAGTAGGTTTGGCATCAAAACTTTTTAATGAGTTTTTATGCTCTTTGCTGCCTTTTTTAATCCACATCTCTCCAGAGAACATTAATTTAACCAGGGGAATTCCAAATGTATTCCATTTTTTTTTGCGCAAAGGAACCTGTGATGCCCTTGGCTAACAGCATAAAACAGTTTCACAGATGGTAATAAAATCAAGTCATTTTGATGTGAGCTGTTAAGCAGCTTCTTTGTGAGATGTTCCTCCCAAATGATGAACTACCTTTTATTCTGCCACGAGGGATTAGGCTATCTAGACTCCCAACGGTTTGATGGAAATGTATCCTAAGCGTTATCAGAATTAGTGATGTAAATACAGAAAATACATAGATGATCTATTTAAAACTGGAGGGAAAGAAATAGGACAAATTGCATTTTGTGATTGTACCAGTCCAGTGCTGGAGCTCTCCAATATTCAAACTCTGAAATATTTAGATGTTTTATTATCCTTTTGTCTGGAAACATTAATAAAATCAGACTGAAACAAACTCTGAAAGTGCCTTATTAAATGAAATGTTAAAAGACGTGCTTAAAAATGCTCAGATGTGCACATTGGCTCAAGACTTATAAGTATATTGATTAAAACCTTGCATACCCTCTTTAAAGTGGAACTTTAGTCAGAAAACTAAAATGACTTCAGACTGGCCCCTTTTGCAGGTATAGCTATGTAAAACATTAAAAATATGGGTCTATAATGTTTCAAATCCAGTAATAAACTGTCTCCCCTGCTCTGCACATGCTCAGTTGCCCTCTATTTTTAGGCACTGCTGGGTTTGTAGAGGCCGATCTGCTGAAAGAGGAATTAAACCCTCCTAACCTTTACAGCCAAGGAAGCTGCTTCTGTTTGAACTGCAACTGCCATGGTGCTGCACATGTGGTCAGTTATGGCGCCAGCCATTTGATGGTTTGACAGTTTGCTTGAGGACACAATCAAATCAAACGTCTTTTTTGAAACCAGTTAATCGATGGGTTTAGTCTCGCTTTATGGTTTACTGTTGGGGCTCTGGGCTTCAGCAAAGTGGCAGCCTCCAGCAAGAAAAAACAGGAGCAATGCTGAAGGCAATTTACAGCACACTATTTTGGTAGCATAATTATTAATGTGGAATGTACTAAAGAACATTATTTTTTTTATCACGTTGTTACAGTTTAAAGAGTATCTAAAGCCAAACCAGTATTGCTCAGGAAGTGTGGTTGTGGGGGCTCTGGCTTTTTACAATATTAATGTCCAATGTGATCACATTTCTAGAACTCACTGGTCCTGGTTAGGTTGCTTTCATCAAACAAGGCACCATAGAGTGGGAGCCCTGGGTTGGATCCACACCAATGATGGTAGCGCCCAAGCTGATTTTTAATTAGCTCATACTTGTTTAGGAGGCCTATGCATTCCCCATTCATCAGGAATACAATACATAGGAAAAAAAAAAAAAAAAAGAAAAAGTAGGATCTGTATAATGTAATGTTTGTAATATTGTTTTAGGGTGAATTCACACTAATCAGGAGAGCTGCCACAGCACTGTGACCATTGCCGGCTGTGGTAAGGGGCAGTGTGATGAGCGATTCAGCGCATTGCACTGCTCCCTTTTATTTGTTCTGTTGGAGCTTTATTTGAAGAGTACAAAAGGTACAGTACATTTCATTCACTGCAATGTCAGGCAGGGCAGTGCGCTATGCTGCCCAACATTGCAGTGTAATTTGGGCCAATTCACTGCGATAAAATAGAGCATGTCTGCATATTAGTGCAGCACTAGGCTGCATTGCAGTGTGAATGAGACACATAAGAGACGATTGTTTGCTGTGTGTCCCTGCAGAGACAGACAATTTACTATGTGGTAAAACGTTTGTCACCACGTATAGTGTGAATTGGCCCTTAATGTTGTCTGTGTCCTGGCTTGGGACATTTACTCTCTGTACTTCTTAAAGACCATTGTCACAGGGTTTACATCAGAGTCCGCAGCAGCGGCCGGTCCATAAGGGGTGCTGCCCCCCTAATCTCCATGCGTGGCGCCAGAAGCATAGAGTTCTACAGGGTAGGTAGAGCCAGCGGATCTAATTGGTTTCAAAAAGGCTGGGCACCCACCCGCTTGTGACACAAGCGAATCAACATTCACTATTGTCTTCCTGCTTCTCTTCCCAGCCAATGAGGACAGGAAGCGGGTCCTAAAACCGGATTGGCCGGGAGGAGAAACCAGGGAAGTCTCTGAAGAGGTCCCCGACCTGGATGGTGTAAGTGCAGGGCTGGCAAGCGGGCGGGTTTATTTGACCCCCCCCAAAAAAAAAAATGGAGCACCAGCCTCCACTGAGAGTCCAATTTATCATAAGTTTTTCTTACAGTTCTGCCCCTCATGAGCCAAAATAGCATAGTTATGAGGTCCAACCTGCCCCATCCTCTCCTGTCCTTGCCGATCTGACAACAGCTTTAAAGGAAACTGAGGATTGATAAGTGCAGTTTGTTTCAGCTGTGAACACTTCCCACAGACAAGCAGCAGCAAGAGAAATGCAGAGCCTGACACATCCCCTTCCCCACCAATTCCCACTGCATTTCTTTTGTCGCCTATTGTCTATGGAAAGTGCTAAAAGAGGAGACAAGCTGCACTTATGAATCCGCTGTCTCTTTCAAGGCTGTTGTGGGATCAGTAGTGGCAGAAGGAGGGATGTAGGGGGCAGGTCAAACCTCATAACTATGGTTAGAAAGTGGCATGGGAAAAAGTACTACATGTATTTTGGCCCATGGAGGGGCAGAACTGTAACAAAAAATATAGTGATAGATCTTCTGTAACTCTCCAGCATCTGCAAAACACTGAATATCGGTTTTTGATGACGTGAACATTCACCTTACATGACCTTGTTCACACAGGCTTCAGCATGTATAAAAGCAGTGTGTACAGCTTGAAGAAATCATTTGCAGAGCTTTCGACAAGCTTCATTAAAGCCTTTAAAGTACCACTCATCTCCAATTTGAGAATGTTAAAGGATAAGTCCACCTTTTGGAATATGTAACATGTTCCAGCAGCTGCAGCCTCTCCCCCCGTGGCAGCGGGCAGGCATCTTCTCCAGGCACCCGCTGTCTGAAAAAAACATTCATTCTCAGTGCTCTGTGAATGGGGCACTACAAGACTCTACAGCCCTTGTGGCTCTCGGCTTGTAGTTTCAATGAACTAACATGGTGCTGTTGAGCGCTCTGGTAGTTCCCTCATTCTTCCTGTCAGTGTGTATCTGTGTGCCTGTACGAGGTACGAGCAGATACACTTAGGCTGCTTACACACAGAAAGCGCCGGCCCTTAGCAGTAAAGCGCCGCTCATTTTAGCATCACTCTACCACTGTTTAACCACCTAAGGACTGGAAGGATTTCCCCATTAAATGACCAGGGCACTTTTTGCGATTCGGCACTGCATCATTTTAACCGACAATTGTGCGGTTGTGCAACGTTGTACCTAAACAAAATTGACGTCCTTTTTTTCCCGACAAATAGAGCTTTCTTTTGGTGGTACTTGATCACCTCTGCGGTTTTTATTTTTTGGGCTATAAACAAAAAAAAAAAAAGAGCAACGATTTTGAAAAAAACAAAACAGAATTTTTTTACTTTTTGCTATAATACATATCCAGAATTTTTTTTAAAAAAATGAACTTCTTCATCAGTTTAGGCCGATAAATATTCTACTATATATTTTTGGTAAGAAAAAAAAAAAAAAAAAAATCACAATAAGCGTATATTAATTGGTTTGCACAAAAGTTATAGTGTCTACAAAATAGGGAATAGATTTATAGCATTTTTATTAGTTTTTAACTTTAGTGGGACTGTGACATTGCGGCGGACAGATCGGACACTTTTGTGGGACCAATGACATTTATGCAGTCATCAGAGCTAAAAATAGCCACTGATTACTATATAAATATCACTGGCAATGAAGGGGTTAAGACTAGGGGGTGATCAAAGGGTTAAGTGTTCCCTAGGGAGGTGTTTCTAACTGTGGGGGGAGTGTACTAACTGGGAGTAGAATCAGATCGCTGCTCCTGATCACTGGGAACAGCAGATCTCTCTCATTCCCTGTCAGAATGGGGATCTGTTTGTTTTTGGGACCTGTGGAGCGATCGCAGGAGGCCAGCGGACGCCTCGGCTCTGGCCGCGGGCGCCCACAAGCCCCGTTCTAGCGGCTGACGTACAATGACAGCAGTTTGCAGGAACAAGCCACATTGCGCCGCTTTTTGGCCGCTAGAGGGGGGTTTTAACCCGAAAAAGGGGCGGCGCTTTCAAAACGTTTTTCAGGCACTTTGAAAGCGCTGCCCATTCATTCCAATGGGCATGGGCGGTTTTGGTGCACTGTATACAGCGCTTCCAACCCGCCTCAAAGATGCTGTTGCAGGACTTTTTTTTCCATCCCATGAGCGCACCGCTCGTGTGAAAAGACACACTGGAATGAATGAGAGGCGGTTTTCAGGCACTTACCACAGGCTATTTCAAGTGCTAAAGCGCCTGAAAACCGCCCCAGTGTGAAAGGGGTCTAAGAAGTCTGCAGGAGTTCTGCATGCCACCTGCAATCTGCTGATTGCAGGTGCAATGCTAGAGGCTACAAGTAAAGTAAATAATAAATGCACATTTTTTTACCTGCAAAATGGATGCTAATGTCATTATGAGCTAAACTAGACTTCAGCACTACTTGAAAGATTGTTAAAAAGCCTACTGAGGTCTGCTAGCTGCTTGTTTAAAGTGATATTAAAGGCTTGTTTGTTTTTTTGAATAAACATGTTATGCTGACCTGCTCTGTGCAAAGGTTTTGCACAGAGCAGCCCCGATCCTCCACTTCTCAAGTCCCCCCTTCTTGCTTAGTGCCCCCATAGCATGCAGCTTGCTATGGAAGCTCCTGAGCCGCTGCTCCATGTGTCCATTCAAACACAAAGTGCAACTCTGCCCCGCACCTATTCTCTTCTCATTGGCTCACTGGCTGTGATTGACAGTAGCGCGAGCCAATGGCTATCACTACTGTCTCAGCCAATGAAGAGGGAGAGACCCAGGAAGCCCTTGTGCACATTGCTGGCTTGAGATGGGGCTCAGGCAAGTATTAGGGGGGCTGGGGGCGTTGCCACACAAGGAGGTTTTTCTTACCCCCATGCATAAAATGCATGAAGGTAAAAAAAAACCTTGAGCTATTAACGTGATAGCCAGCACTACCAATAAGATCTGTTTAACCACTTGCCGACCGCCGATCGGCGATTGACGGCGACAAAGTGGCTCGTTCCCGCAAATCGCCGTCATACGACGGCGGCTGCGGGAACGTGTATAGTGGGCGCGCCCGCGCGCTCACTGTGTCCAGGGGGGGCCAGGGAGCGGGTGCGGCGGCTTCGATTGCCGCCGGCCACCCGCGATGCCCCCCCCGGAGCGAATGAGCGGAGGTCCGTGTATGTAAACACGGACCTCCGCTCTGTGTGAGGGGGAAGGGCTGTGATCACAGCCTTCCTTTACGTGAAGGCTGTGATAACTTCCCTTCCCCTGTTAGGGCATCCCCCATACAGTTAGAACACGCCCAGGGAACATAGTTAACCCTTAGCGCGCCCCCTGCAGGTTAACCCCTTCACTGCCAATGACATTTACACAGTAATCAGTGCATTTTTATAGCACTGATCGCTGTATAAATGCCAATGGTCCCAAAACAGTGTCAAAATGTTCCGCCATGTCCGCTGAAATATCGCAGTACCACAAAAAAATCGCAGATCGCCGCCATTTTTAGTAAAAAATAAAAAAAAATTAAAAACCCCAAAAATGAATTCTCATCATCCGTAAACGCGACCACTTTTGCGCAAACCAATCAATAAACGCCGATTGCGATTTTTTTTATCGCAAATATGAGGAAGAATATAAATCGTCCAAAAACGGTGAAAAAAAAAGTTTTTTTATATTTGTTTTTGGATTTGTATTTTAGGAAAAAGTAAGAAATTTGGGTTTTTTTGCAAAATTGTCGCTCTTCTTTTGTTTATAGCGGCGATCAGAAATGACGCAGCGGTGATCAAATACCACCAAAAGAAAGATCTGTTTGTGGGAAAAAAAGGACGCAAATTTTGTTTGGGTACAACGTCGCACGACCGCGCAATTGTCAGTTAAAGCGACGCAGCGCCGAATCGCAAAAAGGGCTCCGGTCCTAAAGTTGGAAATCCTTCCGGGGCTGAAGTGGTTAACACTCCCAAACTTGAACTGAAATGTTCTTTGAAGACTTCAGCAAAGTTTCACACAAGCCTGCTATACACATTGCTCTGTCCAATGCCTGTGTGAACAAGACCTTACACAGTTGCTAAATATATGTTAAAGTGATTATAAAGGCTCGCTTTTATTAAAAAACAAAAAAAAAACAAACATGTTATACTTAGCTCCTCTGTGCAGTTGGTTTTGCACAGAGCAGCTCGGATCTTCCTCTTCTCAGGTCCCTCTTCGCTGCTCCTGGCCCCTCCCTCCTATCACGTGCCCCCTTAGCCAGCAGCTTTCTATGGGGGCGCCCGAGCCGGGTCAGAGCTCTGTGTATCTATTCAGACAAGGAGCCCCGCTCCATCTCTCCCCTGATTGGCTGACTTTGATTGACAGCTGCAAGAGCCAATGGCACCATTGCTGTGTCTCAGCCAATCAGGAGGAGTGTCCAAGATGGCTGAGGGGATTGTGGACATCGCTGCAGAGGGAAGGGGCTCAGCGTAAGTATGGGGGGGGGGGTGCTGGTGAGGCTGCTACACACAGAAGGTTTTTTATATTAATACACATAACGCACCCGGGTGCCACCTGCCAGAGGGGTGACACCCGGTTCAGCGCTTGATTGAGAGAGCGGGGATTGAGTAGGTACCCTAGTATGTGTATGGATGAATATGAGTTAAGCTGCCCATACATTATACAATTTTCTTGTTCAATTTCCTTTAGATTTACATTCAACTATGTAGCGCAAGGCCCTGCCTGATTGCATAAAAATTGAAAGGGTTTAGGTTTGACCTCATATTATATGGTTTTGGTAAATCTAAAGGTAAATTCTACAATAGGTTTGTATATGTAAGGCCAGCCTTAGGGACCTTGCAATGTACACTATATTACCAAATTTTTTTTGACTAGTGCACAAAGCAAGGTCTATAAAAGATATGGATGAGCGAGTTTGGGGTGCAGGAAGTTGACTGGGCTGCACAGAGTCCTGACCTCAACCGGATAGGGCACCTTTGGGATGAATTAAGAGTGGAGACTGCTTGCCAAGCTTTCTCGTCCAACAGCGCCTAACCTCACAAATGCGCTTCTGGAAGAATGGTCAAACATTCCCATAGACACACTCCTAAACCTTGTGGACAGCCTTCCCAGAAGAGTTGAAGCTGTTATAGCTGCAAGTGGGCCAACTCAATATTCAACCCTGTGGAGTAAGACTGGGATGCCATTAAAGTTCATGGGCGTGTAAAAGCAGGTGTCCCAATACTTTTGGTAATATAGCGTATAATAAATATGTGTAAAGCACTGCGTAAATTGACTGCGCTATACAAGTACCTGTAATGAATAAAAACCTATACGCGTCTGAACATGTACAAAAGCACCTTCAAGTGGACATTCTTCCTCTGGTTTTCCCTTGTGAGGAAGCCCCTATATAGTCTGCCAAAGTATATATAAACCCCTAAATCTGTTTTTCAGTATGTTTGGAATCACTGCATGCAGTTCTCCTAAACAATATCTATCCTGCCAGTAACTGCTTGCTGTTGCAGGCTGACAGTGCTAAGCCACTGCCTTTCAATTAGTAGCAGTTTTGTTAACCTGCTGTTCAAGATCTGTTGGGCTTCCTATCTGATAGTCCAATGGCCAACTGAATATGGAAGGCTGACAACACTGCTGTTAATTGCAAAGCAGAGGCTGTGTTGCCAGTCTGATACAGAAGCGTTGTGACTGGCAGGATTTCTACGTGAGAAACTCTGTACTAAAGCCAACAACATTTTCTTAAAGTGTACATAGAGGTAAAAGGCTTTTTTATTTAGTGTTAGATTAGGGAAGGACTGAACCAGTCACATTTTTATGGCTGATTGTTCTCTCTGCTGTAGATCCCCCCAATTGTCTTGTGACTATTATCTCTGAGAGCAGAAAGTGATGTGAAATCCAAAATAATCTTTCAATGGGGACAGTTGTTCCAGTGGTGACTGTCTAAAGGGGAGAACTCCCCTAATTTAGTAGCATTTTCCTCTCACTCTTGTTGCATCTAAGGCCTCGTACACACGGACGTTTTTTGACGCCGGCGTTTTTTGCAGCTCTCCATGTTAGTCAATGGCCCCATAAAAACGCCGACGTTTTTGAGCTGTAGATGGCGTCGGCGTTAGTGAGCTGAAACTAGAACCCACAGCCATCACGTTCTGAGGCTGTAACGTTTTGGCATTTTTTAACGCTGACGCCACAAAATGCCAACAAACGCCACCTAATATTATACCGGCGTTTTTTGATGCCGTTTTTAGGTTGAAAAATAGCAGAGGGATGATTTTTTTTTTAAAAACGCCTATTGACGCCGACGCTCACTAACGCCGAAAAACGCAGACTTTTTTTCCTTGACGTCGGGCCCGACGTTTTGTTTATTTTTTTAGAAACGTCCATGTGTATGAGGCCTGAAGCTCAAGAAATCCCCACTGGGACACTGATAAAAGTTTTAACCTTTCCATACTCTATTCAAATTTTTGGATATACAGTACAAACACTGAAAACTGAATACATTGAGAAATGATGCCAAACATACGGAAAAAGAGTTGCTAATCATAAAGTATATGACACAGGCTTCCAGTAACCAATGTCAAGGGTTATATGCTGCCACCGTCAGGTGAGGACACTAGCAAAGTTGTTAGGACAGCCCATATAACCCCTACCAATCACAGCAATCCTCTTTTGCTAGCGTCATTAGGTGATAGAGAATCTCTCTCTACTAAGAGAGCTTTTTAGCTGGCCAATTCTGATTTCTACCTGGAAAAATCCTGTCTCCACCTAAGTATCTTGGGAGGCTGTACCTGGACCCTGTCAGATGGAAGACTTGGGGCTAGCCTATAAAGTTGCTTCCGGCTCTGGACTGTGCATTTGGTGCTCAGCCTTATACAGCTGTACAACAATGCACAGTTAGCCACAGGTTGTCGAGGGCAGTGGTGAGCTGCATCGGTGTGAATAGTCCCTCAAAACCCGCTCCAAGGAGAAGGGGTATGCCTTCCTGAAGCAGGGAGTCCCCATCTGTTGGGTACTTCCCCCTGAGAGCCAGTACCCTAGCATGGTGAATCTGCAGGGTCTCTCCCAACCTACCTTCACACTCAGCCATCCATTCCTGGGGGTTGTCCCTGGGCTATGCCTTGAGGGCAAATGAGTGGGCGGCGGGAGTTCCTAATGCCAGGAGTACTGTCCTGCAGGGCTGCTATAAAACTTTAAATGGTTTGGGTAAGCAATGGCCTACTCTGTCTCGCACTCTTGTAGGCAGTTCCTTGGCCCCTACAAGCTTCAGGCGCTATCTTGAGCGCATGCTCACCTAAAGACAAAGCACACACAGTTCCAACACTATTCTGCTTCAAAATTGTGGCTGAAGCCTTTGCATCAGTCTTCACTGGGTTATCAAACAGCCTTCAGTCATGGGATGCAGGTCAGCTGCACCCCTTCTGCTCAGCAGCAGGGGATCCCTGTATCCACATGGTAGACCTCAGGTACAAGGGAACTGGGATGAGAGGACATGCCAACACACATTGTGCACAGGGCCATGATGAAGTTATGCAGGGTTTGACTGAAAAGTTTTCTTCTGGTACTTAGGACCTCAGTCTCCCACTATCTCCTCAGGTACCACCAATTCCTCCTTTTGAACTAGAGAGGAATCAGCCTCTATGGCAGAACTGATGGTGCACTGCACTGCTACAGAATGTGGGATGCAGAAGGTTTAACCGCTAGCAGTTGGCATCCACTACAGAGTCATTGTCCGACTCATTCATCACTGCGTTAGAGACGAAAAAACAGATGAGGAAGTGCAAGGAAAATCTTCAGACTTCGTGGACAAGAAGTTAGAGGCTCTGCTTAAAAGCATGAGTGTTCAACCTGTGGCCCTCCAACTGTTGCATAACTACAAGTCCCATCATGCCTCAGCCTTTGGGAGTCATGTTTGTAACTGTCAAGCTTGCGTGTCATGGGTCATGTTCTGCAACAGCTGGAGGGCCACAGGTTGAGCACCCATGCCTTAAAGACTCTTTTGCTCTGTTGAGCTTGGCTATGCGATTAATGGTGGTTTCTCTAGCCGATTACCATACCCTAGCAGTCTGGGCCTCGAGAATTTCTATCATCAATACGTATCAAGAATGCTGAATTCAGGGGTTCCTGCAATTTGGGGGTGCTTATTTCAGATGATTGCAAAATAAGCAAACAGTGTAACCAGGCAGTGGGAAAAGCAAATAGAATTCTGGGATGTATCAGTAGAGGGATCACCAGCAGGAGGAAGGAGGTTCTGATTCCTCTATATAGATCTTTAGTGAGACCTCACTTAGAATACTGTGTCCAGTTCTGGAGACCTCACTTACAAAAAGATATTGATAAGATAGAACGAGTTCAGAGACGGGTAACAAAAATGGTGAAAGGTCTGGGGGATAAAACATATCAAGAGCGACTTCAGGAACTTAATATGTACAGTCTGGAGGAAAGAAGGGAGAGGGGAGACATGATTGAAACCTTAAATACATCAAGGGGGTGAATAAGGTTCAGGAGGGCAGTCTTTTCAATATAAAACCAAAATCAAGAACACGGGGACATAACCTCAAACTAACTGGGGGGGAAGTTCAAAACTAATCTTAGAAAGTATTATTTTACTGAAAGGGTGGTTGATGATTGGAATAAACTACCAACAGAGGTTGTGAGACAGTCAACAGTAAATGGCTTCAAACATGCTTGGGATAAACATAAATCTATAGTCAGACAACAAGGTTAATGTAAAAAAAAATATATATAATAAATAAAAAGGGGCAGACTCGATGGACTACTCAGTCTTTTTCTGCCGTCACTTTTCTATGTTTCTATTTGTGGTGGACGAGCAGCACTTCTGGTTTGTGGCTCTTCCCTTTGGATCTTCACCAAGGTTCTTGCCCCAATGCTTTTGCGGTTTCAATCATAGAGGATCCACATTATCAGATATCTGGACAATCTCCTCTTGAAGGAGCCCTCTGCCCAGATCAATATCTGGCAGATGATAGACATTTTAGAGCTTCGTATAGATCCTCACCCTCCTGAAGTCTGTATTGGATCCAAGCCACTGCTTCAAAGACCTGGAATTAACTAGTCTTGGTGTTTGTTCCCCGGGAGCAGGTGTTGAGCACGGACCAGCTGAATTTCAATCCATATGTGGCCAATGATGTTGAACAGTCAATTGCTAACTGTAGATAGTAACTACTACTAGCAAGGTTTAGGTAACAGAAATCTATGTAGTTCTACCCTAAAAGCAGTTCAATCTATCAATAGCAAGAGGTTTAGGCTGGGTTAATTGCTATGCCTAAAAGTGGTTGACCTACAGAAAAAACTGTCAAAACCCATTCTTTACATACATTTAGATCATTTTAATTAGCTAAGGTTAGTAAAATTAAACAACATATAAAATATCTCCAAACTGTTAAATCATTTAAAAGAACTTACATGTTAGGATTGGAATTTTGCCATCTTAGTAGGGGAAATAATCCCTGACTGGATGCAGAACTATTCACTGATATTATTGTAGTTCCTCCACGGCCTCTAACCAGTTTCCCACACTAAATTACTACTCCAAGCCAAATATCTCCTTTTTCCTGTTTGTCACCTTTCTAGTTGCCCCTGTCAAATGTGCATCTTTTATCGCTGCGCTTTATTTAACCTTCTATGGTTTATTTCTGGGATAGCTGTAGAGCTGATTTTATTCTTTAGTATTTCCACAGTGGAAATTCTCAAAATATGAGCTTAGCACTTTTTCTTTCCTTTAGGCCCCTTTCACACTTGTGCGACCTGAAATTTGTGCAATTTTGCCACGATTTTGATGCTACTTTAACCACTTCAGCCCTGGAAGGACTTCACACTTTAGGACCAGAGCACTTTTTGCGATTCAGCACTGCGTCGCTTTAACTGACAATTGCGCAGTCGTGCAACGTTGTACCCAAAGAAATTTGTGCCCTTTTTTCCCACAAATAGAGCTTTCTTTTGGTGGTATTTGATCCCCTCTGCGTCACTTCTGATCACCGCTATAAACAAAAAAAGAGTGACAATTTTGCAAAAAAAAAAAAACAATTTTTCTTACTTTTTGCTAAAAGACAAATACAAAAAAAAATATAAAAAAATTTTTTTCATCAGTTTTGGCCGATTTATATTCTTCCTCATATTTTTGGTAAAAAAAAAAAAAAATCGCAATCAGTGTTTATTGATTGGTTTGCGCAAAAGTTGCCACGTTTCCGAATGATGAGAATTCATTTCTGGGGGTTTTATTTTTTACTAGTAATGGCGGCGATCTGCGATTTTTAGCGGTTCTGCGATATTGCGGCGGACTTGTCGGACCATTTTGACTCGTTTTTGGGACCATTGGCATTTATACAGCAAACAGTGCTATAAAAATGCATTGATTACTGTCTAACTGCCATTGGCAGTGAAGGGGTTAAGCTGGAGGGGGCGCTCTAAGGGTTAACTGTGTTCTAACTGTATTGGCTGGGCTGGCAGGGGGAGGGAAGTGATCACGGCTTCCATATGCAGGAGATCCGTGTAAGTAAACTCTCTCACTGCGGGGGGGGGGGGGGGCGCAGGTA
>BLSH010176785.1:1048893-1062696 GCA_018402905.1 Glandirana rugosa | reverse complement strand
GTCAGCGCATTGATTATCAGTGCAGACCCATTAGCGATGCCCCCAAGTACCCGCCTAGAGTGCCAATCCGTGCCCATCAGGAAAGCCAATCAGTGCCCACCAGGGATGCCTATCAGTGCCATCTATGATTGCCTATCAGGGCTGCCTATCAGTGCCTCATCATCAGTGCTTAAAGGTGGCCATCAGTGCTGAGTCAGAAAGGCGGGCTGATAATGTCACACACTCTGATTCAGCCAACCACTGATTTCTCTGAATGGCTAAGCACCGCTCAGACTCTATTGTGTTACAGGTATGGGACAGGAAGTTTCGGCTCAAACCTGGAACACAGTGCAGTATGCTGTATGTAGCCTCAGCTACATACAATTCATACCCACACTTGCTCATGCGCAGTGTGGGTGTAGGGGGCTCCGCTGGGGATGTGCAACTGAGGATCCGCTTACTGGAAGTATACCATCAAAAGTATGAAGGAGGACGCTCCAGTTCCCGGGGGTCAAACATTATATCTTGTGCAACTTGAAGCAGGGGCATATCATGAAATCAGTGGTCCTGTGTGCAAGATCAAAAGTAGGCCCTAGGCATTAATGAAAAAAAATTTTTTAAAAAGTTTTTTTTAATTGTGGTGTGCTTTGGCGATAAGTAGGCGTGGTTTAAATTGCACTAAATATGGGGCATGGCTTAAAGGGAGTGTGGTTAAATAGCGTCTGAGATGACCTATGTGCAGAATGTGGTAATGTTAAATGGTGGGTAGTATGTGCAGGAGGAGTGCGGAGTGTATGGTGGTGGGTATTTTGTGTAGGAGAGTAGTGCGGAGTGTACAGTGGGTGGGTAGTATGTGCAGTGAGAGCAGTGCAGAGTGTACGGCGGTGGGTAGTATGTGCAGGGAGAGCAGTGCGGAGTGTACGGCAGTGGGTAGTATGTGCAGGACAGGAGTGCGGAGTATACGGCAGTGGGTAGTATGTGCAGGAGAGGCGTGCAGAGTGTATGGAGGTGGGTAGTATGTGCAAGGAGAGGAGTGCGGAGTGTATACCGGTGGGTAGTATGGGAAAGGAGAGCAGTACAGAGTGTACGGCGGTGGGTAGTATGTGCAGGGAGAGCAGTGCAGAGTGTACGGCAGTGGGTATAGCAGGGAGAGCAGTGCGGAGTGAACGGCAGTGGGTAGTATGTGCAGTGAGAGCAGTGCAGAGTGTACGGCGGTGGGTAGTATGTGCAGGGAGAGCAGTGCGGAGTGTACGGCAGTGGGTAGTATGTGCAGGACAGGAGTGCGGAGTGTACGGCAGTGGGAAGTATGTGCAGGAGAGGAGTGCAGAGCGTACGGCGGTGGGCAGTATGTGCAGGATGCTGTCAGTAGGGCAGTGGATGGTGTTAATAGTTCTTTATTTTATTTTTCAATTTTATTTTTTTACAAAATTATTTTTTTCATTTTTTCGAAATGCTTTTTGGGGGCCAGTGGATAGTGTCAGTAGGGCTATGGACAGTGTCAGAATGGTTTTATTTTTATGGTTTTATTTTTAAATATTTTTTACAATTTTATATTTTAATAATTTTTTTCAGTTTATTTTTGTATTGTTTTTTTCACAATGATTTGGGGGGTGGGGCAGTGGATGATGTCAGTAGGGTTTTTTTTAATTCATTTTTTCACAATGCTTTTTGGAGGGGGTTGGGGCAAGGGACTCCTTTGGTAGGGCAGTGGACAATGTCAGTAGAGTGTTTTTTTTTTCCCACAATGCTTTTTTTTCCTTTAGGGGAGAGGGTCAATAGTTTTTTTTTTTTTTTTTAATTTAGTTTATTTTTTTTACAATTTCATTTTTTAATATTTAAAGAAGATATGATTTTTTTTCTACAGACCTACCTGTAAAATCCATTTCTTTCGAAGGACATCACAGGACACAGAGCAGGCCATATATTCATATACTTATGGGTTATACGCCACCTATAGGTGAATGGACACTGGTGTTATATAAAAAAAACAGGAAGCACCCTCTCCTATATAACCCCTCCCATATTGGGAGCACGACAGTTTTGTAGAAATTTTTTTCTACAGGTAAGTCTGTAGATAAAATACTATTTTCTTTCTCGGACATCACGGGCCACAGAGCAGGCTATATATTCATATACTTATGGGACGTCCAATAGCAATACTCGAGGGGAGGTAGACACACGTCTCTTTAAATCGCAGCGCTTAAAGCACTGCGGCCAAAAGATGCCTCGTCTGCTGACCTGATATCCACCTGGTAAATCATGGTAAATGTATGTTCCGACGACCAGGTTGCGGACTTACATATCTGAGCCACAGATATCCGATGGCAGAACGCCCAGGAGGCAATTACCCTCCTGGTGGAGTGGGCTCTAATACTAAAAGGAGGAGCCTTCCCCTTCAGAGCATAAGCCTGAGTAATTAATTGACGGATCCAAAGAGAAATAGTTGTCTTGGATGCCACCTGACCCTTCTTAGGGCCTCCCAGAAATACAAAGGCGGCTTCAGTCTTCTTGAAGTCCTCAGACCTTTTAAGATAGACCCTAATCTCTCCAACCAGATCCAGCGAGTGCAACCGTTTCCCCTCTAGTGAAGCAGGGTGCGAAAAAAAGGAAAAGATGATACCACCTTAGGCAAAAAAAGACAGAAGGGGCCGCAAGACCACCTTGTCCTGGTGTAACCTTAAATACGGTTCTCTACAAGAGAGAGCTGCCAACTCAGACACCCTCCTAGCTGAAGTAACGGTGACTAGGAAGGCTAACTTCCGTACCAAAAACGACCAAGGGAATTTCCCTGATAGGTTCAATGGGCTGTCTTTGCAGTACCGATAATACCAGATTCAGGTCCCAAGGACAGGGAGGATGAGTAATTGGTGGTACCACATGTGCCACCCCCTGCAGAAAAGTATTGACCAAGGAGTGCGTAGCCAGAGGTCTCTGAATAAACACAGATAAAGCAGAGACCTGTCCCCTGATAGTGGTCAAGGCAAGCTTTGAATCTACTCCAGCTTGCAAGAAGACCAGAATCCTTCCAATTGCATATCTGCGTGGGTGCCATCTTTTGGCTTCACACCAACCAATATAAGTCTTCCTGACTCTATGGTAGATCTTTCTAGTGGAGATCTTCCTCGCATTCATAAGTGTAGTCAAGGCTGCCCCAGAGATACCCCTCTCTCTCAGCACTGTGGCTTCAATAGCCACGCCGTCAAATTTAGCATAGGTAAATTCGGGAAAAGCAGTGGCCCTTGGGATAACAGATCCGGACGTATTGGTAGCCGCCAAGGACCGTCCACTGCCATCCTGACTATCTCCGGATAGCAGGAGTTCCTGGGCCATGCCGGAGCCACCAGTATGACTGCTGGTGTCTCTTCCTGAATCCTACGTTTAAGAGGTGTGGGAGCAGAGAGACTGGGGGGAAAGGCATACACTAGAGAGAACTGATCCCAAGGGAACACCAGAGCATCCACCACGATGGCAAAGGGATCCCTTGCTCTGGAAATGAAATGCTGGACCTTGTTGAACCGAGAGGCCATCAGATCCACTTCTGGAGTCCCCCAATGCCAGCATAATTCTTGGAAAACCTTGGCGTGCAGGGACCACTCCCCTGACATGACCTGCTGGCGACTTAGAAAGTCCGCCTTCCAATTTTCCACTCCCGGAATTTAAACCGCTGAGATCCTTGGCACATGACGCTCTGCCCATTTGAGCAATAGGCTCACTTCCTTGTGTGCCCCATTGCTCCTGGTACCGCCTTGGTGGTTGATATAAGCCACTGCTGTGGCATGGTCTGTCTGAACTCTTACTGGGTGACCTTGAAGCCTGACCGTCCAATGACTCCCAATGAGTTCCAAGATGTTTATGGGAAGCTTTTGTTCTGCTCAAGAGCAGGTTCCCTGAACTGTGAGGTCCCTCATGACTGCTCCCCAACTTGAAAGGCTGGCGTCCGTGGTGACCATCTCCCAGAAAACAGAGGAAGGATCTCCCCTGCATTAGGTTTGTGCTAACCAACCACCAACTAAGACTGTGCCGTGACCTGGGGTCAAAGTCATGTTACAATCAAAAGATTGAACTCTCTTGTTCCATTCTGCCAGAAAGTTCCTCTGAATTATTCTGGAATGAAATTGGCCGAAAGGCATAGCTTTGAATGAGGCTACCATCTTGCCCAACATACTCATACAGAGTCGGATTGACGGATGTCTCTGATCTCTTACCCGCCTTACCAGGCTCCTGAGATCGTTGACCTTCCTGAGGGGTAGAAAAACTTTCCCCTGTTTGGTGTCTAATTGTAAACCCAGATGTTCCAGGCATTGCACCGGAATCGAGGAGGACTTGCCCCGGTTGATGATCCAGCCCAAATTCTCCAGTACCTGGAGCGTTAAAGCCATACTGGACCTGAGCCTCTCCCTGGATTGATCCCTGATCAGGAGGTCATCCAGGTAACCTGAGATCAATACTCCTCTTGATCTCAAAAGCTCTAGCAAGGGGGCCAGCACCTTTGTGAAAACTCTGGGTGCTGTCGCAATACCGAATGGCAAGGCCACAAATTGGTAATTCTGCTGTGGTATCGCAAAGCGTAAAAACCTCTGGTGAGCAGGGAAGATTAGTACATGTAAGTACGCATCTTTGATGTCTATTGAGACTAGAAAATCTGCTCTTTTAAGAGGTGAGCACTGACTGAATGGACTCCATTCGAAATGGTCACAATACCAGAAACTGGTTTAGGGCCTTGAGATACAAAATTGGTCTTACTTCCCCATTTGGCTTTGGTACAGTAAACAGGTTTGAGTAAAACCCTGTACCCCTCTCTATTGCTGGTACCTCCACAATCACACCTTGCAGGGTCAGATGACTTAATGCTTTGAGTAGCTGATCCTTTTTTACCGGATCTGCAGGCATCCTTGACTTCAGAAACCTCTGAGGGGGCCAATCCCAAAACTACAGCTTGTAGCCTAGAGACGCTAGGGATAACATCCACTTGTCTTTGATGATGTCCTGCCATACTCCTGCAAAGCGCAACAGCCTCCTCCCCACTCGAGTGAGTGGGGGTGTCCCTTCACAAGGAAGGTTTGGACTTAGGCTTGGAGGACCCTTGGGCCCATGGCCTTTTCTGTCCTTAGCCCTGTTTACCTCTAAACACAGGGCCTTGTGGCCGTCGCCACTGCCTAGATCCTGTAAAGCTAGAGGAACCCGCAGTCGGAGGCTTAGCAGAAGACTGCTTAGCTGGCTTTTTGACTGGCAACAGAGTACTCTTACCGCCAGAGATCTTTTGAATGTATTTATCCAGATCTTCTCCAAACAGGCGCTCACCATGAAAGGGAAACCCTGTCAGTAACCTTTTTAGAAGGGAGCTCAGCTGCCCAATTCTTTAACCACAGAATTCTGTGCATATGCACAGACAAAAGGGCCATCCGAGAGACCTGCTGTATTGAGTCCTTCAAGGCATCTACAGCAAAGCATAAAGCCTGTGGTGGTAAATTAAGAGATTCCTCCTCTTCTGCCTCTTCTCCTGTATGCGTGACCTCATCACTCAGGCCTGGCACACCCCTATTGCCGAAACTGCCGGCTGAATGGCCGAGCTTGCTAGGGCAAAGGAGGCTTTAAGTAAGGATTCCAGCTTTTTGTCTGCAGGGTCCTTAAACCCCTGAGCATTATCCACAGGACAGGTCAGGGTTTTTGAAAGGGAAGAGACTGCGGCGTCCACTGCCGGCACCTCCCTTTTCTTCAAAAAAACTTTACTCCATGGGACACAATAAGGAGAATCTCTTGGGAGGAATTAAGACTATCAGGGTGTTGCCAATCTGCATTTACCACTTGTTCCAACAGTGGATGTAGAGGGAAGCCCTGAGAGCTCTGCGGGGCTTTCAATAACCCAAAGGAGAAGGTCCTTCCAGGTACCTGTACAGGAGGTAATCTGAAAGCAGTGCGCACTCTGCGTGTCAAGGCACGTACGAGTATCTTTTGTGACTGAGACCCTGAAGGATCCTGTCTTTCATTTGTCTCAGATTCCTCTGCGGCTGAATCCTCTGCTGGGATTTCAGGGAACTCCTCCTCCAATACCTCCTCCTCTTCATACATCCAATCCTGCTCCAGCCTAGGGGTGTCAGGAGATGGAGACCTGCCACACTTCTTGTTACCATGAGTAACAGCAGCAATCTTACCTGCTAGCTTGTTTTCCAAGCCAAATAATGCAGAAGACAGGTTCTCTTTGTGCCAAAGGTTGAAGAGGTAGCCGGCACTAAACCAGATAGGCGTAGTGGCTCAGATTGCCCTGTTGCCTCTGGTGTCTCAGGGGAGGCTATAGTGGCCAGTACCTTAGTAACCCCTTCTGGGGCTGTGGCCATAGCCTTAGGAGTGCTCCCCCCAGTGCGTCTCTTGGAAGCCATGGCTTGCTGTAAGACCTCCGTCCTCTTTAGCCACTTCCAATGCTGCCTGCTCGACTCCAGCTGCCCACCACCTGGACTCGCGTGCCCCCCAGAGGAATAGCCTGCCTGTGTCCCCACAGCGCCTGTGAGAGAAGCCGTCCTTACCTGCATCACCGTGCATTTAAAATGCCGGTTTGCGCCACGTGCACGCTCGGTTGTGCATGCTCCCGCGCCGCGGGCGCGCACCCACACCGCTCGTTCCAACTAATGTATTGCACAGCTCCCCCAGAGGCCGTCGCGAAAAACACAGGCAGACATCCCAACAGACTCACCGTTACCCTGGTGCACAAATACAGGAAGTGCAGGCGGCAATTTAAAAAAAAAATGGCAAGGCAAGACAGCATATTTTTAACATCTCTAAAAGGACACTTACCCTTCCTGCCGCAGGGCTTGGAAACCAGATGCCCAACCTTCACCCTACACGGTGGGTTGTGTCCCAAGGACCTTGGAAAGGACTGGGTACCCGTTCTGAGGGTCCTCTCCCTTGGACCTGTACAGCATCCTGCAGGCGTACCTTGGTTCAATGTACCAGATTTACCCACATGCAGGATCCAGCGCCACGCATGGTGGCTTACAGGCAAAACCTCGCAAAATTCTTCTGTCTTCTTAGCGAGGCCCGGGTACCATTTATATTAGCTTTAATGCTGTTTGAAATTGTTCCGGTATAAGGCTTGTCCCTTGATTCTTAAAGAACCAGTGTGGGAACCAACATATAAGCCCTAGAGAGCTGTCAAAGTGACCATCCACCTTCCAGACACTGGCAAAAAAACTGACGTGCTCCCAATATGGGAGGGGTTATATAGGAGAGGGTTCTTCCTGTTTCCTGTCTTTTTAATAAAACACCAGTGTCCATTCACCTATAGGTGGCGTATAACCCATAAGTATATGAATATATAGCCTGCTCTGTGTCCCGTGATGTCCGAGAAAGGAAAAAGAATTGTTGCTCTACATAAAGATGGCCTAGGCTATAAGAAGATTGCCAAGACCCTGAACCTGAGCTGCAGCACAGTGGCCAAGACCATACAGCAGTTTAACATGACAGGTTCCACTCAGAACAGGCCTCGCCATGGTTGACCAAAGAAGTTGAGTGCACGTGCTCAGCGTCATATCCAGAGGTTGTCTTTGGGAAATAGAGGCATGAGTGCTGCCAGCATTGCTGCAGAGGTTGAAGGGTGGGGGGTCAGCCTGTCAGTGCTGTCTTCTAAAGATGATGGACAAGAAAGCCCGCAAACAGTTTGCTGAAGACAAGCAGAGCAAGGACATGGATTACTGGAACCATGTCCTGTGGTCTGATGAGACCAAGATAAACTTTTTTGGTTCAGATGGTGTCAAGCGTGTGTCACGGCAACCAGGTGAGAAATACAGAGACAAGTGTGTGTCTTGCCTACAGTCATGGTGGTGGGAGTGTCATGGTCTGGGGCTGCATGAGTGCTGCCAGCACTGGGGAGCTACAGTTCAATTAAGGAACCATGAATGTCAACATGTACTGTGACATACTGAAGCAGAGCATGATCCCCTGCCTTCGGAGACTGGGCTGCAGGGCAGTATTCCAACATGATAATGACCCCAAACAGACCTCCAAGACGACCACTGTCTTGCTAAAGAAGCTGAGGATAAAGGTGATGGACTGGCCAAGCATGTCTCTAGACCTAAATCCTATTGAGCATCTGTGGGGCATCCTCAAATGGAAGGTGGAGGAGGGCAAGGTCTCTAACATCCACCAGCTTTGTGATGTCGTCATGGAGGAGGGCTCCAGTGGTAACCTGTGAATCTCTGGTGAACTCCATGCCCAAAAAGGTTAAGGCAGTGCTCTAAAATAACGGTGGCCCAATTTGGACATTTTCACTTAGCAGTGTACTCACTTTTGTTGCCAGCGGTTTAGACATTAATGGCTGTGTGTTGAGTTATTTTGAGGGGACAGCAAATTTACACTGTTATACAAGCTGTACACTCACTACTTTACATTGTAGCAAAGTGTAATTTCTTCAATGCTGTTGCATGAAAAGATAGAATAAAATATTTACAAAAATGTGAAGGGTTTACTCACTTTTGTGAGATACTGTAGATTGATAGCGGTACTCGCGAAAATGCTCCGGATCTCGGAAACCGATACCGGATGTGACATCCGCTTAGAAGCAGAATGCCACCTCCTCCGGCCGGCTTACTCCTCTGCAATCCCAGCCTCCTACTCCCAGTGCAGCGCTGTGTGAAAAAAAGCTCACAACACCAAAACAATCCCCAGCGGCTTAAGCAGCCGACCGGTACCAGCTATGTCTCAGATGGGCTTAGTCATGTCTCACCTCCGCTCGGCTGTGCTTGCTCAGGCGGGGGCAGTCTCGGTTGGGCTTGAGCAGAGGGGCGGTGTCGGGTTGGCTGTCCTCGGCGGGGGCGGTCTCAGCTCACCTCACCTCAGCTGTGTTCGGGCAGGGGGTTGGCCACAGTAATGTTAGGTAACTGACAAATGTATAATTACAGGAGATGGTTACAGCATCTTCGTTCTTATATGTCTGCAACTTCTGATCTTCTCCTGTAATATGTCTATGACTGCAACCTGTGATCTTCTTCTGTACTATGTCTGCAGCCACTGGTCTTCTCCTGTACTAGGTCTGCAGCCTCTGATCTTCTCCTGTAGTATGTTTGCAGTCTCTGACCATCTCCTGTACCATGTCTACAGTCTCTCACCATCTCCTGTACCATGTCTGCAGTCTCTCACCATCTCATGTACCAGGTCTACAGTCTCCCGTACTAAGTCTGCAGTCTCTGACCATCTCTGCAGTTCTGTACCAGGTCTGCAGTCTCTGACCTTCTCCTGTACCATGTCTACAGTCTCCTGTACTATGTCTGCAGTCACTTCTGCCTGTTGCCTCTTCCTTCCCTTCACCAGCTGTCACCTCTGCCCCCATGTCTCCCAATGACCCTCCCATTCTCATCCTCTTCCCCACCAGCGTTCACAGCCTTTTCCATTCCAACTCTTCCACCCCACAATCCCTATTTTACCCCACTCTCAACTACGCTGCCCTCACTTACCCCTCTACCCCCCTCCCCGCCCTCACCCCCCTTCCGCCAAACCACTCCTCTACCCTAATCTTCCAAGGCGATAGATATCGGTAATTTGTATCAGCCACTACCTGTGGTAAAGTATCGGTACTCCTGCTCGGTGGCAAAAAAGTGGTATCGGTGCAACCCTACCAAAAACAAAAAAGATTTGATGATTTCAAATATATGTTTGTATGACAATTTGAAACATTTTATTGATATTAACTATTTTTACTCTGTATTCCAAAGGATGTTTTTTTATCTTGAACATGTGACCAGCAGCAGAGGACAAGACGCTCCTCCTGCTTATGCTTCCCTGCAGACAGGCTGGGAAAGATCTGGGTCATGTGACAGCTGTACATTGTTTAGGAAAAAAGTACTTAGATGTTTTTATTATTATTAAAATAATTATAGTGCCATCATCCATATACAGAAAGAAGGGACAATGTAAATAAAAGTGTGTGTTTAATATCACTTTAAACGGCTACCATGACTGGCCAATAGGGAGTGTGCAACGTGGCTTACAAAGATTTCAGAGCAGGCAAAAGGGGTGTGCTGCAGGTTCCACCCTCCTCCTCTCCAAATCAACAAACTGGTACTGTCAACCGATAACTCTTTCCTTGTGAAGACCGAAAGTTCAGATTAGCAGCCATGAGAGAGCAGGCGCTAACAGAACTAAAAATCAGAAATTACAAGTGCGGAGGTTCAAATTTTAACAAATAGTTCATGGGGAATGTTTATTTTATTGTGCTAAATGTGTTAAAGGGTAACTGCAGTCTGCTCACATAATTTGTAATAAAACATCTTTGCCATTCTGAAGCTTTCCTCCAACCACTTTGAATATTATTTCATATATACTGTGATTCTGCACTTGCCAAATTTGCTGCAGATATCTTCCTCCACTAAGTCTGGCTGCATCCATTTTAACTTTCTGGATTTACACAGACACACACCTCCAGCTCTACAGCTCTCATTGGCCCTCTTATGACTCACCCCCACCTCCCTTCCTGGCAAAATCTCACGAAAGAGAGAGCTGTGCATGTCAAACGCTGAGGCCAAGAAACAGGAAGTGGGCTGTATAAGGTATTTACTGACAGAAAAAAAAATGTTTTACTATCCAAAGTTAAAATAAGGGCAGAAGATTTAATAGATGTAAAGTTGAAAAAATGACTGAAGAGACGCTTTAAGCTAAAAAACGCTGAGGGTTTAATATTAATTTAATGATTTTGAGTGAATGCATAACTGCAATAAATGATGTTCCTTAAATCATCCTGGAATTCAGCTTTAAACATGGCTCACGTTTACTAGAGAAAAAAGGAACAACATTATAGTCTCTAAAGTCACAAAAGCAACTGTTCAGCAAGCTACCCTTCAACTATATCACCAATGCCACAGGTAAGAACTGTACTTTGCTATCCATTAAAGCAGAAATATTACATGCAAATGGTACCTTTAACCGGCTGCCAGAATGGATTTTAGTTGTGAATGGCAACAGAACTTCATCAAAAGAAGCATAAGGCGGCAATGTAAATGTCACATTTATACACATGCAGCACAGAGCAAGTCTATAATGGAAGTTCTGCTTTAATGACTAGAAGGTCACTCTACTGATCAAAGTCATAGTCATTACAAATATTATGCCTTGTACCCAAAATTCTTATAATTCTCATGCGTAAGAGCTCAGCTTAAAGAGCAAGTTTATATTTAGTCCATATATATCCCCACCCCATGTAGTGAGGTCCTCAAACCTTCTAATGGCTAGTCCATACTCAGGGCAGTCTCCAGCCATTCAGCAGAGTACAAGCCATCCTCCACAGGAATTATAGAGCTGCGGTGCACATGGGCAGGGCAGCCACCAGAAATGTTGGGGCCCCTTACACAGCTTTAGACCTGCCCCCTCCTGTCTGACCACCAACATTCCCCAGGGCCCGCCCACTGTCCATCCCACCACACATGTTGCAGCCGCAGTAGGAATTATACACCCTGTCACACTTACAAGGTGTAGCCTGCCAAGCATGACCCATTCAAGTTAAGTGTGCAATGCATGCTAGTGTGGCATCCAAGGGATTACAAAAAAAAAAAAAACAGTGCACAGGCAGCACTGCCTCGCCCTATGCTTGCCATAAGACCTCGCGCCGAACCATAGGTGCTGGAGGTCCCCTCTCCATGTGACATAAGTTTGGTATTTTTATTGCCTATGGTTCGTGACAAAGCTGTCCCCAAACGGGGTGCCCCCTCCCATAGACTCCAATGTTAAGTCCGAAATTAACCCAACAATTGCCCGTCAATGACTGGTCATTTTGGGGACCCGATATGGCTGAACCATAGGTGCTGGAAGTTCCAAACTTGGACCAGTTGTTGCCCAGGGGGCCCTTTCTCTGTGACCCAAGTTTGGTATTTTGAATCGGTTATGGTTCGGGAGAACAGTGTCCCCAAACCGGGTGCCCCCGTCCCATAGACTCCAATGTTAAAGACTGCAAAAGTCTTAGTTGTAAGGGCCCCTTGAGAAACTTACAACAGTACTGCCTGTACCCACCAGATGGCGGCCCTGCACATGGGCACTAGGCCTAGTACTCCACTGGCATGCTTTCCTTGCAAAAACTGTGCAGGGCCAGCAATGTTCAATGCAGGGTAAAGTAAGTAATCTTATTAGTGTTTGTTAATGCACAAAAACCTTGTTTCCATGTATAGTCAGTAATTATATATGCGTAAACAGGTAGCCAAATATGCTCATTAAATATGGGCTCTGCTTCTTGCTCAGCAGTGCTGCTCATGGGTCTTGCAGATCCTCCTAATATAACTGCAAGTCTGAAAATTATAGACTTTTTCCAGTCTCTGATGTCATGGAACACGCTAATGGTCCTGGTAACCAAAGACCAATATGATCTTTGCCTAGGCTTTAAAAGGCACTTTGAGTGGGACAATGGGTATTTATTTATTTTTTTTAATCAAAGCAAGCGGTCCTATTTTACTTAAGATATGGCTTTGTACTACATGTTGCTTGTTCGAGTGTAAACTTTAAATGACAGGTTTGCCTTAATGTGGACCTATACAAATGTTGGTTAAAATTAAAGCGCCTTTAAAAGTGGAATTAAACTCATTTTTTTTTTTTTACTTTCATCCACCAGCAAGCTTACATTTTTTATAAAAAGTACCCAGGGCTTAAAATATTAGTTTTTTTTTTTCTATCAAAAGAACATGCTATACTTATCTGATCTGTGCAATGGTTTTGCACAGAGCAGCCTAGATCCTCTTCTTCTGGGGTCACCTGCCAGCACTCCTAGCTCCTCTTAGGCGACTGCCCCCATAGACAGCCCCTTTCTTTGGGGGCAATTTTGTGGGTTCGCTCCTGAGCCACCTTGTCTGCGTCCATTGACACAGACAGTGCAGCTCGGTCCCACCCCATTGTCACAGAATTTAGTTGACAGAAACAGGAGCCAATGTTTTTTGCTGCTATCAATCTTCCCGGTAAGGAGGGAGAAAGCCGAGAGAGCCGCTGCTCTTGTGCTGGATGGAAGTTGGGCTCAGGTAAATATAAAACCTTCAGTGTACAGCAGTCCCCTCGGCCCCCTAATGCTTACCTGAGCACCATCTCAATCTTGCGATGTCCACGAGTGCTCGGCTGTCCGGGACTCTCCCTCCTGAGTGGCTGAGACACAGCAGGGGTGTTATTGTCTCTCGCTGCTGCTAAAGTCAGCTAGCCAACGAGGAGAGAGAGTGGGCGAGGCGGGGCTGAACCACTGCTCCATGTCTGAATGGGCACACAGAGCTATGGCTCGGCTCGGGTGCCCCCATAGCAAGCTGCTTGCTGTGGGGGGGCATTCAACAGGAAGGAGGGACCAGGAGCACCAGCCAGGGACCTGAGAAGAGGAGGATCCAGGCTGCTCTGTGCAGCCTGGATAAAGTGGCTTACTTGACTTTAGGCTTGCTTAAGTTGCCAAGTATCATGGTGGTAAGATTTTGTTATCCTTATGTATGAGGCTAGGCTCACCACAACCGTGGACTTCAATAAGTCAGGTCCATAAATATTGGGACATCGACACAATTCTAATCTTTTTGGCTCTATACACCACCACAATGGATTTGAAATGAAACAAACAAAATGTGCTTTAACTGCAGACTTTCAGCTTTAATTTGAGGGTATTTACATCCAAATCAGGTGAACGGTGTAGGAATTACAACAGTTTGTATATGTGCCTCCCACTTTTTAAGGGACCAAAAATAATGGGACAGATTAACAATCATAAATCAAACTCACTTTTTAATACTTGGTTGCAAATCCTTTGCAGTCAATTACAGCCTGAAGTCTGGAATGCATAGACATCACCAGACGCTGGGTTTCATCCCTGGTGATGCTCTGCCAGGCCTCTAC
>BLSH010176785.1:1034108-1048883 GCA_018402905.1 Glandirana rugosa | reverse complement strand
TTACCCTATTACTCCCTTATTGTGTGAAGACCGGTACCTTGTCGGTTTTGTCTTCAGCAAGTGAAATGCATGCTCAATCGGATTCAGGTCAGGTGATTGACTTGGCCATTGCATAACATTCCACTTCTTTCCCTTAAAAAACTCTTTGGTTGCTTGCACTGCAGACTTTCAGTTTAAATTTGAGGGTATTTACATCCAAATCAGGTGAACGGTGTAGGGATTACAACAGTGTGTATATGTGCCTCCCACTTTTTAAGGGACCAAAAGTAATGGGACAATTTGCTGCTCAGCTGTTCCATGGCCAGAAGTGTGTTATTCCCTCATTATCCCATTTTTGCAAGGAGCAGATAAAAGGTCCAGAGTTCATTTCAAGTGTGCTATTTACATTTGGAATCTGTTGCTGTCAACTCTCAATATGAGATCCAAAGAGCTGTCACTATCAGTGAAGTAAGCCATCGTTAGGCTGAAAAAACAAAACAAACCCATCAGAGATAGCAAAAACATTAGGTGTGGCCAAATCAACTGTTTGGAACATCCTTAAAAAGAAAGAACGCACCGGTGAGCTCAGCAACACCAAAAGACCCGGAAGACCACGGAAAATAACTGTGGTGGATGACCGAAGAATTCTTTCCCTGGAGAAGAAAACACCCTTCACAACAGTTGGCCAGATCAAGAACACTCTCCAGGAGGTAGGTGTATGTGTGTCAAAGTCAACAATCAAGGGAAGAGTTCCCCAAAGTGAATACAGAGGGTTCACCACAAGATGTAAACCATTGGTGAGCCTCAAAAACAGGAAGGCCAGATTAGAGTTTGCCAAACATCTAAAAAAGCCTTCACAGTTCTGGAACATCCTCCTATAGACAGATGAGACCAAGATCAACTTATACCAGAGTGATGGGAAGAGAAGAGTATGGAGAAGGAAAGGAACTGCTCATGATCCAAAGCATACCAGCTCATCAGTGAAGCATGGCGTGGGCATGTATGGCTGCCAATGGAACTGGTTCTCTTGTATTTATTGATGATGTGACTGCTGACAAAAGCAGCAGGATGAATTCTGAAGTGTTTCGGGCAATATTATCTGCTCATATTCAGCCAAATGCTTCAGAACTCATTGGACGGCGCTTCACAGTGCAGATGGACAATGACCCGAAGCATACTGTGAAAGCAACCAAAGAGTTCTTTAAGGGAAAGAAGTGGAATGTTATGCAATGGCCAAGTCAATCACCTGACCTGAATCCGATTGAGCATGCATTTCACTTGCTGAAGACAAAACTGAAGGGAAAATGCCCCAAGAACAAGCAGAAACTGAAGACAGTTGCAGTAGAGGCCTGGCAGAGCATCACCAGGGATGAAACCGAGCGTCTGGTGATGTCTATGCAGTCAATTACAGTCTGGAATGCAAAGGATTTGCAACCAAGTATTAAAAAGTGAAAGTTTGATTTATGATTGTTAATCTGTCCCATTACTTTTGGTCCCTTAAAAAGTGGGAGGCACATATACAAACTGTTGTAATTCCTACACCGTTCACCTGATTTGGATGTAAATACCCTCAAATTAAAGCTGAAAGTCTACAGTTAAAGCACATCTTGTTCGTTTCATTTCAAATTCATTGTGGTGGTGTATAGAGCCAAAAAGATTAGAATTGTGTTGATGTCCCAATATTTATGGACCTGACTGTAGGTCCTGATTTTCTTACTATATGTGATGTTATTTGTCTTTATTTTTGTAAGTTTATGGAGATGTATGGCTTGGCATTATTCCAAAGTTATCTTCGAATGTGATTTAAACCTCTCTTGTACATTTTTTTTTTCAAGAAAAACTATTGAAAACAAAAAAAACGTAAGGCTTTAAATCATGCATAGTGTCCCTCTTCTATGGATATTGCTATAACTGTGTGTTGCTTACATTAATTGCGCATGTGCTTCTTCATTCTAATTCACAACACAAAGGCAGTGCCGTTGTCTTTGGTTTACATCGCAGTCTTTTCTGGCAAGGTGCTCTGTTCTTGTGAGTCCTCTCACTCATTCCTCATTGAGAAGGGGAGTATCCTCCCTTTAGTTCCACTTTAACAAAACGGTATGGCAATGTTGGAGTGTAGGTGTATTTTACCTGACCTAATGCGTACTGGTAATCTACTCTAATGGTTGACATTTTGGTGAGTTGTCATGGATTCTCACCTATCTAATGCAGCATTGTCTTGTTAACCCGTCCTCTTGGTACCCCATGCTTATAGACGTGTAGATACTGTTGCACATCTCTGTTACAGTTACACAAAAGCCAAAGCCAACAATGGGCACACATCTGCTTCAGGCATTCGTATTATTTTCCAGCCATTTTCAAGAATTTAGACAGTTCTGCTTCATTTTCACAAGGAGAAAACCCAACACAGGTATAACTTACCCATTTTCTGTGGAGGCAGCTTGATCGGCTTCAATGGCGGAGGACTCCACCTCACCACTGCATTCGCTCTCCTCTCTGGAAGGTCTGCGTGCCTTACTGTGTCCCATACTCATTTCCCTACAAAGAATTAAATTTGATTTTTTTTTTTTTACAAAGGATGTTACAGCTGGACTCCAGGGGAAAAGCTAAATACACAGATTATACATATATGGGACCGGTTTTACCTGTTAAAGGATTTGTATTTTTGCATATCAAGTCTTGAGCTCGACACAGTACAAGCAGGAAAATAGCAACACTTGCTCAGTGACAGGGATGCAGTGGTGTCATCTCCCACCCACAGCATATGATTGGACATTAAAAGAACAGCAACAGACTGATGACCTCATCTCTCTGACTGCTGTACTCTATCAGCGAGCTTCTTGTCAACACAGTTGCATGTAGCTCCCAATGCTGCCACTCCCCTTCCTAGTCTTTTTTTTTTCTTAATTCTTTAAGGTATGTGGTTGAAGATATTAGTATGGCATGACATACAAAAGTCAATGAAATCCATTAATAGACAAATAATACAACCATATCAAAGAATAAAGGCAACTCAACGAAATAACAGACAAGGTACAGCAATATAAGGTGTCCATAAACTGTGGGCAATAGCCTCTACAACAAATATATCCTGTTTTATAACCTGTAGTGTAGTGTGGTGGAAGACCAATAGAGAAATATATTTGTCACATACCGGGGGAAAAAAATAAAACACCTTCCTAGTCCCTAGAGTGGTACTGTACAGGAGCGTTGCAGTGCAGGAGACTGATACCAGATCAGATTCAGTTACTTGCATTTTGCGTTTATTTTTTTTAATTGTGATAATGTATTAATACAGTATGTAACTGCAGTACATTTATGTAATTTATATACAGTGGGTACAGAAAGTATTCAGACCCCCATACATTTTTCACTCTTTGTTATATTGCAGCCATTTGCTAAAATCATTTAAGTTCTTTTCTTCCCCTCATTAATGTACACACAGCACCCCATATTGACAGAAAAACACAGAATTGTTGACATTTTTGCAGATTTATTAAAAAAGGAAAAACGGAAATATCACATGGTCCTAAGTATTCAGACCCTTTTCTCAGTAGTAGAAGCACCCTTTTGATCTAATACAGCCATGAGTCTTTTTGGGAAAGATGCAACAAGTTTTTCACACCTGGATTTGGGGATCCTCTGCCATTCCTCCTTACAGATCCTCTCCAGTGCTATCAGGTTGGATGGTAAACGTTGGTGGACAGCCATTTTTAGGTCTCTCCAGAGATGCTCAATTGGGTTTAAGTCAGGGCTCTGGCTGGGCCATTCACTAACCGTCACGGAGTTGTTGTGAAGCCACTCCTTCGTTATTTTAGCTGTGTGCTTAGGGTCATTGTCTTGTTGGAAGGTCATCTTTCCCACGATTGCAACCAGCCGTCCTGTCCCTGCAGCTGAAAAACACCCCCACAGCATGATGCTGCCACCACCATGCTTCACTGTTGGGACTGTATTACAGGTGATGAGCAGTGCCTGGTTTTATCCACACATACCGCTTAGAATTAAGGCCAAAAAGTTCTATCTTGGTCTCATCAGACCAGAGAATCTTATTTCTCACCATCTTGGAGTCCTTCAGGTGTTCTTTTAGCAAACTCCTTGTGGGCTTTCATGTGTCTTGCACTGAGGAGAGGCTTCCGTCGGGCCACTCTGCCATAAAGCCCCGACTGGTGGAGGGCTGCAGTGATGGTTGACTTTCTACAACTTTCTCCCATCTCCCAACTGCATCTCTGGAGCTCAGCCGCAGTGATCTTTGGGTTCTTCTTTACCTCTCTCACCAAGGCCCTTCTTTCCCGCTCAGTTTGGCCAGATGGCCAGCTCTAGGAAGGGTTCTGGTCGTCCCAAACATCTTCCATTTAAGGATTATGGAGGTAACTGTGCTCTTAGGAACCTTAAGTGCAGCAGAATTTTTTTTGTAACCCTGGCCAGATCTGTGCCTTGCCACAATTCTGTCTGAGCTCTTCAGGCAGTTCCTTTGACCTCATGATTCTCATTTGCTCTGACATGCACTGTGAGCTGTAAGGTCTTATATAGACAGGGGTGTGGCTTTCCTAATCAAGTCCAATCAGTATAATCAAACACAGCTGGACTCAAATGAAGGTGTAGAACCATCTCAAGGATGATCAGAAGAAATGGACAGCACCTGAGTTAAATATATGAGTGTCACAGCAAAGGGTCTGAATACTTAGGACCATGTGATATTTCAGTTTTTCTTTTTTAATAAATCTGCAAAAATGTCAACAACTCTGTGTTTTTCTGTCAATATGGGGTGCTGTGTGTACATTAATAAGGAAAATAAATGAACTTAAATGATTTTAGCAAATGGCTGCAATATAAAAAAAGAGTGAAAAATTTAAGGGGGTCTGAATACTTTCCGTACCCACTGTATGCATAGAGTTTATTTTAAATGGCAACTACATACATTGATGCTAAACTATAAGGCCCCTTTCACACAGGTGTCATTTGTTCAGTTATGTAGTTTATATCAGTTTTTCGTTCAGTTTCCATCCACCCACTGGCGTCCTTCACGGTCTTTTAAGACCTTCTAAATCAAAGGAGGCGGAGGTGGACATTCAGGTTACGTGATTGAAAAAAGCAAACTTAGGATCGGGAGCTTTCCAGTCCCCGGTGACTTGTTGGGAGTGTGCAGGGCATGCATTCTCTGCACAGAAAAGTGTTTACATAGGGCCGCATTTATATTTATCTCTGCGTTTAAGCCCACTCGCCGAGAGGCTGCATATATGCGCCATATTGGTGGGAAGAGGTTAACAATGATGACCCCCTGCAAAAGAGATTTAAAGATTGGCAAGCAGGTCCCCCCCCAATCCATAGCAGGCCCTTCGGGTATGGTATGGCTTTTGGCGGGACCTCACTCCACAAAAAAATAAAATAAAAGGCATGAAGTCCCTCCAAAATCCATACCAGAGCCTTATTGGAGTATGGTTTGGGGAACCTCACACTGTTTATTTTATTTTTTTTTTTTTTAATTTAACACTCTTTTGTTTAAATTCTGACAGCAGGGACCAGTCACTGGTCACAGGATTCTGGCAGGTGCCGGCTCCTAACAACCACTGCAAAAAAAGGATGCAAAATTGTTGTTTGTTGACATCCATGTTGTTCTGCTTCGGTTTGTAAATGGAACAAAAATAGAGACTTGTTCCGCTTAAAAAAAAAATTAAATGATGGCGTGGCGCTACAATATTACCAGGCCAGTGGTCTCTGTCTCCTGCAGAAGAACTGCTCTGGTAGCGCATCCAATCTGAGCATCTCCTGAAAGATGCCCATGCCCTCAGACAGTCTTCTGTAGTATTACATATACTGAATATTATGTGCAGCCATTGAAGGATGAAAAATGAACAGCAATGCATTCCAATGTGTAAACAGATGATCATCCGTTTACATGTGCGCCTGTTAAGGTATTTTTTTAAACATATATTAGCGGTAATTCTGCGCTATTGAATTGTAAAGTAAATATATAGCAGCAGCCGTCATCCAATGATCCACCCTAAGATAAGAGTGCGTGACTAATTAAATGATGGTGTGGCGCTACCATATTACCAGGCCCAGTGGTGTGGTTTTATTTAAATTGAATTTGATTATGCGAACTACAAAATACCTCCCTCATCAATAGTGATAACACTAGGTTTCAACTCATCAGAATGCACACACTTAGGTCGTGTTCACACATGTGCGAATTGGATGCGTTTTTCACCGCATTCCAATTCACACGACAGGCGAGTGTGACCGGCTCTCAATGGAGCCGGTTCACACATGTCCAGGACGGCCTGCGGTGTGAATTTCAAAAGGATCCTGTGTGTTTTTGGGTCCGTTTCAATTGCAAATTCAGGCAAACATTCAGACCCGAATCGCACTTGAACCAGTGAACAGGAACGCACTGGACCCCAGGCTGAAAACCACGGCTGCACATATGTGAACCTGGCCTTATAGTGAATATATACTTTCAAACACATGAACTCGTAGTTGGTGCAAACTACAAACCACCACCCCTATCTACTTAAAGTGTTAAGACTGGGGAACTTCTGCAGGAGGCAGAGACTGTGAATTTTCTACTTACAGTGATTGTAAAGTCACTATGTGACTTTACAAGTATTGTGTGTGTGTGTTTATGTGTGTGTGTGTGTGTGTTTTTGTGTGCGTGTGTGTTTTTGTGTGCGTGTGTGTAAAATGAAAAGGCTAAATACCTTTTGTTACACCGCAGCTGTGCGGTCAGGTGATCCCCCTGTACTGGCCAACTCCAATCTATGGGGAGAAGCGAGAGGGGCCGAGATTCCCCTCTGACGTTAGCCAGCTAGCAGAGGGGGATCTTGGCCCCTCCCGCTTCTCTCCATAGATTGGAGTCGGCCAGTACAGGGGGATCACCTGACCGCACAGCTGCGGTGTGACAAAAGGTATTTAGCCTTTTCATTTTTAATAAACACACACACTGTAGTGGATGGCACCATGCCCGGAGGGGTAGTTGAATATTAGCTGTATCATGCAGCTTAATAGCATCGGGAGCGGCAGCAGGAGATCCACTCAAGATGACAAGGAGGAAGGGGGAGAGGGGAGAGACTGTCAGAGGAGATCAGCAGAAGACTGAGGCAGGTAAACTGACCACGGTAATCAGGGCTCAGCAGCCATGATTATCGTGGTCAGCAGAGGCAGGGGGACACAGGAACTGGCAGGATCAGCCAGGTTTTGTACAAATTAGGAAGGGAAAAATCACATAGCACAAGCACTGTGCTATACAGCATGCCTTAAAGGAACATGATATTAGTTGTTTTTTTAGGGTTAAAACCACTTTAAGATCACTGGCAGCATATTCTTTAAACAAGGCAGTGATCCTACTCCCAGAAGTGACTGCTATGGTCCAAGAGGTGCACAGTAAGTATCAAAGGGTGGCATGAGGCCAGAAGACAACAGATAGGGCACCAGGAGGAGGAGCCCGGGTGGGTTGTGACTACATATGTAGCACAATAAAACTTAGAAGTAGAATTGTATCTCTTGTAGTGTAGCTCGTGTAATTTTCTTTGTATCTTGGGTGAATGGGTCTTGCATGAGCCAGACAGCCAGCACCCACAGCCGGAGAGACCAATTCTATGAAGCGTGGTCACACACTGCACTGCCCTGTATTTAGTAGGAAGCTGCCCTAATTTACCTTTGGACCATGTGCTAATTATAGGGCAGTGATGCTCAACATCTTTAGCTCATATGCAACAAAGAACGTGAGAGATTTAGGTTTCAAGACGAACAGACTTTTCACTCCTAAAATGTTTGCAGTCCATCTGTTCCCAGACACAAGTGTGGCTAACAGTATGACAAATGTTGCTTCTATTCAGGGCCACATTCAGACCATAATAAAGTGCTTCCTATCCCAGGTGTAAGACAATCTGGTGAAATACAGAGGCTTCAAACACCAATATTGCCGAGATTTACACAGAAGCAAAGACAAAAATGAGGAAATTCCTTCCAGAATCTGAGAACTACTCCAATAATTTATAAGTAAAGAGCCCGCAGAGCAGTGAAATGGTGGCCAGAAAATGTCCTCAGACGTCACAGTTTAATAGGAAATACTCACTGAATCTGGCTTTCCAGGGTCTGTATATGCAGCTGTTTCTCATTTAACAGCTTCTTCATGGCTTCTAGCTCTTTCTGCTTCTCGGCAAGATCCCTTTGAAGTCTGTAATTTGTTTCTTCTAACGTCTCGCAGAAAGCCTAAGTGAACAGCAATGTTCAGTCAAATTTGGAAGACAAAAATAAAAAACTGCTAACATCATAAAGCAGAGAAGAAGGCATTATACGGCAGAGAAGAAGCCATGGGATTAGTCAGCCTGCGGCTTTTTAGCTGCTGTGGAACTACAGATCCCAGCATGCTTCTTCATCTCATATAAGCCTAACTGTGGAGTCACAACTTCCTAAGCCTGCAGTAAAATAGGAAGATAGTAAACAAGCCAATATGAAAATTAATTACAAAAACAAAACAAACACTCACCCTGCTCTCTTCTAGACTATCAAAAGGACCAGGAGGATCATCTAAGCAGAGAAACAGCCTCACCGAGGCACTGAAAGAAAAATACATCTCATTAATATAGTTTATTTCAGATCGTGCACAACCAAAATATGACATGCTAAAAAAGGGAATTCTGTCCCAAAAAAAAGTTATTATGCATTTTAAGCCCAACCTTATCCCAAACCTGTTTTTTTTTTGTTTGGATAGAATGGGAAAGAGTCATTTGCACTGCTGTCTGTATCCACACAGTGACACCAGGAGAACAGATAAGAGGGTGGAGTGGTCACCAGCAACAGAGAAAGAAATAAAAACCATCTCATTATCCTGGTAATATTATTGTGAATATTTTGGAAACAATTCCATACAGGTCCTAACAAAGTCTGTAAAGTGAAACTTTAGGCCAGAATTAGAAATAGTAGGAATTTTAATGCAGAAGCGACAGGCTTTGTCTCTTCCACAATAAAGTGGATGCAAACCCGATTCATGAAATTTGAGCTGGGCACATATATCTGCAGTGTTTTAATAGCTCTCTTCAGAGCACCCATAGCGGTCTCTTGTTCAGTTCCTCTGCCATCAGCCTGATAAGTTCTCCCTCACATATGATAAAAGCAGCCAGAGTTTGGTGTTGGGGAGGGAGTTATAAATAGATTAGCAGTGCCCTGAACTATACAACGAACGGAGCTGAAAGTCTCTACCTATGAGGAGAGGGGGTGTGTACCTTTCCTCCAATCAGCGGTCTTGGCTGTATGCCCAGGCCTCACTGCAGTGTTAACCAGGTGTATCATCTGAGGCTGTTCACTTCACTAGTTATATGTGAGGTTTACATCCTCAAAGAGGGAACAGACCCTCTAAAAAGCAGCCTGCAGAACCTTGCGTCCAAAGGAAGCATCCGCAGAAGACAGCACATCCACTTTGTAGAACTTAGTGAAAGTGTGCACCGATGACCAGGTGGCTGCCTTGCAAACCTGCGCCACTGACGCCTGATGACGGAAGGCCCAAGAAGCACTAAGTGCCCGAGTAGAGTGCACCGTTACAGGGAAAGGAGGTGCCTGACCCTTGATAGAATAGGCCTGAGTCACCGTCTGTATGATCCATCTGGAAATGGTCGCAGAAGAAGCGAACAGCCCCTTTTTTGGCCCATCTGTGATGACCGACAGTGAGTCTGACCTCTGAGTAGCTGCCTCAGTAGCTGCCAAATACACCCGAATCGCCCGAACCACATACAGGGCATGCAAAGCAAATTCCTTAGGATGTTTGAACCTGGGACACAGGGACGGCAACACAATGTCTTCATTCAAATGGAAATCAGAGACTACCTTAGGGAGGAACAACGGACATGGGCAAAAGAACCATCTTAACTTTGTGGACTACTAAGTAGGGTGTACGATAAGAGAACGCTGCCAGGTTCTGACACTCTGCGAGCAGAGGTGATAGCTACCAAAAAGGTCACCTTCTGGGACAGCGTAAGCAGGGGAATCTCCTGAATATTTTCAAAGGGGGGCTTCTGGAGAACTGAAAGCACAAAATACAGATCCTGCGGTGGGTAGAGGAGACCACAGCAATGGAATCAGATGTCGAACCTCTTGAATAAAACTATGTACCATTGAAGGGGGGGGGGAGGGAGTGGAGCGGAAACACCATCAGCAGCCAGCGTCCCAGCCATGAAGCCATTCCGCTGGTGGCGTGCCCCCCACCCCCAACGGTAAAGTGCAGCACACCATCCCCTGCCATTTACCAACCCACCACACTACCCCTGGGGAGATGACCCTCAGGGGCCACCAAACCAGAAGGGGGGGGCCTGAGGGGAACCCGCAGGTTCGACCGTTCCAGGGAGGAGTCCACCCCAAACCCATCCAGGGAGAAGGGGGGAGGGGGACAGCTACTCACCATACCAGGAACCAGCTGGTCACCACTCCAGACAGAACCTCCTCCCCATCGAACTGGGGGGCTGTCGGCCAGAAGGAATGCTGCGGCTCAGGCCGCAACTCGGTCATATGCGACTTTGAGAGACGTTTTACTCACAGGCCAGCCCCTGTCCAGTGGGGCAGCTGACGTAGCGCAGAGCTGTGGTCTGCACGCGCTCGCTGGCCAGACCGGGGGGACCACTGGATCTAGATGCCCATTCAGGCAGTTGATTGTAGATCTCACAGGAAAAAAACAGGAGAAAAAAGCCATGTAAAAAGGAAAAAAAAAATGCCAGGACTAGAGATCCGGCAGGGAACTAGGTCCTTACTCCTGACTAGGCAGAAAAAACTGAAGGCCTATAGCAGAGAGGGGGATATATACCACCTAGGACTGCCCATAGGCATAGCCAAGTCTTTTTTCGGCTTGGAGTCCCTCCTGTAGGGGGCGATATAACCCTATGGTTCTGAATATGGAGCGCTGTGTCCGTCAATGAATGAAAGAGAAAATCAGTTTTTGCCTGCAGTTGGGTAGTAGGAAAAACAAATTCTCTCTTACTATTCATCAATTTTTTTTTTTTTTTTTTTTTTTTAACAGAAAGTTTTTTGAACAAATCAGCATTACATTAGAAGAATGTTCAAATAAATACTATTCATCTTTTGAAAGCGGTGAAGGCTTGCATTCCACTTCGGTGGAAGCAAATATGTCCACTCACAAAATCTCTTTGGTTCGCAAAGGTTAATGAGATCAGGGACATGGAAGATCTTACTGCTACTCTGCATAACACTCAAGAGAATGCCTAAAAATTGCCCAAAAAAATGAATACAAGCCAGAGGGTGGATAAAGCCTGCCTTTTAGTTACACACAGGTTTGGCTAGTGCAAATTACAAAGGTGCAAGTCTGTAAAAATCCATAGGTAACATGCATAACAGAATGACTCATATAAAGTGCATGATGTACACTCAGTGAACTATATTGTAAGATCTGAAATAAAGTTCATGACAAAAGTCCACAAGTATTCCTGTAGCGACACCAGGTGCATGTAGAGGAGCCTCCCCCGTTAAATGAAAAGGCTTACCAAATAATATGGACACAGACAGACATATGTCTGCTGAGTCAAAACAGACAGAGGGTGTAGTACCCAATATGCATTCAGATCCACCCGTGATGCAATCCTCCACCAAATAGATTTAACCCTTACCGACTGGAGTGGACACAGTCAGGCGTGTGCCAGCTGGGTCAAAAATAGCAGAAATGTAGATTGCAGGGGGTGTAGTACACCTCAGGCTCTGAAGGTGCTCGATGACTTGCTGCACTGTGGAATTTGCTTTGATTACTTCAACATAGCCATGATCATCCCACAAAGTCCTCATAACTGGTAACTTCGGATTATTTGGAGCATACGATTAGCAGTTATGAGAACATTGCGGGATGATCAAATCTACATTTCTCCTATTTTTGACACAGCTGACATACGCCTGACTGTGTCCATTCCAGTCGGTAAGGGTTAAATCTATTTGGTGGAGGATTGCATCACGGGGGGATCTGAATGCATATTGGGTACTACACTCTCTGTCAGTTTTGACTCAGCGGACATATGTCCGTCTGTGTCCATATTATTTGGTAAGCCTTTTCGTTTATCGGTGGAGGCTCCTCTACATGCTCCTGGTGTCACTACAGGAATATTTATGGACTTTTGTCATGAACTTTATTTCAGATCTTACAATTCACTGAGTGTACATCATGCACTTTATATGAGTCATTCTGTTATGCACGTTACCTATGGATTTTTAAAGACTTGCCCCTTTGTAATTTGCACTAGCTGTATCAATATCGCTGGTATTTTTGATTTTAGCGCTGCATTATTTATCATATCGCCTGTTTCGAATTTGTCATTTGTTGTGCTGGTAGCTTTAATTATTTTGGATATTACTTTAAGATTTGCGCAGTATTACCACAATTTATTTTTCATTGTGCACTATTATAACCTTCTAGCCACCGGCGTCCTCACAACCAATGATGCCATTGGTTAATAAGGACTATGTCGGGTCAATCACAGCCAGTGAGTCAATAAGGGGAGGGGGGGGAGAAAGAGAGAGGGGCGGGGCCAAACCATGGCTGTGTGTGTGAATGGAAACGCACAACAGCTGCTCGAGAGCGAGCTAGCTTGGGTGCCCACGTAGCAAGCAGCTTGCTCTGGGGTCAATAGGCAGGAGATAGGGGCCAGGAGCACTGGTGGAGGACCCCAGATGAGGAGGATCGGGGCTGCTCTGTGCAAAACCACATAAAAAAAGCTGCCTTTAATAATCACTTTAAACATACTCTGGCAACCAGAGTAATCTGTCAAGTACTCACTTCTTCGTCCTAGGGAGAACATTCTGCCCCCCCACCTACCCTTTAAAAGGAGGGGAGATTGGGACTTTTAATGAGGCTGGACGGCGAAAATTGCATTGAAGCAAAGATCACTTATATTTAAATCAGAATACAGCATTAAAGCAATACATGTCATACAATATTGCACATAGATAGTTTAGACAAATTGAGATAATAGTTGAATAATTGCAATAGACAGTAGATGCAATGTAATCATCACTTGGAGGGCTCTACGTGTTTCGTGACCTGTGTCACTCGTCAGGAGCCAAAAAGACATGCATCTAAATATATCTGTAGAAACAAAAATTGTAGAACTATAAAAATTTGGTCAACCATAAAAAATTGTAATAATTGTAATGACCACAACAACAAGAGCACCTACCCTGACAACCACGCTAACCTGGACGCCCACCCGCACACTCAGATGTGGACACCGGGGGCCCTGCAAACACGCCACTCCGGGAGCTGAGGGGGCGGGTAACCAGGCCTGCAAAACAATACGCAGGAAACCTCAAGGAGTGAAAATAGGTGAATGAGGTAACCACCATCATAGTGGATTGAAAATGGGAGTGCTGGACAAGAACAGGTGGCTAGGGGAGGGGAGGGCCGTGCAAGAGGAAGTAGTGGGTAGTGCATGGAAGGGAAATGAGAGAAAGGGGACTTACCGTGGAAACAAGGGGATCCATGGAAGGGGGTGAAAAGTGCTGTGCCCGAAAGTGAGGAATGCGCCCAATACACTCATTGAGCCAGTCAGGTTTAAAGGGGTATGTTAATATTTAATTTTTATTCATTTATTATTTTTAGCTACAATTCTTACAGACCCACAGCAACGGATTAGGGTTCCCCCTTGGCGCCCATGAGCCTTGGTGCGGCACCTCCTCGCTCTGGTGTGCATCGGGTCCCAGTGTCCCCGCCACTTCCGGGAGCTGCGATGCGTGCTTAGGGCCCCCCTCCTCCTCCGCCTGTCCGCACGCATGGGGATAGAGGCGGTGCCTCTGACCACGCATCGACGTCACGTCCCATGGTCGGATGGGCGGCGTCTGGTTGACGCCGCGCTCCGGCACGTGTGTTTCCATCTGGCGGTCCTTTGAAGAGAATGGGTATCACACTACGGGGCAGCCTATGGCTGCCCGGGTGTTGGTGCCATTTTCTTCTCCTTGGGACGCCCACGTGACGTTGGGGGAGGTCCTGCCTAGACACATAGGAGCCTCTCCTCATTTCCAGCATTCCTCACTTTCGGGCACAGCACTTTTCACCCCCTTCCATGGATCCCCTTGTTTCCACGGTAAGTCCCCTTTCTCTCATTCCCCTTCCATACACTACCCACTACTTCCTCTTGCACGGCCCTCCCCTCCCCTAGCCACCTGTTCTTGTCCAGCACTCCCATTTTCAATCCACTGTGGTGGTGGTGGTTACCTCATTCACCTATTTTCACTCCTTGAGGTTTCCTGTGTGTTGTTTTGCAGGCCTGGTTACCCGCCCCCTCAGCTCCCGGAGTGGCGTGTTTGCCGGGCCCCCGGTGTCCACATCTGAGTGTGCGGGTGGGCGTCCAGGTCAGCGTGGTTGTCAGGGTAGGTGCTCTTGTTGTTGTGGTCATTACAATTATTACAATTTTTTATGGTTGACCAAATTTTTATAGTTCTACAATTTTTGTTTCTACAGATATATTTAGATGCATGTCTTTTTGGCTCCTGACGAGTGACGCAGGTCACGAAACGTGTAGAGCCCTCCAAGTGATGATTACATTGCATCTACTGTCTATTGCAATTATTCAACTATTATCTCAATTTGTCTAAACTATCTATGTGCAATATTGTATGACATGTATTGCTTTAATGCTGTATTCTGATTCAAATATGTGATCTTTGTTTCAATGCAATTTTCGCCGTCCAGCCTCATTTAACCACTTGCCGACCGCCGATCGGAGATTGACGGCGGCAAAGTGGCTCTGTAACGCAAAACGCCGTCATACGACGGCGGCTGCGATACAGAGGTACTGTGAGCGCGCGCGCGCC
>BLSH010176785.1:1017357-1033583 GCA_018402905.1 Glandirana rugosa | reverse complement strand
CAGGTTGTGTTGCGGTTACGAACGGACTAAGAACTAGTCAACTTCACATTGATACCATTCCTGGCCACATCAGATGCTGGTTCTCATCATAACTACCATTGATACCATTCTGATATCTTTATCCTAACCCCTCCCCCTCTCCACTCTCTCCTGTTTCTACTTCCACCTTTCCAATCTGTTCCCAGTTTATCTTTTGGTACTAGGTGTACCTACCCTGAAATTTGCTCCAGACTTAGGGCATTCCTTGTCATGGAGGTAGGGACAAATGGATAATTTTCCTCCCCTCTAACCCTGAAATTGGTGAATTCCTGCACGACCGCGCAATTGTCAGTTAAAGCGACGCAGCGCCGAATCGCAAAAAGGGCTCCGGTCCTAAAGCTGGAAATCCTTCCGGTCCTTAAGTGGTTAAAGTCCCAATCTCCCCTCCTTTTAATAGGTAAACAGGGATGGAGGTACTGTTCCTTACGGGATTCAGACCTCGTTTAAAGTCCCATCCATGTGGATCATGGTTTTCTATTTGACCCTTGTCTAACCTTTCCACCTTCATCTTTGTCCTCTCTCACCTCTCCCCCTCCCCAATCCTATTTCTATAGTCTTACCATAGTTACCATCAATACTACTCTTGGTCGTAGACTACACCGGTCCTTACCATAGTTACACTTCAACTGATCAAGAATCAGGCAAGCATTGGCGTTGTGTTGGACTCACCAGCTAACAAGGTGAGTGCTCCTTCAGGATCAATGATAGTGTACAAAGTCCACTAACCCATAGCAAAAAATAGATTTTAGTTTATTATAATTAGAATAAAGCCATGCTAACTAGTTTGTAAAGTTCATAGCATTGAAACAGCCCACTGTTTACGCCCCATTGATAGAATTGGGCTAAGTTCATAAAGCAGTAGAAGTGGAACTTCCGCTTTAAGGGAAGGTGACCCCCCCCCCCCCCGACATGCCACAACTGGCATGTCATTCTTTTTTGGAGGGGGGACGACGACCCAGGTCCACTTCCTCTCCTAGAGCCGCGGCTCCGGAAGGAAGTTCACCTTCCCTCTCTCCCTCTTGGAGATCTTCTGGTACACGTCACAGGTCCCAGAAGATACACCGAGCCATTCACAAGGCGCAGTGCAGCTCACGATTGCGCAGTGCGCGTCCGGCTTGGAAGCCAAAGCCGGGTTTCCACACTTGTGATGCCGGCGTCGCCGAGAGGAAGGGGAGAAGAGCGAGCCCTCGGGTGGCTGCATCGCTGAACCGGGGGACAGGTGAGTGTCCGATTGTTAAAAGTCAGCAGCTACCCTTTTGGTAGCTGCTGACTTTTAACCAGGTGGAACTCTGCTTTAATTAAACAATCATGTGCAACAATATGGGATGGTTAACACCAGTTCACATGTACATGCTGGTCTGTATTGTGTAGGCTTGGTGAGCTGCATTATTACAATGCATTTACATCTTTTTTTTCGGGGGTGATTTGAAAGACATCTGTGCGGGTTCATGCACAGATATCTATTGAAATCGCCCACGAAGTTGCCAAAAGTAGTGCAGGAACTACTTTTGGAAATCGGCACCGCGCCAAATGGTTCAGTGCTGTTGCCGGTAATAGGCTGAGATTTGGCATACGATTTGACATGCCAAATCGTACCGATGGTGTGAACAGGGCACTAACAATTGTCTTCCATGTACCGGTTCAACATTGAAATGGCTGGGTTAACAGCCTCTACTCCTTTAGAAGGCAAACCCCAGTGATCCTTCCTTTCAATAAGGAAGTGCTTTTTTTTTTTAAATTCTGAGAATCTCCACCTGCTTCCAGTAAAGCAGTACTGGTAGCCCCTACCCTGAGGCTATCACTCCAGACTACTGGACTAAATATAAACCAAAACAGTTGAAGCAATAAATTACGGAAGGGATTGCCATTGCAGGCTCCCTGGACATAGGGCAGTATAGGTGGTCCGCAGATAAGGATCAGCACAATAGAACGTACAGGATGTGTTGCCATCAGGGGGTACTGTACAGGCTTTGTTCAGGGAGAGTGACATGGGAAGAATTCCCACAGAATCATATTTTATGCAGCACTTAACTCAAACTGTCATCCTGCCAAAATCAAACTACACTGTTCCTTGTTATGGGGAGAGCTGTTAGCCCACAAAGTCACAACAGTCTGAAAAGGAGAAAGAGCAATTATTCATGTGCTTCCCCGTTGTAAAGACCTATTATACTACAAGAGCCACTGTGTGACACTGTTCCCAGCAAAGGCATTTCCAACTGACCTCTTTCCACCCTCTTAGGGGACAGGCCATCGCTGCTAACGTGAACATCTTTTGTGCGAGCATAGCTGTGTACAATATAGCAAATATGCTATTGAGTTTATTTATTTTATGGTTACAAATAAAATAATACATGTATTCTCTTTCATTTTTCCCAATCTCTTTCACATTTCTGGGCTGGTTCACACATACGATTTTCAGTGCAGTACCTTTAATTTTACTGGGCTGAAATCACACTGGACCATACCAAAAAGTAGTGGCTTAGACTACTTTAACTACTTCCGGACCACCCAATGCACATTTACTGCGGCAGGACAGCCCGGCTGCGGGAAACATCGTACCCATTTGCGCTTCCCGGTCTGAGGTGCGCGCACGCCGCTGGCGTCTTGCTCCCACTGTGCTTGGACACAGCGGGGGCCAGTCAGCGGGTCCGGCGGCCTCTGGCCACCCGCGATCATTTGAGGGAATGGCAGAACAGTGGTCTACCTATGTAAACAAGGCAGACCATTGTTCTGTCAGAGAGGAAGAGAGAGATCTGTGACTCCCAATCAGGAACACCAATCTCTCTCTTTGCCTACATAGGGAACACATGTAACCCTTTGATTGCTCCTGATGTTAACCCCTTCCCTGCCAGTGTCATTTATACTGTGACAGTGCATTTTTTTAGCACTGATTACGGTTTTGGTGTCACTGGTCCCCAAAAAGCATCACTTAGTGTCCAATTTGTCCACTGCAATGTCGCAGTCCCACTAAAAATTGCTGACTGCCGCAATTACTAGTAAAAAATAAATAAAAAGGCCCTAAATCTATCCCATAGTTTGTAGACACGATAACTTTTTTTTACCAAAATATGTAGAAGAATACAAATTGCCAAAATGAATACATTTTATTTTTTTTTACATATTTTTATTGGATATATTTTATAGCAGAAAGTAAAAAATATATATTTTTTTTCAAAATTGTTGATTTTTTGTTGTTTATAGCGCAAAAAATACAGAGGTGATAAAATACCACCAAAAGAAAGCTCTATTTGTGGCAAAAAAAGAACGTCAATTTTGTTTGGGTACAACATCGCACGACCACGCAATTGTCAGTTAAAAATGGCCTGTTCATTAATGGGGTAAATCCTTCCGGGGCTGAAGCGGTTAAAGAATACGTTTATTCCACCCCCTCAGTCCCCATTATGACAGCGATCTTCTCCCCGCAACTGTGGTCATAAACTGAAAGAAAAACAAGGCTGTGCTGGGTTCCACCCACCGACCGCTCATTCATTCATTCATTCAGAGTTCTGTGAATGAATGAACTACAACTACCATCATCCATTGCGGCTGTTGGCTTGTACTTCTCAGCTAACTAGCAGGTCGCTGATGAGCGCTCTAGGTAGTCCATTGATGCCTTCTGTCATTCAGTAATTGCCTTCCCGTACAAGGTATGGGCAGACAGTTACAGACGGCCTGGAGGAGCTTGGGATCCGCCATCTGCAGATCATGGGTGCAATGCTTTACAGGCTCCTAATAAAAAAATAAAAATGCACATTTTGTTTTACCTGCAAAAAAGATGTGCGCACCCCTGAACTCTGCACGCAGTGCACCCCTGAACTCTGCACACCTGACGCAGCGCACCCCTGAACTCTGAACCCTGGGCGCAGCGCACCCCTGAACTCCGAACCCTGGGCGCAGCGCACCCCTGAACTCCGAACCCTGGGCGCAGCGCACCCCTGAACTCCGAACCCTGGGCGCAGCGCTCTCCTGAACTCTGCACCCTGTACGCAGCGCTCTCCTGAACTCTGCACCCTGTACGCAGCGCTCTCCTGAACTCTGCACCCTGTACGCAGCGCTCTCCTGAACTCTGCACCCTGTACTCAGCGCTCTCCTGAACTCTACACTCTTCATGTAGCACACCCCTAAAAAAATAGAGATCTAGTCTTACAGATACAAACAGCCCTTTGAGAGCACCCTTATTGCTGATGCCGCGTGTGATGAGAGTTTGACATCCCTGACCCAGTCCATTTAGAGATGCCTTGCATTCATTCAGAAAACTGCTGTAAATGGCATCCCTGCCATGCAAGCAACCCTGTTTTGAAAAACGATGATCACAGTAGAAGCGGAAACTACTACAGTGGCTTTCCACTTCCATAAGTATGGCATATGTATACCTACAATAGTCCAAGCTGAACCAATATAATGTTGCAATAAAATCCATGCCTGGAGCTCAGCTTTAAATGTATAAAAGGTCTACAATGCATATATGAAGTACAGCATACTTATCCGGGGCTTCAGTTTCTCATGCAGCTGCTGCTGTAGACCAGTCCACTCCCATTTAGGAGGTATCTGACATTCTGGGAAGTGGGAACCCCTTTTAATGAAGGAGAGTTATATCCAAACACACCCACTGTAGATTTCTTGCTGTCACTCTCATAGCTCGATGCACCAAACTGTCAGATCTAGGATTTAGATCTGATAAACTGCAGATACAGTATGCTTTAATAAATGGTCTACATCTAAAATTATGAGCGCCTGAAGAGCACTTCTGATTTTTCTAACTTTCTAGACTGTAGAGTTAAATTAGCCATACAGGTTAAGATTTCTCTCAATCAGCCCTGCAGGCTGAATGAGGAAAAAGCATTCAATTCCCCTGCCCATGCTAAACAGCATGGATGGACGAATTTGCAGCACCACCTATTGGCTACCTACCTATGGCTGCCACCTCCCACAAAAGTCAATTGAAAAATTTACTCTCATGGAGCCGGGTGGTGCGCCAGGGACGCCCACAGAACAAATTGTGAGCAATTCAGCAGGCATGGCCAAAACTCGATCCATGTATGGCCAGTTTTAGAATTTCAGTTTAAACATTTTACATGCACGCACCACAGGCCTGTAGAACATCCTGAAGATGTTTTGCTTACACCAACCTATTAAAAAGATCATAAAAAGGTCTATTTCACACTGAATGGCTTTCAGCTAATCTGGACTCCATTTCTCCACTTTATAGTTTTCATCTACCTAAATTTTTAGAAGGTGAGAAGATGTCAATGATTTTAATGTCTTATTTACAGAGAATAATAATGAACTGTATAAAATTACTGCTTGGCTTCAAACAACAGAGGGAATAGTACACTGCACTGCGGTCACTATGATTATTATTTTCATCTAGATTAAAACTAGTCTGACAGCTATAAAAGCATTAAACCAACACTGAACTGGCCAGATAGGATGTAATAAATATGAGTAGGTGGAGGGTCAACAAGCTTCTCAGAGAAACCTCAACTGGGGATGCTGCACGTCTTTTTATTATGCAGGATTGCTATAGCGCCAACAGTTCAGGCAGCGCTTTTCAATAAAAAGGGGGACATTGCAATTACAATACAGTTCAATACAGAAGGAATAGGAGGATCCTGTTCTTGGAGCTTACAATCTAATATGTCTTTTGCAGAAAAGTGCAGAAGGCACAAATGAAAACGGCCAGCCTATCTACAAAGCATCTGATTATAAAAGTTGTAATCTTTTCTTACAGTGGAACTAAACTGTATCTGAGCACCACAAACAGAAAATGATTTAAATGTTAATATTTTAAAAGAAATTCCCCCATCCATGTCTACATTCTTTATTTTGCGGAGACTAGCATTTCTAGCCATGGCCACCTTGAATAAGGGCAGATGATTCATGTAGCACAGGTATCTTCAAACTGCGGCCCCTCCAGCTGTTGCGGAACTACACGTCCCATAAGGCATTGTAAAGCTCTGACATTCATAGACATGACTAGGCATGATGGGAACTGTAGTTCCTGAACAACTGGAGGACCATAGTTTGAAGACCCCTGAATTGTAGCATTTACTTCGTGGAACTCATCTGCCCTTAGCTCAGGCATGCAGGCAGGAGGGTGTTTAGCGAAGAAAGCCCCTCCTCCAGATGACACTCACCCTCACTGCACCTACACAAATTTGCTGGAACGCTTGCCTTTGAATACGTGACTATGAGTATATGGCAAGGGTATCAGCACACATACAAAGGCTGGAACCCGAACCACTCTTGCAGCAACATTTTGACTCCTGTTCATTTTTTGAGATTATTTCTTGTTGTACACGTTGATTGGGAAGACCTCTCAAGTGTCACCAATAGATAAAGCACGTCTAGGTACGCAAATACATTCTGCAATAAGCCCCTGACGAAAGGCTTGAACCTGACACGCGTCAGGCTCTTCTCCTTTTGCGTAGAATTGCAAAATGGAGTAAAGAACATATACTCGAATTGGTGTGGGCCTACTGGCCGAAATATTTTCATGGTTTTAACAGGATGTGACATTTATGTACATAGAATAAGTCTATTTGCTATTACACTTTTTTTATCTGTATTCATGTGGTATTGATTTTTTCTGCTCCACCACCCTTAAAGTCCTACCAATAGGGGTGATTCTTTTGCTACACAATATTTGGGGATTGGTGGTGGTGTCAGACCAGCATGGCTTGCTTGTTGAACTTCGACTTTCCGCTATGCGTACACAAGATTGCAAGGCACTGTGGGACTGATCCTGCAGCTTCCAGGGATGTGTGACATTTCCCAGGAGGCTGTGGGCAGGTGTTGTGGGTAGGGGTGTACCTAACTGTACTTCAATCTCCCCTAGACAAGAATTGAGAAAGTGGGAGTGGTACCTGTCAAAAATAATGAAAAAAAAAAAAAAAAAAAAAACACCATCAAAAATGTTTGGGGGTTAAATAATCTGCATTATCACTTTTGAGTGAAGGTCTGCCTTGATAGTCAGTGGTGTGTGGTTTTGTGTTTTAAAGGATTATAAAAACCAGCCCCGTGGCTGTGGTAAATCTACTTCCCCAAACTATTGAACACTTAAAATGACTAGTGTTAAATTACTGAAATTCCACTTCAGTGTAACTGAAGTCTCTTCTTTCTAGAATGCCATGAGCACCTGACAACTAAGAGTATCCTATTATGCGGATACAGACTTCACCTAGAAATGTGGCTCCTGGACCCGATCATTGGTCACCCATCACAGAGATAAGCTGACAGTGAAGGCAGCCAAATTTTAAAGTGATCCGCTTCTCCTCTTGCGTCAGCCCCCATAGCAAGCTGCTTGCTATGGGGGTAGATGTGCGAGCCTGCTCCCAAACCAGGATGTGTTTCCATAGACACACAGTGAGACTTGGCCCCACCTCCTCCTCAGTGGTTTTGATTGACTAATGTCTCCTGCTGCTATGAATCTGCCGCAGGAGAAAGCAACACTGCTGCAGACAGGCACAGCGCTGGATTAATACAGGACTTAGGTTTTCTATTTTAGGGGGAGTGAACAGCCAGTTAAAGGTTTTTTTTTTTACCTGAATGCAGGTAATGCATTAAGGTAAAACAACCTGTGACTTTAACTTGCTAGCCATAGACAGTATTTGTAAAGTCAAGGGCTTTAGGTTTTGGGGCTTCCTGGGTGCTCTAAAAAAAAAAAAAATCTAGTTTCCTTAATACTTTGTTTAATCAAAAGACTTTTTAGTAGTTGAATCAAGCTCTGGGATTAATGACTCGAAAGTGGCCAGAAGCCGACAGGCAGCTAGCATATTCATGAGGGGAACAGCAATGGTGTCCTCCATACCTCTATAATATCAATCATGATTACTAATTTAATAGAGTGTAAAATAAGGAGGCAAATATGTCTGAAAATGCTAATTGCCTGGCTGTCTTGATCACTGAACTGGCATGAGCATGCGGAAAAGGGATTAAAGGTCATGACTATTTGCATACGTGACAAGGTAGCCAGGTAATTAAAAGTGGTTGTAAAGGCTAAAGGTTTTTTACCTTCATGCATTATACGCATGAAGGTAAAAAACGTTGTGTGCAGCACCCTCTCCAATACTTAACTGAGCTCCATCTCTATTCAGCAATGTGCACAAGAGCAGCGGCTCTCCTGGGTCGCTTCCTCCTTATTGGCTGAGACAGCAGCAGGAGCCATTGGCTCCAGCTACTGTCAATCACAGCCAGAATCAATGAGGAGATAGTGGGGGCTGGGCTGGGCTGGGCCGGGCCACACTCCGTGTTTGAATGGACACACAGCAACAGCAGCTCAGGAGCCCCCATAGCAAGCTGCTTGCTATGGGGGCACTCAGCAGGAGGGAGGGGCCAGGAGCGCCAGCAGGGAACCTGAGAATAGGAAGATCCAGGTTACTCTGTGCAAAACCGCTATACAGAGCAGGTAAGTATAACATGTTTGTAACTAAAAAAAAATAATAATCTGCCTTTAACATTACTTTAATACTTTATGAAACAGGTCAGCAATGGAAGGCATCACATTTCTTTTATATCAGGTTTCTTTTAAGATAACTGGTCTTAAAGCCTTTCCCAATCAGACTGTAAAGTAATCAGATAGTATTTGTACATTGTGCTCATTACATAAAGCATGAAATCACACTGTTCCTGAATGCCGTGAATATACTGTGTGCAATATACAGGACTGAGCTTTTTTTCTTTAGAGGAACTGAAACAAAAAGAAGAGGAACTGGTCTTTAATCTGCAACCCTTAACCAGCCACATTTTTTTTCAAATCCCTGTAACACAAAGCAATATTTATAAAGCTAATGATCAGTTTCACTGAACTGTAATTTACACTGCGACAGGTGTGAGGAAATATCGCTCAAAACAAGAGTTCAGAAAGATTCATAGATCACGAGACTGAAAGCAAAATGAAGCAGTAATAGTCGGGTCATACCAGTTTGCAATATCCTTGTGCGCCACCAAGTTTTGTAGAAATGCCTGTAGACCCAGCTGTCGATCTTCTAGAAAATCTAAATCGTAATTATCCTTAAACCATCGTTTAGGAGGAAGAGCGAGCCGGAAACCAGGAAACATTTCCTTAAGCTGGAAGGGATTAAAACACACATTTAGTTGTAATAAATGGAATTAAAGAGGAAGTAAACCCTGATGGGGTTTACTTCCGCTACATTCCCCTGTAAAGTAGAATCATAATGGGCTATTATGCATCGCATAGTAGCCCATTATGCGCCACTTACCTGCAAACTAAGCCAGCGATGTCCCTTGTGTTGGCAGCTTCCATCTTCAGCCCCTCTTCCTTCCGGGGCCGCGATCTCCGGCTCTGTAACTGGCCGGAGTCACGTGACGTCACTCCCGCTCATGCGCATGGGAGCCGCCAGTCACGGCACGATCTCAGTAAAGAAATGGCACAGAGGCCGTTTCTTCACTGCGCATGTGTCAAAACGACGTCGGCACAGTTAGTACACTGCATATGTCCTGAACCGTACAGGTTTTTGAGATATGCAGGGCACCTACAGGTAAGCCTTATTATAGGCTTACCTGTAGGTTAAAATGGTTGGCACGAGTTGACAACCACTTTAAGACTCTAAACAACTTACAAAGAATGAAATCACCTTTATTTTGTGCCCCTAAATGCCCCTCTATTTTAGGCTATGGGGTTGATTTACTACTGGAGAGTACAAAATCTGGTGCAGCTCTGCATGGTAGTCAATCAACGTCAGTTTGTTTAATTAAGCTTTGACAGAACAAAAACTGGAAGCGGATTGGTTTCTACGCAGACCTGCACCAGATTTTGCACTCTCCAGTTTTAGTAAATCAACCCCATATGTGTCCATGCACGCATAGGCGTTTACAGACCTTTAGAGGCAGAAATCTGAACACACCAAGGTCACATTCAGGGGAGGAGCACTTGGGCAGAAAAAACGCCTGATGCGTCTAAATGGGCGTGTTTGGCGCTTGAGTGTTCACTCATTTCAATTACGTCCAATCATTTGACGCCCTTAAATGAATCTCAACGCAATTGAGAAATGCGACTTTAGGCACATTTTTAATGCTGCATTTCCCGTGTCAGATGAAAAGTGTTCCAAGTGTGCATGAGGCCTAAAAAAACACAATTAAACAGTTCAGTTATGTTTGCTCCCTTGTATTACAACAGTAAGTCAAATCAAAGTTAAGAATTTTGATAAGACTTAAAGTTAAAACAAAGTAACTACACACATGTAAACTCACACAGTTGCTCAAATGTTTCCAACACTTCTTACATTAAGGCTTCATTTGCATGGCTGAATACCAGCAGCAAGAATCTACCGATTCCCGCAGCTGGGATTGAGAGCTCTGTGCACATAGCTGTAGCCATTAAGCCCATACACTGCAATGTGAGGGAGGTTGGCGCCTGCAGCCATTTGTGATTATCTTAAAGTAGAAGACCACCCTAAAACTAAAATCCCTGCATCTACAGACCTCCATGATCTAACTATAACCTATCTAACCCTATGAAGAAAAGAAATCACTATACATACCTTTTCTGCAGTCGATCACACCCGATCCCATGATGAGCTGTCAGCCGCAGCTTCGCTGTGTGGACGGGTGCAGAGGACACGGACAACAACAGAAGCCCCATAGTACCTCTATGGGTGATTTCACAGCCGTTGTCGGCCGTGTCCTCTACAGAGCTTCCGCAGCTGGAGATTGGGTCGGGTCAGCTTCAGAAAAGGTATGTATACTGATTTCTTCTTCACAGGGCTAGATAGGTTAGTGTTAGAATGAGCAGGTCGGTAGATGCAGGGATTTTAGTTTTAAAGGTGGACTTACACTTTAACTTAACTGTGGTAATCGTAGCTGGATGCACAAAAAGTGTTTCCAGCCGCAATCCAGGGATGTCTTTAGTATGCCTAGTCTCTGCAGAGTGGTATCTGTCAGGCAGGAAGGATTTGAACGGGCTTGGTCATTATTGTTTCCAACAGAGCACTTGGAGCAAGTTATATTTGCATAGAATATTCCTCTGAACCTCTTACCTTCCCAGCCCGACGTTATTAAAGTGGAGTTCCACCCAAAAGTGGAACTTCCACTTTAAGTCCTCCTCCCCAACTCTGGACGCTGAAACTGAGCTTTTGGAGAGGAGGGGGGGTGGGGATACCCGATTTTTTTGGGTAGTTCCGCTCCGGTCGCCTTAGGCGATTGGAAGTGGAAGGTCTCCTTCCCCCTCCCTCCCGAAGTCTTCTGGGACACAGGACAGGTCCTAGAAGACTTCGGGACCAATCAAAAAGCGCAGCACCGCATGCGCAGTGAAGCCGCAGCCGGGTGCCCACAGTAGCAATGCTGGCGCCGCGGAGGGGAGGGGGAGAGGAACGAGGCTCCATGCGGCTCAATCGCTGGACCGGGAGACAAGTGAGTGAGTGTGTGTTTATTGAAAGTCAGCAGCTACACTATTTGTAGCTGCTGACTTTTAATAAACATAAGGAAAGGGTGGAACTCCGCTTTAAGCTTCCAAACTGTCCAAATTAAAGGAGAAGTTCACCTTTCGTAACATTTTACATGTTACACCAATATTCCGGCCACCTCCCTGCCCGATCCCCCGCTCTGACAGCCAGCGGGGATCTTCTCCCCCCCCATCAACTAGCACAATTTAAAATAAAAAAAATGTGGCTGAGCAAGGTTCTGGCAGCGCCACTCATTCACAGTCCTCTGTGAATGGAAGAATTCAAGTCCCAACAGCCATTGTAGTAATCGGCTTGTAGTGTTCAATTACATGGATACACTGACAGGTCTGCAGGAGACCTGCATGGCACCAGGGATCTGCTGATGCTTTACAGGCTCCAGAAAGAATAATAATTGCACATTATTTTTTACCTGCAAAAAACGTGCATTTATAATTTTTTCTTAAAAAGGTAAACTTATCCTTTAAAGTGGTTCTAAAGGCAGCAGATTTTTTTACCTTAATGCATTCTCGGCATTAAAGAGGGGCTCCGGGCTCCTTCAGAAAAAATTAAAAATCAGAAGCTACAAATACTGTAACTGTTGACTTTTAATATTCGGGCACTTATTACCTGTCCAGAAATCTGATCAATGCTATTGGGTGCTGCCATCTTGACTAAGGGAAACCAGCAGTAAAGCCTTGCAGCTTCAAAGCCGGTTTCCTACTTTACAATGGTAGGGGGGGGGGAAATCAGTGGTCGCGTGATTGCTCAGTTCTCGGTTTTACAGCCAGCAGGGGATAGCTGCAGCTTAGAAGCGAGTATAGATGTTTGTTTTTTTATTCACCCCAAACTTCACCTTAAGACTTGGTTCACACTGGTGCGATGCGGGAAACCCTGCGAATCCAGTGCGGGTTCCCGCATCGCACCTGAAATGCCGGCAGTTCACACTGACCTATGCAAAACGCTGGGAGTGTCAATACAAAGTCAATGACATCCCCATATTGGTTCGCTGATCGCAGTGCGAACTGTCAATTCGGACAGGAATGGGATCCGTTTCTGGCGCAGAAAAAAAAAAGTGGTCCTGCACGAGTTTGGTCTGAATGCGATGTTAAGTCAGCCATATAATCTGTATGGCTGAATTCGCATCGCACAGACATCACATGTGATCTGCACAGGAATGCGGTGCGAATTACAGGCAATGTCTGACATCGCACCAGTGTGAACCCAGCCTTAAACTACATTATTTTGCTGCAGTTTTTCTACTACTGTATGTGTCCCAAAACATTGCAAATATTCAGCGTGGCAAAGATTAAACGCTTTCCTCCTTACCTTGTCATTAAGTCTTGAAAAATCTGTGTATCTTCTGAATACAACCCAATTCTCATCTGGACTTCTTCTAACCAAAATTTTGTAAACCTGTCAATAATCAATTATATATCAGAGTTATCTGGTATAGCATTACTTGGGTGATACCAAAGTTAGAGATAGCAAAAGGTCAAAGGCTGATTCTAAGCAAGCTTATAACAAATATTTAGTTACAGACTTAGGAAAGATATTCACAAACACACCCACTGCACTGCCTGATGCAATAGACTAAGTAGTCTATTCATATAAGGCAATATTCTTCTGATGCTGCCAGCTATGTGTACTACTGCTATACACAGGGGCACTAGATTAACCCAATATGGGCCAGTGATCTCATGGGCTGTCACGATCCTGGTGGTGGAGTCTGTCTTAGCAGGGAACAACCACTCTTACACACCCGATTCGGGAACCCCTGGTAGTGTAGACAGGAAGTCCCAGAGTTACGGGATGGCACGAGGGCTGGATGGTCACTAGTGGTGACGTGAGGCTCCAGATGGTCGTGCAGACAGAAGAGTGGTCGTTCAGGCTGGGTCAGCAACTGGCGGGTCAGAGAGGCAGAAAGGGGCAAGCAGAAGAGTAGTCAAAGTCCAAGCAGAGTTCGTTCACAGGCTGGCGGCAAGGTACAGAAGGGTCAGACAAGCGGATGGTCGTGGATAGCCGGGGTCGGTGCAGGCAGATAGGTAGCAGGTCAGGGCAAGCCGGGTCGGTACACAGGAACAACACAGGAAGCAGGTTTCAGGTAGGAAAGCTGAAGCTCACAGGTACTCAGACGCTGCAGAACGGACAGCACCTGCTGACAGGTGCAGAGAGCTTAAACAGAGCTGTTTGGCGCCGGTGCGCGTGAACGGCAAAAAAGTCCAGAACATGGCCTGACTTCACCAGGCCAATCCTTTCCCAACATGGGCTGTGCTTAAAACTGCTATATTATATATCCTTTTCTAACATCAAATGTTTGCAAAGCACAAGTTCACTTCCCCAACCAGAGGAAAATGGTCTTCTCCAGTTCCGGAAAGCACCCGGAGAATCCTATAAATATATATGGCCAGGTAAAGAATGATTGTACTGGGCAGGTGACTCACAACAAACTCCATTGTCCATTGTGCAGTCTTCTACTTTCTACAAACTCTACATTTACAATCATTAACTGAAAGCAAATAAAGAGTCTCAAAAGGGTCATTTAAAACATCAGAAAACAGCAGAAGTATCAGTAGTTTATCTATTCATAAGACGGATACTGCAAACTATTCATGTGGAGCTGGAGTCTGAGCTTCTAATGAAGTGCAACCCCATAAAACTCCATGCTTCTTTGTAGGAGTTCTAAGCATCTAGTCATGTGAAATGCATACATTTTCCTGTATACTAATGTAACCCCAACCATTAACAGTCATATGAATTCACCCAAAGAGGTTACAGTAATACAGTGACGGGACGTATTTCTCCAGATCTGTAATGTGGATGCACTCAAACATAGAATTGGATCTCAATTCTGTCTTCATGGCAGAAAATGTAAAGAATCAGAACACATCTGTTCTCCCATATGACTAAAATAAAGTCATATTATTTTAAAATAATAACTATTAAAGCGTTTGTTAACCTAAAAAAAAAAAATTAAAATAAAGATCCTGTTCCTTTAAAGCATTTTATACAGCAAACTGCTTGTGCTGTGTCATTTGGCTCCCTGTATCACCTGAAATACCTGGCTGATCCTGCCCGATTCTGCCCCCCCCGTAAACTGACCACGGTGTATCATAGCTGCTGAGCCCTAACACCGTGGTCAGTTTACATGCCTCTATCATCCGCTCTCTCCCCCCTCCCCTCCCTGCCTGTCAGCTTTGTGTCCATGCCTCTCTGCTCCCGCCCCTCCCTTCCTGCTGATGAAATTACACACATTTTTACACCATCTTCTCTGTTTAATCATGTAATTTGCTCCTGTGTCTGTGCCTTATAAAAATAACGCAGCTATATACTTGTTTCAGAGCGCCGGTTGGCGCTCACATGACCCACCATCTCTCTCCTCTCTCGCATGACAGCTGCAGCGGGCGGGGCCGCAGGTCATGTGAGCGCCGATCAGCGCTGTGAAAACGGGTATATAGCTGCATTATTCTTATAAGGCACAGACACAGGGGCACATTACATGATTAAACAGAGAGAATGGTGTAAAGTGTACTTAGTGGGTTAACAACCACTTTAATTGTCAACAAATAGTACTTTTTACAATGGATCTAAAACAGTGGTTTCCAAATTGCGGCTCTGGAGCCGGATGTGGCTCTTTGCTGGTCTTTATTTGGCCCTTGAGGTATAATTCCTGCCACTGACACCAACAATGGGGCACTAATCCTTCCACTGACACCAAAGATGGCTTACTATTCCAACCACTGAAACCAATGATGGGGCACTATTCCTTCCACTGACACCAACCATGGGACGTAATTTCTTCCACTGACAACAAAAATGAGGCACTATTCCTCCCATAGACACCAGATCAGACATTCTTTACCCCCACTGGGCACAGTGTGCCCCCCCTAAAGTCTGAAGGACAGTAAACTGGCCCTTTCTTTAGAACGTTTGGAGACCCCTGATATGAAGAATGAAAATACATGTCTACGGGTTTACCCGATGATACCTGATCCAAGGTAGCTATGGACATACTTTTAGGTACCCTTCTATGGAAAAAAAAGAAGAACCCACAATTTTGCCTGAAATACCTTGGAAAGTAATTGGCATCCATCAATGTCAATGTTTATTCCATATTTAATCAAAATCAGACTTTGCTTCTGATTAAACAGAATTGTAAATAACAAAACAATCTTAAAAACAGACAAAAATTATATTATCTGAACATTTTGTTGCACAGCCTTTAAAGCCTCGTACACACAATGAGAACAAATGATCGTCTGTTTTTTTTTTTCTTTTTGCATGTTAGTCTCATATCGAAACTGAAGAGAGTACTAAAGTTATGAAAATTCTCGTACGACAACACAACTTTGGAAGTGATGTCATGTATTGTACTGTATTTAAGTTATTATTATTATACAGAATTTATATAGCGCCGACAGTTTACGCAGCGTTTTACAACATATGAATCTCAATCAGCGCATCCTGTGCCATAAAAAAATCAATAAAATATTTAAACAAATTTATACAAAATGTTGCTGTAAGCTATAACACTAAAAATGTTGATTTCACAACACCCTGCCCTTAAATTAATTACAGTAATAAGTAGGGTTGTCCCGATACCACTTTTTTAAGACAGAGTACAAGTACTGATACTTTTTTTCAAGTACTCGCCGATACCGATTACCGATACTTTTTTTAAGGTCATGTGACAGTGGCACGAATATTTTATTTTATTTTTTTTATTATTTTTTACAATTTATTTACCTATTTATTTATTTTACAATGCTTTATTTTTTTTGGGGGGGG
>BLSH010176785.1:983871-995663 GCA_018402905.1 Glandirana rugosa | reverse complement strand
GTCCTTCTCTTGACGATGGACCAGAAGTCACGTATACAAGTGTTTTATAATAGTTCACCTACAAACTCGTCGGCTCCTAAGCCGCCGTCACATGACGCCCGACGGCATATTCCAGACTACCGATAACAAACAGTCCCACAGAGGGAGTGGATTTCCGATAACGAGACCCTGTAGGGTCATTCATTACTTATTACCGGAGTGAGACACAGGGCACTACATACTTTTTCTTTTATCCTAAAAAGGCAGTATGTACATTTTAGGAAAAGAAACGCATGTAGTACCGTGTGTGTCCAGAGAGAGGAGAAAATAACTCCTAATTCACGAACGATGTTTTGACTTCATGAAGGATATACCCCCCCCCCCCCCCAACATATCCCCCAGTAAGGGACAGATTTCTGGAAAACCAGATGGTCACAGGTAGTGGACCTCTACTTCATATTCGGACCCCCTATACAACCCCCCCCCCCCCCCATATAGGAAGTACTTCAGTTTTGTAGCAAGCACTTAATCCTCAATAAAAGAGGAGAGAGACCTGTGTGTGCCATGATGTACGCAAAGAAAAGGATTTTACATGTATGACGGAAAAATCCTATTTTCTTTTTCATACATCACGGGACACAGAGTGAGGCCATTATTCATTACTTACTGGGATGTCCCAGAGCAATAGCCTTTAGGTGAGGGAGACACCCTGACAAACAATAGCCATCAGACCTTATACGGCAGCCCGCAGTACACTGCCGCCGAATCCTCGGCTGCTCAAACATCCACTTGATAATATTTTGTGAACATATGCACTGAAGACCAGGTAGCAGTTCTCTTCCTGAAGGGAAGGCCTGAATGACCACCTGGAGGACCCAATTGGCAATGGAAACCTTGGAAGCTGCCTGCCCCTTCTGGGGTCCTTCAGGTAAAACAAAAAAGGAGTCTGATCCTCGGATCTCTGCAGATCTAGACAAATAAACTCTGACTGCCCGCACTACATCTAAGGAGTGCAGTCGTCTCTTTTCCGCCGAACAAGGCTGAGAGAAAAAAGAAGGCAAAATAATGTCCCCATTCAAATAAAAGGCTGACACCACGTTTTGCCAAAAAGGATGGAACAGGTCGTAACATGACCCTGTCATGGTGAAGGATTAAGTATGGTTCCCTGCACGAAAGGGCCACCACCAACTCAGATGCCCTTTTAGCAGAGGTGATAGCGATTAGGAAGGCTGGCTTGCGAGACAGTAAGGCTAATGGAATTTTTTCAATAGGCTCAAACAGTTGTTTCTGTAACACAGACAGCACCAGGTTTAAGCTCCAAGGACACAAAGGTGACCTAATGGGGAGAAGCAAACGAGTTACCCCCTGCATAGAAGTTCGGATCAGCGAATGAGAGGCTAAAGGCCTTTGCAAGAATACTGACAGGGCCAAAATCTGACCTCTCATGGTAGTCAAGGCCACTCTGATTTCCACAGCCAACTGTAGAAAAGAGAGAATTCTCCCAATCATGTATTTCCAAGGATGCCATCTTCTGCCTTCCTTGCATTTACTAGGACTGACACCACTGGTCCCGAGATGCCACGATCCTGCAACACTCTGGCTTCAATAGCCATGCTGTCAAATTTAGAGACTGTAAATTGGGGTGGAATATAATATAGGACCTTGAGATAGTAGATCGGGGTGGCGCGGAAGCATCCATGGCCCGTCTATTGCCAATCTCACAATCTCCAGGAACCAGGGCCTCTCCAAACCCTGCACAACAAATGTGGAAGGAGAGGGATGGGGGGGGGGGGGGGGAGCATAAACCAGGGAGAACTGGTTCCATGGAACTACTAGAGCATCTGCTCTGATTGCCAGGGGATCCCTTGTTCAGGACACAAACTGCTGTAGCTTGTTGTTGAACCTGGATGTTAAAAGAACGACATCTGGCCATCCCCAATGCTGGCATATCTCCTGAAACACTTTCAGGTGTAGGGACCATTCCCCCGGGCAGACCTACTGGCAGCTAAGGTAATCTGCCTTCCAGTTCTCTACCCCTGGGAGATCAACTGCAGATAGAACTGGCCCATCCATGTCCCTCTGCCCAGGCTAGTATGTGGTTCACCTCTTTCTGAGCTGAACGACTCCTGGTACTGCCCTGGTGGTTGATATAGGCCACTGCAGTGGCATTGTCAGAATGAACCCCAATAGGGCAGTCCTGAAGCTCCACTGTTCAGGACTGTAGGGCCATACATACTCCCCGTAACTGCAAGCTGTTGATGGGCAGGCTCTGTTCTGTCCCTGACCATCTAACCTGAGCTGTGAGCCCCTCTAGGGTCGCTCCCCAGCCCGAGAGACTGGAATCTGTGGTCAAGATATTGGGTGGAAGGATATTCCCTTTTGCATGTCCTGACCCTTCAACCACCAGCTTAGGCTTAAGCGTGCATGGGAGATAAGAACATGGGACAGTCGAAGGCCCACCCTCTCCTGTTCCAAGTCGACAAGATGTCTCTTGTTGTATAGGCCTGAAATGGAACTGGACATAGGGCACTGCCTCGAAGGAGGATACCATCCTTCCTAGAAGACTCGTACAGAGCCAAATGGAGGTTTGTCTGGTGCCCCCTGACACACCTGATCTTTCAGGGCACAGATCCTTACGGGTGGCAAAAATGCCCTTACCCGGACCGTATCTAGGGTCAGACCAAGATATTTGAGAATCTGAGCTAGTCTCAAGGCTGACTTTTCTGTATTTATGACCCAGCCTCACCTTTAAAATACCGCACTGTGCAGGCTACACTGTGTTCCGGGGCCTGTAGTGAGTGATCTCTATCCAGGAATCCGAGCATCAAGATTCCCCGGGCTCATAAATGACCCAGTACAGGAGCTGGGATCTTTGTAAACACCTGGGGTGCTGTGGCAGGCCCGAAGGGCAGTGCCACAAACTAGAAATTACGTTCTACTGCAAATCGCAGGAACCTCTGGTAAGGTTGAAAGATAGGTACGTGTAAGTACGCAACCTTGATGTCGATGGAGGCTAAGAAGTCTCCCTTCTGGAGTGAGGCTACTACTGAGCGGACTGATTACACCCGAAAGGACTGGATCCAAAAGGTACGCAAAGTGCAGCAGCCTTCCCCCCACCCGATAGTGGGGGCGTCCCCTCAAAAGAAGGCCTTGGTGCCGGGTATAGAAGAGTTTGGGACCCAGGGTCTCCTCTGGCCCTGGAGCTTGCCCCTGGCTCTAGCGCCCTGTTGGTGGTGGGTCTGTCTTGGTGCTAAGACATTTGAAGAAGCGGTCCCTGGAGGTTTTGAAACAAGAGACCTTGGTCCTACTCTTCACAGGAAGTAAAGAACTCTTCCCTCCGGAAATATTTTGCATATATTTTTCCAAATCATCACCAAATGTTCCCCATAAAAAGGGAAACCCTGTCAATAACTTCTTACAAGGAAGCTCGGTTGACCAGTTTTTAAGCCATAGAAGTCTGCGCCGACAAGAGAGCCATATGAGAGATTTGCTGTATAGAATCCTTTAAAAGGAATCTACAGCACAACACTGCACTCGAGGAATAGCTGCTCTGTTTTCAGCAGGTTCTCCTCCTGTAGTCTGTCTGACCTGATCCTTTATGGACTGGCAGACTCCAATTGCTGCGACAGCTGGCTGAATAGCTGAACTGACCAAAGAAAAGGAAGCCTTTAATAATGACTCCAGTTTCTTGTCAACAGGGTCTTTCAAGCCCTGTGTGATATCCACTGGACAAGTTAAGTTCTTGTTTAAGGAAGAGACTGACGCATCTATGGCTGACATGCTCCATTTCTTAAACTTTTCCTCCACGGGATATAAAAGGGAATACCCCTTAAGAGGAACAAAAATCCTGTCAGGATGTTCCCAATCAGCATACAACGCCTGTTCCAACTGCGGGTGCAGGGCGAAAGCCTGTGCAGCCTGAAGAGGCTTCATGAACCCCAAAGAGGACAAGGGAGGCTCTGCAGGAGGTAACAAAGGCAGGACGAACCATCTCGGTAACAGTCTGGATCAAAAGCCTCTGTAACTAAAAGGCTGATACCAACTGGACAACTTTTGGCCCAGATTCCTTTAGAAGCAGACTCATTTGCAGGGCCATCTCCTTAGTCATGGGTGTCTAGCTTCTTCCCTTCCTCAACCCATTACTGCTCCATATTAGGAGGCTCAGGGGAGGGGGATCTGTCACACTTCTTGCCACCCTACGGGACGGAGGCAATCAAGTCAGCAATCCTGTACTCTAACCTGGCCAGGGCAGAGGACAGTTCATCCCTAGTGATAGAGGGTGAAGCAGCAGCGTTGGACTGTAGGCACAATACCAGACAGTTGCAGCGGCCAGGTGCCTTTGGTCTTTCAGGGGATACAATACTAGAGATTCGAATAGGCTCCTCAAGAGCTAATGATAACATAGATGTGCCCTTCCTTGTAGTGTTAGTCCCACTCCTCTTTTTTGAAGGCATTGAAAGCCACAAAAAGGGAGTACCTGGGTTTAGTATTTACATACTCCAGAAGGGAGACCCTTTAATAGGGCTCACCAAGCCCCTATGCAACAATCCTTCTAAGCACCTTAGCCTGCCAAGCAGCACCTGGTGACTGACGTGACCGGGGTAAGGAGAAAAAAAAAAAAAAACGCTGAAAATGCCTGGTTCAGAGCCTGCTCTGTGTCCCACAGCTATCCCCTGGAAGCACCGCATGCTCGGCATACACAGCTTTAAAAAGCTGGTCGTGCGCCGGGACCCTGTGCTTGTGTGTGGTCCTGGCATACGTGCGCGGCTATATTCGCTTATGACGCAAATCTTTGCGTGCCCAGATTAGGCGACGGTGAATGCGCGGCTCCGTGCTCACACAATTCCTGTGGCAAAGCCGCGTGCGTCATGGCCACCAACAAACTTCCAAGCACCAGGTGATCACACTTTCAACAAACTTTCCAAGCATCAGGCAATTGAGCGTTCGCCATGGTGATTCAAGGTGCGATTCCTTATGCGCATGTCCATTAAGGTAAAAAAAAAAACAGCCAGACAGCAAAGGTACTCTGCAACACCCACAGCTAGCCCAAACTCCCCCCTGTAGTCACCACACACAGGTGTTCAGCCTCTAGCTAGCTTGACTGATTGTTACAATCACTGGGGCACCCCCCAATAAGTAAATAAGGGGGCTTTCACTTTCACGTCCAGGCACAGGGCAGCCTTAGAAACTAAGAGCCCAATCTTCACCCATCACAACTGGTTCCTGCCACTTGCAGACCTTCAAGAACTGGGTACCCTTTTCAAGTTTAGGGTCCACTCTCTTGGACGTGTACAGGACTTCCTGTATGGGAGGGGTTATATAGGGGATCACTTCCTGTCTAAAGACCTTTGGTCTACCAGTGTCCATTCACCTGGAGATGAAGTATAAACCAGTAAGTAATGAATAATAGCCTCACTCTGTCTCGTGATGTATGAAAAATAAAAAGTTTTGCCTTGAAAAAAAAAAAACATTCCTCTCTGGGTGATCGATGTACATTGCAAGGATTATAACAACCTTTGTGGCAGATTCCTACCTTTTGTTATTCTGAAGAAATCCCTCTGTGTTTCTCTGTGCCTCTGTACTGAGTGGGTTTAATGGGAGTGGTTTCATAATTAACTGTCAGGTGTGCATCTGCTGAGCACTGATGAGGGAATCTGCTGGGCCTGCATCCCTTTAGACGTGCTCCTATTGAAAGTATCTCTTCAAAAATGACATTTTTGTTGCAGGGGATGCCTGAAATCTGACATGTATCTTAGGCAGACTTCTGGAAAAATTGATGAGCCAATCACACAAGCAGGAAATGATGTTTCTGGGGAGGCGTTCTGTACACATTTTGTGTACAGAACAACTCCAGGTTGCCATATTGCAGATTGAAAAGGAAAGGTAATTTTTAATAACATTCAATTACAATATGACTTGTATCACAATTGTACACGCTATATTATTTTTACTTTGTTTGCTATTTTTTCCTCACGAAAGTGGAGATACCCTTAGCAGAAATATGACTACTGCAGGAAGAGCCATTTACCTAGCAGAGCCCTCTCCTTTGCACGTCATCTCCTCTACTGGGAATGTCTAATTACTGTATGTGCTGGCCCAGCACCTCTGCCCCTCCCCTCCCGATATAATCTTTTATGTAGTACCCAGGGGAGAAGTAAAGGGAAATACTATAGCAGGTCAATTCATTGACAGTTCTTCCTCCTGGCTGGCTCTACAACTGACATGGAATTTTATAGATAGGCAACTCCTATCCTCATATGGACTAGTGGCTCCAAATAATAGGGAACAGACACAAAAGATACACTCAGCATCTCTCCAAATAACTGTTCTGCTTTATTATGATGCAATTGAAGGTTTTTATACACAAGATTATGTAGGTATCAAATTAATATTATAATAGTACTTGTATGGTAACAAGGGGCGTAACATAGGCAGGCTAATTCTAATCAGGGCTCGAAAGAATGCAAACACGATTAGTGCCGTGTGCACAGTGAGTGCAGTGTGCAATACATACAAAATAGAATACAATTAGAATTGGAACCTTGGATTACGAGCATAATCTGTTCCAGGAGAATGCTTGTAATCCAAATCACTCATATATCAAAGCAAGTTTCCCCATAGGAAACAATGGAAAGTCAGATAATTCGTTCCACAGCAGTGCTTGTCAATGCAGTACTGTATGTGGCCTGAGGTCCGGCGGCGCCTGGTGTATGCAATACCGTATGTGGCCAGAGGTGTGGTGGCGCTGGTGAGCCTCGGAGCCCCTCTGAAACATTCGTAAATGCTCAGGAACGGTTTACACTTTCGGTATTTCCGAATGCTTCCAAGGGTCTCCGAGGCTCACCAGCGCCACCACACCTCTGACCACATGTGGTATTGCATGCTTAATTCTGCTCCTTTTGCGAGACAGCACTCGCAAACCGAGTCAGGAGTTTAAAAAAAAAAAAAGTTTATCTTTTAAAATGCTCGTTAACAGTGTTACTCGTGAACAAAGGTTCCACTGTATATACAGAACTTACAAATATCCTTTAGAGTGTCAACTAGGAGTGGTACTTACATTAGTTGCATTTATAAATACATTTTATTGGCGAGTTAATTTAAAAAAAAAAAAAAAAGTTTTTTTTTGTTTTTTTTTTACTTTCTGGCAGGAAATATCCCCATTATAAAGAGAAAGATCCCACCCACAAATTCGACCATAATTAACAAAAACAAAATAAAAATGTGTTGGGTCCATTGTACTGTGAATTGTAGATCTCTTAATACACAGGGAACAGCATATTTACAGTTTCTTCCTATCCATTATAAGAACCCGGGTGACCTGTCAGGCTGTATGCCAACAAACACACTGCTCCAGCTACAACGTATAATTAGGAACTATTAAAAAATAAAAACAAAGCCAGATCATATACTGAGCATCTTGTTTCTAAACAGAAAAAGCTCAATTGTATCAGGCATGATACTGTACAGCACCAAAACATTCCTTCATTCAGAAGGAAATCCCTGCAAGGCAGGCTCCCTTCTATGTCCTGTAAACCAGTTTGTTTACATGCTGGGAACAGTAGGGTCCCCGCAGTACTTCCTGTAAGTGCTGCAGGTCTTACAGACCCCAGCTTTGCTGTCATGTCTCCACCCCTCTCCTCCTGACCATTCCCAGGACAAGGCCGGGCCTTGTTTTTCTGAATAGTCAGGCAGACTTTATGTTATAATAGCCAAAAAAAAAAAAAAACCCTTTCTCCCTCAGTTTAGGCCAATATGTATTCTTCTACATGTTTTTGGTAAAAAAAATAAATCCCAATGAGTGTATATTGATTGGTTTGTGCAAACGTTATCGCGTCTACAAAATAGGGGCTAGATTTATGTCATATTTATTATTACTATTATTTTTTTTACTAGTAATGGCACCGACCTGCGATTTTTAGCGGGATTGCGACATTGCGGCGGACAGATCGGACACTTGACACTTTTTAGAGACCAGTGACATTTATACAGCGATCAGTGCTATAAAAATGCACTGATTACTGTATGACAGTGGCAGAGAAGGGGTTAACACTAGGGGGCGATCAAGGGGTTAAATGTGTTCCCTGGGAGGTGTTTCTGTGTGGGGGCTGGGCTGACTGGAGGAGAGAGATCGCTGTTCCTAATCACTAAGAACAGACAGACAATCTCACTCTACTCCCCTGTCAAAACAGGGATCTGCTTTGTTTACACTTTTGTTCTGCCTCTCTCTGGAGCGATCGCGGGGGGCCGGCAGACATTGAGTCCGCTGGATCCGCTGATTGGCTCCCCCCACTAGCGAGTGGGCACGCGCATCCACGGATCGCTGTGTACGCGCCCGACGTACACCTACAGCGATTCCCAATGCCGACCCAACCTGCTGCAGTTAAAGTAGAACTAAATGCAAAACATTCTTCCCTATTTTGGGTTAGTGCAAAGGAGGGTTAAAACACCTGTCATATTTTTTCCTCTGTTTCCTCCCTTCACTTCCTGTCCCATAAGCAAAACAGCAAGTGAGAGTAAATGCGTGGTTGTCACCAGAACTAGTGTCCTCATTGGATGATTTAACCTCTATTACTATTGTTAAGAATAGTGCCCCTTCAATTTTATGATTGTGGGGAACAGTGGTGGTGCCCCATTGTTGATGTCACCTGGCAGAATAGTGTCTTGTATCAGTGGGGTGAATAGTGCCCCAGGGCCTGATAAAAACGAGCAAAGAGCCACAGTTTGGAGACTACTGTTCTATATGGTGCTCCTGCTGGCAGTCACACAATGACCTCATCAAGTACAATGCAGGGTCAGCAGCTGTGCACTGTAAACAAGGATAAGGGATTTCCCACAAGCTGGAGTGCAGCAGAATGCCAGAGCAAGAACTAAGGCAAGCACTACAAATGATTCCTTATCCACTAGAGGCAATGAGCATTTAATCATTGCAGTGGGAGATGGATTGCAAAGGTATTTTTTTTGGCAATTCCCTATGTTGGGATTCAACACATCATAAAACAAGGAAAAGATATCCGAATCTCATCTAAGAAATAAGTTAACGATTAACTTCCTCCATGAATCATGAAACGTTCAATGTATAAGCTCTACCGTTTACCATAAATACAGAACCACTGTGAAAACCTGCTACTCAGTACTGGCAAACCTGCTCCTCAGTACTGGCAAACCCGCTCCTCAGTACTGGCAAACCCGCTCCTCAGTACTGGCAAACCCGCTCCTCAGTACTGGCAAACCCGCTCCTCAGTACTGGCAAACCCGCTCCTCAGTACTGGCAAGACAGTTCCTAATTTCTGAGGACAGTCCACTCCCTTCAAAATCCGATATTTTCATGTAATGACGTGTATCAGGGCGTCTCTTAATCCCATTACGTCATTGCAGGTTCAGGTCCTTGGTAAACATTTCTGCAGTCTCTTATTTATTTATTCCAGGTAATTACTGTGCATAGTTCCCACATTTTACGCAATGTTTTTACATATATATAATATAATATACATATTATACATTCACATCACTCCCTGCCCTCAAGGAGCTTAGGATCCAAGATCACTATGTTACATATATACAGTATCTCACTAAAGTGAGTACACCCCTCACATTTTTGTAAATATTTTATTCTATCTTTTCATGTGACAACAATGAAGAAATGACACTTTGCTACAATGTAAAGTAGTGAGTGTACAGCTTGAATAACAGTGTAAATTTCCTGTCCCGTCAAAATAACTCAACACACAGCCATTAATGTCTAAACCGCTAGCAACAAAAGTGAGTACACCCCTGAGTGAAAATGTCCAAATTGGGCGCAATTAGCTATTTTCCCTCCCCGGTGTCATGTGACTTGTTAGTGTTACAAGGTCTCGGGTGTGAATGGGGAGCAGGTGTGTTAAATTTGGTGTTATCTCTCTCACTCTCTCATACTGGTCACTCGAAATTCAACATGGCACCTCATGGCAAACAACTCTCTGAGGATCTAAAAACAATAATTGTTGCTCTACATAAATATGGCCTAGGCCAGTGTTTTTCAACTCCAGTCCTCAAGGCACACCAACAGGTCATGTTTTCAGGATTTCCCTCAGATGAAACAGCTGTGGTAATTACTAAGGCAGTGAAACTGATCAAATCACCTGTGCAAACTCATGGAAATCCTGAAAACATGACCTGTTGGTGTGCCTTGAGGACTGGAGTTGAAAACACTGGCCTAGGCTGTAAGAAGATTGCCAAGAAACTGAAACTGAGCTGCAGCACAGTGACCAAGACCATACAGTGGTTTAACAGGACAGGTTCTACTCAGAACAGGACTCGCCATGGTCGACCAAAGAAGTTGAATGCACGTGCTCAGCGTCATATCCAGAGGTTGTCTTTGGGAAATAGATGTATGAGTGCTGCCAGCATTGCTGCAGAGGTTGAAGGGGTGGGGGGTCAGCCTGTCAGTGCTCAGACCATACACCTCACACTGCATCAAATTGGTCTGCATGGTTGTCATCCTAGAAGGAAGCCTCTTCTAAAGATGATGCACAATAAATCCCACAGTTTGCTGAAGACAAGCAGACTAAGGACATGTATTGCTGGAACCATGGTCTGTGGTCTGATGAGACCAAGATAAACTTATTTGGTTCAGATGGTGTCAAGTGTGTGTGGCAGCAACCAAGTGAGGAGTACAAAGATAAGTGTGTCTTGCCTACAATCAAGTATGGTGGTTGGAGTGTCCTGGTCTGGGGCTGCCGGCACTGGGGAGCTACAATTCATTGAGGGAACCATGAATGCCAACATGTACTGTGACATACTGAAGCAGAGAATGATTCCTTCCCTTCAGAGACTGGGCCGCAGGGCAGTATTCCAACATGATAACGACCCCAAACACACCTCCAAGATGACCACTGCCTTGCTAAATACTCTGAGGGTAAAGGTGATGGACTGGTAAAAGCATGTCTCCAGACCTAAACCCTATTGAGCATCTGTAGGGCATTCTCAAACGGAAGGTGGAGGAGTGCAAGGTCTCTAACATCCACCAGCTCCTTGATGTCGTCATGGAGGAGTGGAAGAGGACTCTAGTGGCAACCTGTGAAGCTCTGGTGAACTCCATGCCCAAGAGGGTTAAGGCACTGCTGGAAAATAATGGTGGCCACACAAAATATTGACACTTTGTGCCCAATTTGGACATTTTCACTTAGGCGTGTACTCACTTTTTTGCCAATGGTTTAGACATTAATGGCTGTGTGTTGAGTTATTTTGAAGGGACAACAAATTTACACTGTTATACAAGCTGTACACTCACTACTTTACATTGTAGCAAAGTGTCATTTCTTTAGCGTTGTCACATGAAAAGGTAGAATAAAATATTTAAAAAAATGTGAGGGGTGTACTCACTTTTGTGAGATACTATATAAAACCCTGAAATATCTGTTTTGGGTGTAGTGGGCTTTTAATGGAACTTGTCAGGACATAAGTATGAAGCTGCTGTTGCTGACTTGTTTACAAAAGTGCAAACTCAAGGGCTGTCATGCTTATGTTTGCTGCACTCCTTTGTGAGTCACATAATGCTGGGTTCACCCTGCTTTTTCTGTCAAGTTCCATTTACCGTGACTCCAAATCAAAAGCTCAAAGAAGTAATCCATCTAATGTTTAGCATGTGAAAAAACGTGAAAACATTTGTTCAGTCGTTGTCGTCGAAGTATGAATACAGGACTGTTCAAGGTAATTTTCGGGTGATGTGGGTTTTGTCTATAAAGTCCCAAAATATATCATAGAGTGTTTTCACTCATGTGGGGAGTGTAAAAAAATTTATAAAATAAGATGGAAAAGTACACTGTTGCGATTTC
>BLSH010176785.1:969387-983861 GCA_018402905.1 Glandirana rugosa | reverse complement strand
CTTCAAAATCCGATATTTTCATGTAATGACGTGTATCAGGGCGTCTCTTAATCCCATTACGTCATTGCAGGTTCAGGTCCTTGGTAAACATTTCTGCAGTCTCTTATTTATTTATTCCAGGTAATTACTGTGCATAGTTCCCACATTTTACGCAATGTTTTTACATATATATAATATAATATACATATTATACATTCACATCACTCCCTGCCCTCAAGGAGCTTAGGATCCAAGATCACTATGTTACATATATACAGTATCTCACTAAAGTGAGTACACCCCTCACATTTTTGTAAATATTTTATTCTATCTTTTCATGTGACAACAATGAAGAAATGACACTTTGCTACAATGTAAAGTAGTGAGTGTACAGCTTGTATAACAGTGTAAATTTGCTGTCCCCTCAAAATAACTCAACATACAGCCTTTAATGTCTAAACCGCTGGCAACAAAAGTCAGTACACCCCTAAGAGAAAGTGTCCAAATAGGGCCCAATTAGCCATTTTCCCTCCCCGATGTCATGTGACTCATTAGTGTTACAAGGTCTCAGATGTGTATGGGGAACAGGTGTGTTAAATTTGGTGTTATTGCTCTCACTCTCTCATACTGGTCACTGGAAGTTCAACATGGCACCTCATGGCAAAGAACTCTCTGAGGATCTGAAAAAAAAGAATTGTTGCTCTACATGAAGATGGCCTAGGCTATAAGAAAATTGCCAAGACCCTGAAACTGAGCTGCAGCATGGTGGCCAAGACCATGCAACGGTTTAACAGGACAGGTTCCGCTCAGAACAGGCCTCACCATGGTCGACCAAAGAAGTTGAGTGCACGTGCTCAGCGTCATATCCAGAGGTTGTATTTGGGAAATAGCCGTATGAGTGCTGCCAGCACTGCTGCAGAGGTTGGAGGGATTGGGGGGGGGTCAGCCTGTCAGTGCTCAGACCATACGCCGCACACTGCATCAAATTGGTCTGCATGGCTGTCGTCCCAGAAGGAAGCCTCTTCTAAAGATGATGCACAAGAAAGCCTGCAAACAGTTTGCTGACTATGGACATGGAGTACTGGAACCATGTCCTGTGGTCTGATGAGACCATGATAAACGTATTTGGTTCAGATGGTGTCAAGCGTGTGTGGCAGCAACCAGGTGAGGATTACAAAGATAAGTGTATCTCGCCTACAGTCAAGCATGGTGGTGGGAGTGTCATGGTCTGGGGCTGCATGAGTGCTGCCAGCACTGGGGAGCTACAATTCATTGAGGGAACCATGAATGTCAACATGTACTGTGACATACTGAAGCAGAGCATGATCCCCTCCCTTCAGAGACTGGGCCACAGGGCAGTATTCCAACATGATAATGACCCCAAACACACCTCCTAGATGATCACTGCCTTGCTAAAGAGGCTGAGGGTAGAGGTGATGGACTGGCCAAGCATGTCTCCAGACCTGAACCCTATTGAGCATCTGTGGAGCATCCTCAAACAGAAGGTGGAGGAGCGCAAGGTCTCTAACCTCCGCCAGCAACGTGATGTTGTCATGGAGGAGTGGAAGAGAACTCCAGTGGCAACCTGTGAAGCTCTGGTGAACTCCATGCCCAAGGGGGTTAAGGCAGTGCTGGAAAATAATGGTGGCCACACAAAATATTGACACTTTGGGCCCAATTTGGACATTTTCACTTGGGGTGTACTCACTTTTGTTGCCAGCAGTTTAGACATTAATGGCTGTGTGTTGAGGTGTTTTGAGGGGACAGCAAATTTACACTGTTATACAAGCTGTACACTCACTACTTTACATTGTAGCATCCGCTAGATCGCTTTTACAGAGACGACCCCCTCCAGCCGCTTCCTTGGGCTCTGCTGTCCCACTGAGGAACCCAGGATTGCAAGTGGTGGTTCCGTCAGCTGACCATAGAGATTGAGGACTGTAAAAGTCGCCGATGATCTCTATGGTCTAAGAAATTGGAGGGGATGAGTATTTTGTCACTTCCACTTTCGGTTTTGTGTTTATTGGCCAGTAAAGCAGCAGATCAGATTGATCTGTGTCTGATAGGCTGCTTTGGAGGCCAGAGGAGAGATCTAGGGTTTAATAGACCCTGGATCGCTCTATAAAGAAGACCTGTCATAGCCCATGCTCTCACAAGGGATGCTATTTATGCCTTGTGATAGCAATGAAAAAGTACATAAGTTGACAACACATATGGAGATTTATATGTCCCGTAATAGAAGCGGATTGGCTACCATGCACAGCTGTACCAGATTCTTAGTTCTCCAGTGTTCTGCTGGGCACACAGAGGAAGTCGCGCTGTGAATGGCCGGCGTATCTTCTGAGACTTGTGACGTGTCGGGCGGGAGGGGAGGAAGGTGAACTTTCTTCCAGCTCCGTTGCGCCAGGAGAGGAAGTGGACCTGGGACCATGTGAAAACAGGGCCCCCCCCCCAAAAAAAGTGGCAAGTCAGTGGGGTCACTTTCCCTTAAAGCGAAAGTTCCACTTTTGGGTGGAACGCCACTTTAAATAAGTAATATATATAAAAAAAAAAAAAAAAGTATAAAAACACCTCTTGCTCCCCACCCACCCCCACGTGGTCACACGCAAAAGCAAATGCATACATAGGTTGTGCACCGATATGGAGATTTTTACATCCCGTAGTTTGGCACGGTTTCACGGGCGTACGGAATTTTAAAGCGTGACATGTTAGGTATCTGTTTACTTGGCATAACAACATCTTTTATATGTTACTAAACAATTGGGTTTTATATTGTGTTTTTGAACATTAAAACTCATTAAAATTGTATTATCCATGAGAAATAAAAAGTGGCATTTGAAAATGTAAATATCGTGTGACATAACAATTGCAACACCCACCTTTCTATTCTCTAGGGGCTTTGCTTAAAAATATATATAATATTTCGGGGTTCTAAGTAGTTTTCTAGCAAAAAATAAAAGAAAAATAAAAAAAAAAAAGGTTTTTACACATAGGAGAGAAGAGTGAGAATAGGCTTGGGAGGAAAGTGGTTAATGTACAACTAAAATGCAAAACTTTTTGTTTTAATTTCATATTGAGTAATGGGAGGGTTATAACGCCTGCTTTTTGTTTTTGTGTTCTTGTGCCTTCTGTGTCCCACTGGGGAGATTTCTCTTTACTTCCTGTCTCACAGCAAAACAGGAAGTGTTGGTTGTCACTGGAACTAGTGTCCCCTTTGGAAGATGTCTCTATTTCTGTTCTGGTAACAACTCAAAATTTAAAGTAGAACTATGGGCAAAACTTTTTTTTCCATTTTTGATAGAGTTAGGGAGGGTTATAAGCGCTGCCAGATTTTTTTTTCCCCATCTGTGTCCCATTGCGGAGATTTCCCTTCATTTCCTGTCCCATAGCCAAACAGGAAGTGAGAGGAAATCTCTGCAAATTAAAGATTTTTTGGGGACCCCCAGAACTAGTGTCCCCATTGAAAGATTTCCCATCTTTTACTTTTCCGGGGACAATTTCTGTGAGAATGGTAAACAGGATAAACGGGGAGGGTGAATCGGAAGGGGTACAGACAGCAATAAAAACCTGACAGGGCTTCCATCCATTCTGTCCAAAACCGATATTACATAGAAGGGAAAGGCTAAGCAGTAACAAATGAAGCTGTAAGTTCTGCAATGAAATGGGGACATGCAACAAATAGAAGGAAGGGGTTACCCTTATCTGGATGCAAAAAGTGGACATACACTTTAAGAATGAAGTGCAAGCTCCTCGGTGATGGGGTGTCAGCTGACACTCAGGGATGATGCCCCCACAACCACATCGCACTGTCTAATCATAGGACTAAACACATGCAGTTCCCCAGTGCAGGGAATACAGCGGTTATCATGGGTCCCTATAGTCAGCACTCTACCTGTCCGGGTCTCAGGTCCCTCCGCTCCTCTGTGATAGGAAGGAAAACATGCAGCTTCATCCCCCTGCCCAGCTCACACTCAGCCGACTGCACGATCTATTCCTCTACAACCAAACGTCAGTCCAAACCACAACCAAACCTCCATCTGGGAACAGAGCCGAGCCTCGTTCTAGAACCAGGAAGTTTTTCACCAAGCCTCGTTCCCGCCTCTCCTGTACACTCATAGGACATTCCAAACCAGAAATTACTAACTTGTAGAATGACAGTTAATAAAAAAAGGAGAGCTTCTTTAAGTGTAGCAAATTAAAAAAAAAAAAAGCCTCTGCTTTGTTTAACTACTTCAGCCCCAGTAGGATTTACCCCCTTCATGACCAGGCCATTTTTTGCGATTAGGCACTGCATCCAGGGTTGCCAACCGCCAGTAAATTTACTGACAGTTTGTAAAAATCAGTGATTTTTACAACTGTCTATAAATATCAGGGTCTGATAATTTGTCATGCTGTGCTGACTTTTTAAGTGTAAACCAGGCAAATTACTTGATATGGGTATTGTCAGTGTTTCCATGTTGTGTTACAATATCAATTGTCTTAGTTTTTAATAAGAGTTCAGTTTTTTTTCCAGGTTGCCAGTAAAAAATGTGCTCCGCCAGTAAATTTTCCATGTTTTGCCAGTAAAAAATGCTGCGGGAGGTTGGCAACACTGACTGCGTCGCTTTAACTGACAGTTGCGCGGTCGTGCGACGTTGTGCTCAAACAAAATTGACTCCCTTTTTTCCCCACAAATAGAGCTTTCTTTTGGTGGTATTTGATCGTCTCTGCGGTTTTTATTTATTGCGCTATAAACAAAAACATTTTTCCTTTTTACTATAAAACATATCCAAAAAAAAAAAATGTAGAAAAAATAAATGTATTCAACAGTTTAGGCCAATATGTATTCTTCGACATATTTTTGGTAAAAAAAATTGCAATAAGCATAAATTGATTGGTTTGCGCAAAAGTTATAGCATCTACAAAATAGGGGATAGATTTATGGCATTTTTATTATTTTCTTTTTTTTTTTTACTAGTAATGGCAGTGATCAGCGATTTTTAGCGGGACTGCGACATTGTGGGCGGACAGATCGGACACTTTGACATTTTTTTGGGACCAGTGACATTATTACAGTGATCAGAGCTAAATATATATGCACTGATTACTGTATAAATTACACTGGCAGAGAAGGGGTTAACACCAGGGGTGATCAAAGGGTTAAGTGTCCTAGGGAGGTGCTTTCTAACTCTGGGGGGAGTGGACTGACTTGGAGTAGAGAGAGATCGCTGTTCCTGATCACTAGGAACAGACGATCTCTCTGAATTCCCCCGTCAGAATGGGGATCTGCTATGGTTACTTAGGCAGATCCCTGTTCTGCCTCTCTGTGAAGCGATCGCAGGTGGCCAGCAGACGTCGCGACCGCCGTACCCGCGTATCAGCCCCTGCTCCGTGGCGTGCGCGCCCAAAGTATATATTACACGGAACAACATAGGAGTACCTCATTTCGTGCAATAGAGCCGCCCTGCCACAGTATATCTGCGGCGGGTGGTCCTTAAAGCGGAGTTCCATCCAAAAGTGGAACTTCCACTGGTCGGATACCTCCCCCTCTCAGGTGTCACATTTGGCACCTTTCAGGGGGGGAAGGGGGAAGAGGACAACTGTCTTTGACAGCGGGGCATAGGAAGCTGCCATGCTGTCATCAGAGTCTGGAGGACCAGAGAATAGCAGAATAGTCAGAGTTTTACCCACAATGGACTCATCCAATTATGGACTTAAAGTGATTGTAAAGCTTTGTTTTTTTTTTTGTAAAATAACAAACATTTTATACTTACCTGCTTTATGCAAGGGTTTTGCACAGAGCGGCCCTGATCCTCCTTTTCTGGGGTGTCCCAGTGGCGCTCCTGGCTCCTCCTCTTCATCTGGTGCCCCCATGGAGAGATGTTTTCCATGGGGGCACCCATGCGGGGACGCTCCAAGTAATGCTGCTGCGCCCATTGACACAGACAGCAGGACTCGGCCCCATCCCCGGCTCCCGTGTCACTGGATTTTATTGACAGCAGCGGGAGCCAATGGCTCCCGCTGCTATCAATCTATCCACTGAGGACCCGAGACAGCGACTGGAGCTGCTGGGCTTGTGCTTAGCGCTGGAACGATCATGTTCAGGTAAGAAGCTCTGGGGGACAGCTGCAGCGCAGAAGGTTTGTCACCTTAATGCATAGAAAGTTTATAACTCCTTTAATTGACGGCAACAAGGTGGCTCTTTCCCGCAAAACGCCGTCATATGACGGCGGCTGTGGGATCGAGCCTAGTGAGCGTGCGCGCCGCCGGAGGCGCGCCCGCGCGCTCACTGTGTTCGGGGAGGGCCAGGGAGCGGGTGCGGTGGAATCGATCTCCGCCAGCCACCCGCGATGCCCCCCCCCCCCCGGAGTGAAAGAACGGAGGTCCATGTAAGTAAACACGGACCTCCGTTCTGTGAAGGGGGAAGGGCTGTGATCACAGCCTTCCTGTACATGGAGGCTGTGACCACTTCCCTTCCCCAGCTAGGGCAGTCCCCCCACAGTTAGAACACGCCCAGGGAACACTGTTAACCCTTAGAGCGCCCCCTGCAGGTTAACCCCTTCACTGCCAATGGCATTTACACAGTAATCAGTGCATTTTTATAGCACTGATCGCTGTATAAATGCCAATGGTCCCAAAAAAGTGTCAAAATGTTCCGACATGTCCGCTGAAATATTGCAGTACCGCTAAAAATCGCAGATCGCCGCCATTACTAGTAAAAAATAAAAAAAAAATAAAAACCCCAAAAATGAATTCTCATCATCCGTAAACGCGACCACTTTTGCGCAAACCAATCAATAAACGCCGATTGCGATTTTTTTTTATCACAAATATGAGGAAGAATATAAATCGGCCAAAACTGGTGAAAAAAAATGGTTTTTTATATATTTTTTTGGGATTTGTATTTTAGCAAAAAGTAAGAAATTTGGGTTTTTTTGCAAAATTGTCGCTCTTCTTTTGTTTATAGCGGCGATCAGAAATGACGCAGCGGTGATCAAATACCACCAAAAGAAAGCTCTATTTGTGGGGAAAAAAGGACGCAAATTTAGTTTGGGTACAACGCCGCACGACCGTGCAATTGTCAGTTAAAGCGACTCAGCGCCGAATCGCAAAAAGGGCTCCGGTCCTAAAGCTGGAAATCCTTCCGGGGCTGAAGTGGTTAACCTCCTTGACGGTATTCCTGAGTGTGGCTCAGGGTAGGTTTTCACTGCAAATAGCGGTAACCCTGAGCCACACTCGGGATTCCATCACTGGATCTAAAGCTGGGTTACTTACCTTGTCCCCTGGATCCAGCGATGTTCCCCCCGCTGTGTCCTCTGCCTGATGCCTGTGTGAAGCCGGGCTCCGTTCCCTGCGAACAGCGCGTTGCATGGGGGCGGAGCCTGGTGGGAAATTCAAAAAGTGAAACACACAGCACATACAGTACACTGTAATCTGTAAGATTACATTACTGTATAAAATCATTTCACATCCCTTTTGTCCCTAGTGGTTTGTCCAGTGCCCTGCATGCACTTTTATATTATAGATGTCATTCTTTCTGCCTGGAAACTTGAGAATGTCCATGGCATCCAAAAAGTGTCCCTTTACGTCAAAAGTGGTTTTTGATCAGCTAGAAAACAGCGATAGTAAATAAGAATCATTTGCAGAACTGAGCGTTACTGATTTGTGGGGAAATTTATCATCAGACACTGAAAGTGACGACAGCGACAATTCTGAAATTTCAGTGTTTTTGACTAGATTACATTATTGAATACATTTTATTATTATTATATTATTATTTTTGATAATTATTTATAGTTATTTATTATATTATAATTTTTTTTTCATATATATTATAATTTCTGATTTTGTTATTTCAAACTTTATCATACCCGGGATGTCTTCTAGACTCTTGTCTTAAGTGAGTTATTCATAAGAATTACAGACTTACAATATAAAATGCCAAATTTCTATGCGAAAAAATGTACTGCTTTGAGACGCAAAAATCTGACATAATCATACCGCCAGGGAGGTTAATCTAAGCAGGTATGCTGGGGCAGCCACAAGCCTGTAATGAGGGAATAGGGATGCTAGGGGAATGTCTGCACTTTATTCTGAACTGTTACCTGTAATTGTCATCATGTTCATTTATTCTTCGGTAAAGCCTTTTGAAACTTTTCCCTTGCCTGGTCTGAAGTTACTAAAGGGGTGCAATGTAAGTAACCGGCACATATAGTCTACAGCTCAGGTCACTAAACACATTGGGGTATGAAGACACCTGTACAAGAATTAATACCGTGTGAAGATACAAGTGTTTACTAAGGGTAATGACATTTTGTTCTAGCAGTCTGTCCTAAGTCTGTACATGTGACAGATAGGACAGCTTCTAGCAGGAGGAGTTGTTGTCGGCCATGAGCAGGTCCATCTCCCATAGCAAAATCTGGTGGTTGTGTGTGGTAGCCAATCAGCTTCTAACTTCAGCTTGTTCAGTAAAGCTTTGACAAAAAAAAACTGATTGGTTTTATTAAATCAACTCATGTAGTCCATGCTAGGTGCATAGGGGGTCCCCACACAGTTACTGGGAATGAGGTAATGGTGATACAGTGGACAGTTGGAGAGGGCATTGGCTCTGCTTGTCCCTCCTAAATGCACAAGTAACCATGGTGATGCTTACTACATCAAAGAGTTTACTAGAGTTTGTTTATGTTTGTCATCTACTGGGTCGTGAGCGTGGCTCAGCTAAAGGTACCCCAATCTGTATGGTAGTGATCATGTACAAAGTGCCTAGTGTAGCCCAGGAAACCTACCCCAGGATAGGCCTCTCATGTGACCCTTTGCTTGGCACCCAACGAGGAGGCGAGCATGGAGGATGTGATGTGTAGCCATGTGCTCCCTTGAGAGTGGCTGGTAGTAGTGGTTCACCTTATAGCTGCCCTTAATCACACCATGTTTCACACATCCGGAGACACCGATCAGGCCGGATCTTGTTTTTGTTGTTTTATTTAGGGGAAATAACTTGGAAGGGGATAAGGGATGACTGTGGCATGCCCAAAGAATTATAGTACATGAACTCCATATACACTCCTGTATATGCACACTTCAATGCAGACCGTCCCTCTGCAGACTGTTCCTCCTCACAACTCTCCAGCACTTAACTTGCTGACCGTTTCTCCTACAGTTCTCTCTCCAGCACTGAACATAGTAAATCATCACTCCGTTACTTCTCACCAGCAAAGAACTTAGTTTCCAGCTTGAAAGGAAATGTATCAAGCTTCTCTGTTCCTTTCTCTTCACCGCAGCTAGCACATGGTTAGGCCTACTCTTAGCAAAACCTCCGGAACACCCATTACAGACCAGGGATCTGAATGTGTAGCAAAAGTACTTGAGTGCTAGTCGGGTCTTTGATGGACTACAAATCCCAGCCCATCCCTCTTCCAGGTCCTACCAACCTGCTTTTCCTCAGTGATTCTCCTTTATTTGAACTGGTTGCCAAGGCTCCCACAGACTGTCCACTATTCCTCTCCCAGCCTGCTCCAGCACTTTCTCTTCCAGCTCCCAGGGACCGTCACTCACCAAACCGGTGGATCACTTTAAAGTCTCTCACTGTGTAGCACCTCCACTGTTCTCCTGTTCCCTTGTATGACTCCAGGAATCACCACCACTCCTGTCTGCATGCCAACCTCTGGGCCCCAAGGTCACCCTCCCCAGACTGGGACGACCTCCCGGGTAGGGGCCTCCACAGCACCTCTGCTACATCTCCAGTAATAGAAGGGAAATCTTTCAATGGGGTCACTAGTTCTGGTGACCTGGGGGTCCCCAAGGGATTCCCTTAATTTGCAGGGATTTCCTCTCACTTCCTGTTTTGGCTATGGGACACGAAGTGAAGGGAAATGTTTTGCCTATAGTTCTACTTTAACCACTTCAGCCCCAGAAGGATTTTCCGCCTTAGGCTGCCCATCAGTGCCCATTAGTGCAGCCTATCAGCGCACATCAGTAAAGGAGAAAAATTACCTGTTTGCAAATTTTTATAACAAACTATGAAAAAGGTGTTTTTTTGTTTACTTAGCAAAAAATAAAAATCCCAGTGGTGATTAAATACCAGCAAAAGAAAGCTCTATTTCTGTGAAAAAAAATAATTTATTTTGGGTACAGCGTTGCATGACCGCGCAATTGTCATTCAAAGTGCGACAGCGATAAAAGCTGAAAATTGGCCTGGGCAGGAAGGGAGTAAAAGTGCCCAGTAGGCAAGTGGTCAAGAACTATCAGGACAATATCCAATTGTGGATGCCAATCAGATGGAAAAGGATGGACAGGATCTGATTGTGATGGGCATCACAAACATTTCTGATACAGGAAATCCCTGTCACCTACATAAAGGTAATCAAATGAATAGTTATAATGTGCAGAATGCAGTAACCCTTAGCAAACCTTCACATTTTATTTTAATGTAAAGTCATATTGGAGAAACATGACTTCTGATTGGTTGATATGGGTTAATGTTGAAAGCACATTAATAGTGTAACTATAGCCTTGAATGTCAATGCACAATGACTGACATTATCACCTTTTGACAGAGATTTAATTGTAATAGTTTCTTCTCATTGTTCTCTAGTTTGGCTTTCGTGATAAAGGTTTACCCTTTTGTTCCTTGTAAAATTGGAAAGAATATTTAAAATTCATCCACTGTATTAATTATGTAGGAGTCCACAGCAATAAATTGGGAAGCATAATTTTCTCAAATTTGGACACGGCAACGGAGCACATACTTTTTTTATCATTAGCTGCCTAATGGAATAATATAAAATTTTTAGCTTAACACCAGTTAGAAGGCAGAGTCCTGTTATATTAAAAATGGAATTAATATTACAAAGTCATTAAAATTTTTCAACTATATTATAGCTTTTTATTTCTGGATTAGAAGCAAAATATGTAGAGGAGTGCATCATGGGTATAATTTTACAAACACATTGCAAATTCATACATTTCTAGCAGAACTTTTTGTTGCTCTAAGAAAGCTTATACATATTTAAAGCAGAACTCTGGGCATGTAGCTAAACACGTAGCTGAATGATATTTATAGAATCTGTTTAATCTGTGAAAGGATATGTAATTCTGCACAGTCAGTTTTGCGATCCAGGCACTCCTGCCAGGCAGCATAGCTAGATCCTCAACCGCCAGTGTTCAATAGCACTACTTGGACACAAATACTCTCAACATTCTGATTGGATAATTATAGAGCAGCTCCTCACTGATAAGTCAGCATCTCTACTCACGCTGCTCTCTTCCTGTCAGCCTGAGTGTGTCATAGTGCTCACCCTCCCTCTCTCAGTCTAAGTGTTGCTCTATAATGGATTGAGAATGCTACTATTAGGGCAAATTCAGGTATTTACTCTAAATACAGTGTTTTTAAGTTAATACAGACGCAACTTTGGTCCACCCAAAAGTGATATAAAGTCATAGGTGGGGTCTAGTAGGCACTACTCGGTTTCTTATATCTCTGGGATGCTGTAGGGGTAAGCTCTTTCAGCTATTCATGGCTCAGTTTTCATTCATCATTCAGTTTTGGGTGTTTCTCCTCCACTCGTTGCATTCTTCATAGTTTAAATATAAAAAAGTCAACAAACAGAGTAGGACCCTTTGTTCTTGCTGTGGCTGGTGTAACAAGCAGTAGAAGCTCCTGAGTTTCAGTTTACTGAAAGAGCCAGTCCACCGAAAAGTGATATTTCAATTATACTGTAGGTGAAGTCTGGAGTCATTCTCTGGTTTTATATTTTTTGTGGGAAATTATGTGTTTGGGGCACACGCCCCTGAGAACATTCAGCCCTAAACATGAATACTGCTTGGTACAATGTTCAGTGTTCGCGTATTTCAGCATGCCATAGATTTTGACAGGCTGCTTGCAGCGGGCTGGATACGGCTCCTGTGTCTCCTGGGCACCTGAAAAAGCACATGCGCAAAATGGCTACTGTGCATGAGGCCTTAAAGTGTTATTAAACCCAAAACAGTAAAATCATTCTGTATATGCAATAAAACATGCTTGTTATACTCACGGTGGATACTAAGGGGTTAATTCTGCGCATTGGGTAAAAAGGCTGTTAGATCCTGTCTGCTCTAATCCTCCCCTTCTTCCATAGTCCCCAATCCATCTCCTGATGATACAGAGTCTTGGGGGCACTCTGCACATGCTCAGTTTGGTGTGTATTGCTAGAGATTTTGTTTTTTATATTGGGCACAGAGCCAATCAGCACTGTCCAGAAAGAGGGTCAGGGCTCATGCAGCCTCATAGGACAGTCAGAGGAAAATGAAAACTCCTACAAGCTTTAACCAGTGTGTGCCCGAACACTGATAGAAGTCACAAGACTGCTATATACTGCTGATAAGAAAAGGTGTTTAGCCGTTTATATTTACTAAAATAATAGCATTTCCAGATAATAACCAGATATAGTGAATGCAGGGTCCTGGGTTTAGTAACACTTTAAAGGAGAAGTACAGCTAAAGGTTGTTTGGCTGTACTTCTCCTGTGGATCACAGGAGTGCAGATCGTTTTGCACTCCTGTGACCTGTTTTCAGCAGACAGCGGGCTGAATTCCCCTGTCTGCTAAAGCCACAGAGATGGTCCAGGCTTGGGCAAGATCACGACAATGAAGTTGGGATCCACCCACATGCCTGGATTGGCACCCGGCTCAGCCACAGCCACAGCTGCTGAGAGCTTGAGCCGGTGTTCTATCAGAATACTGCTGCCCAATCAGGAAATGCAACGGAAGTGATGTTCTGTTGTGGCCATCTTGGTACACCCACACTTGTCTGCAGTAAGTATACAGTCAGAAGGCGGCGAGCAGACATCTTTTTACACCCACCGAAGTCTTGCGTTTCACACCAGCTTATATAGTGAAATACAGTATTCTGAAATCCGTCAAACTGTTTTGATGTTACATTTTAAAATCAGTGGTTTTCTGTCAGATTAGCAAACCTGTGAGATCAGAAAACACATCAATACAGTTTGACAGATTTCAAAATACTGTATTTCACTATATATGCTGAATTTACTGGTAAAAATAAGTGTGAAATGCAAGACTCTGGTGGGTGTAAAAAGTCCGCTTGCCACCTTCTGACTGTAGGCTTACTGCGGACGAGTGCAGGTGTACCAAGATGGTCGCAACGGAACGTCACTTCTGTTGCATTATCTGATGGGTAGCGGTATTCTGATAGCACACCGGCCGCTCCCGCTGCAATCACCAGCTCTCTGCTCACAGAGTGCTGAGAACCAATCGATCAGTGGTGTTAGACCGCTCGGTTGTCAGTGTTAGAGCCAGTAGAGGACCAATGCTGCATCCAGCTAGGTAAGTATGGTTAAAAAATGGATTCCCATACTTCTCTTTTAACTTCTAGCATCAACCTGTAGTGATGTAGTAATGGATGAATGTATGAATGATGGATGAACGAATGTTATTATTTAGTTATTATTATGATGATTAATTTTCCGCAGCACCCGGTCCTTCCAGAGAGAAACATTTATTTACTTCAGACAGACAGATCAATTACGCAATAGTTTTTTTTCCTAAGCATTGACATGTGTGCCCTATGTGGTTTAGTCACATTTAAGAAATCAGAGGGCACACTTTGCTTGTCACCATGATATCAATTGTCCCACATTTTATAATAAGATAAAAAAACACGTTTGATTGAACTTTGGATATGTTAATGTGCTTTCAGTGAGTCTGTAAAGCAGTAGATACAATCACATGTGTACAGAAATATGTTCATGTGCACTGAAAACACATCCAAATTTCCTTGGAAGTGCTGACATAAAAGAAAATCACTGGCAACATATTATGATGTGTTGCAATACTGTCAAATGCAAAGGAAAAAAAACAAGGGAATCATTGTAGTGCACTGTGAACCTTAAAGTGACCCTGTTGCCAGACCAGTCATTTCAACAACAATCTTCCCATAAGAGGTATAGGTGTATTTAACATATTTATTTCTCTGTAAACACCTCCCTTTTGCAGGCATCCAAAAGCCCTTGCTGCTGGGTGTCACCATCTTTGACGAAGTGTCAGCAGCCCCAGCAGACTCAGAGCTGTCACTAACCCTAAGTGACACTCTACTCTTCGTAGCTACATAAAGGATTGTGTAAATTACTTTCTCAATCAACATTGAATATATTTATTCCTTATGCTAGCATTAGTAAATAGATAGGAATGTATATCAGATTTACTTGTTTTAAACTTTTTTTTTACATTTCTTAAGTTACCTATTTAAATGATGTCATACATCCCCAGAGTCTGCAGGAAGGGTTTTCTTAGCAAAGCACACCCTCCTGCCTGCATGCCAGAGCTAAGGGCAGATGGATTCTGGGAAAATAAATGCTACATAAATCATCTGCCCTTACTCAAGATGCCCGTTGGCAGAAATGCTAGGGAGTATTTTTCAAAGTGAATTCTCAGCAAAATAAAGCATGGAGACATGGATGGATGGGGGAGTTGCTTTGAATATTAACAATGAATTAAATAGTTTTTTTTGGTTTGTGGTGCTCA
>BLSH010176785.1:934362-947064 GCA_018402905.1 Glandirana rugosa | reverse complement strand
GGGACGACTCTAGTTTGGGTCGGGACGACTGTGGGGGGGTTACACACCGTGGGCCCCGCCTGGCGGGGCGGGGGCACAATCATGCGGTGACCTTCCGTGGACATATGTCGAAGTCCAATACTATGTCTCTGTGACCCCACACGCCGACCGAAGATTCAACGCCACGTTGGCATTACAACTACGGTGTACTTGTTCAGGGATGGACGAAGGCTCGTAATCGCTTGCACATGTGGTCTCTCAGGCCTCTTTCCTCTTCTCGCACTCTCGCGTTTTCTAGGACACATCTCAACTCGCTTGTGGACCTTCAAGCCCAAGACGACCAGGCAGGCTTGAAGCCCTGTTTCAGGCCCAGGCCCAGGCCTGCCTTGGGCTTGCTAGCGTGCCTGTTGCTTGGGGTAACTTTCCGTGCGATCGTTCGGGTTCCGTCCGGACCCGGACCCGGACTTTGTCCCGAAGTTCGGACGGACCAGCAGAACCCGAACTTCCAGGTGTTCGCTCAACTCTACACAGGATCTTTTGCGCTCTCACGCTCTTCTCCTTTCTCCGGACTCTCTGGTGTACACGTTCGCTAATGCTCGGAAGCAGGTAGGGACTTGTTCATGTGGCATCAACATTACGGTTGCACCGCAACTTAGAAGCCAGCCGCACACCCCAGTGTCTCTGTATCATAACCTGAAGCTGTATACAGGTGCCTTCCAGTGGCGTACTAACACGGGGGCGGGGCGGTCCGCCCCGGGTGCCACACATTGGGGGGGTGTCAGCAGGGCTGGGTTTGATCTCAGCAGGGCGGTGGGGACTCCCAATTCATGTCCACAAATATAGCAATCTCCTGTTGTACAGTTGTATGGATAAATCTCTTCTCCAAGTCCCCTGTGTTCGGCGGGGACCAGGAGACAGGCAGCGGACTATTTCTTCATTTTTGGTTTTTTTTGATTAATCAGCCGCGGCACTCCCGGCGGCTCTAGTGTGTTCATATAGAAGAGAGCGGCGCACGCTGGTCGGATTAATCCGCGTCGCGAAAATGAACAAATAGTCCGCTGCCTGTCTCCTGGTCCCTGCCGAACACAGGGGACTTGGAGAAGAGGTTTATCCATACAACTGTACAACAGGAGATTGCTATATTTGTGGACATGAATTGGGAGTCCCCACCCGCTCTACCTCACTCCCCCCCAGTTTCCTCCAGCCCAGGCCAGTTGCCCCGCTGAGGTGCCCAGGAGGAAGGGATGTACCAGCAGTCCCATGCTCACAGCTGGTGAGGAAGGACCAGGACCCACCTGCAGGACAAGACAAACAGTGCACCCGGGACCCAGGTAGAAGAAGCTGGGGGGGGGGGGCAACTAACAATGCTGCATTTGGAATGACACATTTGAGGGCCCCCCTGCTGCCCCCCCCATTGACGGGCATGGGTGAGGCTGTGCTGATGGGCACTGATCAGGCACTGGTGAGGCTGAGGCTGCATTGATGGGCACTGGTGAGGCTGCATTGATGGGCACTGGTGAGGCTGCGTTGATGGGCACTGGTGAGGCTGCGCTGATGGGCACTGATCAAGCTGCACTGATGGGCACTGGTGAGGCTGCATTGATGGACACTGGGGAGGCTGCGCTGATGGACATTGGTTAGGCTGCATTGATGGGCACTGCTGTTGAGGCTAGACTGATGGACATTGGTTAGGCTGCATTGATGGGCACTGCTGTTGAGGCTACACTGATGGACACTGGTGAGGCTGTATTGTTGGGCACTGGTGAGGCTGCGCTGATGGGCACTGGTGAGGCTGCGCTGATGAGCACTGATCAGGCTGCATTGATGGGCACTGGTGAGGCTGCGCTGATGAGCACTGATCAGGCTGCATTGATGGGCACTGTTGAGGCTACGCTGATGGGCACTGGTGAGGCCGCGCTGATGGGCATTGATCAGGCTGCATTGATGGGCACTGGTGCAGTCATTGCCATAGAAACATTTGTAAAGGGGGGAGTTAGTAAGATGACCACATCCATGTGGGGGCGTCAGAAATATTTCTGCACTCAGGCATCTGTGACCCTAGGATTGGCCCTGTGAGGGGCATTGCTGGCGATTAGGGTTCACTAGTGTTGCCCTCTGAAGCGTGAACCACAGTGGATCACATTTCAGAGGATGTTTGACAGACGACAGAGAAGCATTATATTGCCTCCTCGCCCCCCGATTTAATCCCCAAAAATCTGCACCACCTTGCGTTTTGGGGGGGGGGGGGGGGAGATGCCAGATATAGGATCCGCCCCAGGTGCCAAAGGCTCTAGGTACGCCCCTGGTGCCTTCCCATCCCAAGATACATACACCTGCTCAGGATGTAACATTTTGAAGGAGACACCACATTGCAGTGTTCAGTTCCACCAGTCCAGCTAGACTCCATCTCCCAGTGACAGAGCGGGTAACACCAGTAATATGGTCACCAGTTGTTTGGTGTGGTCTTTGCCAGGTAACAGCAGTGTATATATTGAGAAGGGTAAGGCAATATGGCACCGCTCCTGATGACGAAACATGTTGGGCGGGGCCAATTGCACCACTTCTGGTTTCATCACGCCCGGTCCGAGGATCACAGGAGCAGCCCAAACATTGAATTCTTAAAGCGCCATTATGTTTTTAATGCTGTAAGTGTAATTTTAAGTTTTTTCTGTATTAATAAACAGTATAACACTATGGAAGATTTCTTCTTTTAATTAATTTACTTATTTATTTTTCAGATTTTTTTGGTCTTTTATGATATAGCAAGTACAACAGTTAGGTGAGGTTTGGTAGCACTAAAATACAGAATATATCACCCGGTGACAGCAGCTGCCTATATAACCCGGTGACAGCAGCTGCCTATATAACCCGGTGACAGCAGGTGCCTATATTACCCGGTGGCAGCAGGTGCCTATATAACCCGGTGACAGCGGGTGCCTATATTACCCGGTGACGGCAGCTGCCTATATAACCCAGTGACAGCAGGTGCCTATATTACCCGTTGACAGCAGGTGCCTATATTACCCGGTGACAGCAGGTGCCTATATTACCCAGTGACAATAGCTGCCTATATAACCCGGTGACAGCAGTTGCCTATATAACCCGGTGACAGCAGGTGCCTATATTATCCAGTGACGGCAGCTGCCTATATAACCCAGTGACAGCTTTTTGTGGAATGTACAATGAATATAGTATAGCGCTCATATGCTAATTATGACTTAACCTCATTATGTGCCACTGATATCTGTAGCATTTAGGATCGGCCTAATGCCTATCAACTGACCACCTGTTTGGGGGGGGTTCGGGTGACCCAACTGACCGAAAGACAGCATGGGTGGTTGTTTGCCGCTCCCCCCCCCCAAAAAAAACCCCCCACCAGCCACCACTGATGCTAATTATGATTAAACCTCACCTATGGAGCTATGTCCACTTCAGAAAAGAGACCCCACTTTTTATACCCCCAGCTGTATAACTAGAGAATGTTCTCTGTTAAAATGGTGACTCTGGCAGAGGAGTATTGATTTGGACGCCAAAGATTTTGTATGCACAATCACACACAGACCAGGATAGTATGAATTTGTCCTTGGTAACTTGAACCACTTCTATAGTTCAGGAGCACTCTTCACACATTTTAGGCCTCATACACACGGGCGTTTGCAAAAAAATAAGCAAAACGCCAGGTCTGATGTCAGGGAAAAATTGCAGTTTTTCTCTGCGTTTTGCATTGACATCAATGCACGTTTTTCCATGCTAGCTGTCAGCTGCGTTTTTCTGCCTCTATTCAAAATCAATGGTTCCCTCTGGGAGCTCATTGATTTAAATAGAAGCCGCATCAGAAGTCGGATCATGATGAGCCGAAGAAAGAAGACGAGGGAGAAGAGAGGGGAGAAGACGCCGGAGCTGATTTAATAAAATATTTTAAAAAGCTGTGTAGTGTCTTTTTTTGTACACTTTTTTCCCAGGTAAATGGGTAGGGGTATGATGTACCCCATACTCATTTACATAGCGTGGGGGGGGCCAGCATCTGGGGGGTTCCAGATTCCGATAAGCCCCCGCCCGCAGACCCCGACAACCAACGGCCAGGGTTGTCAGGAAGAAGCTCTTGTCCTCATCAACATGGGGACACGGTGCTTTGGGGTGGGGGGGCGCAGAGCCCCCCCCCTGCCCCAAAGCACCCATATTCCCCATGTTGAGGGCATGCGGCCTAGTACGGTCCAGGGGGGGGGCGCTCGCTCGTCCCCACCCCCTTTCCTGGCCTGCCAGGCTGCGTGCTCGGGTAAGGGTCTGGTATGGATTTTGGGGGGACCCTACGCTGTTTTTTTCGGCGTGGGGGTTCCTCTTAAAATCCATGCCAGATCGTAGAGCCTGGAATGCTCTTTGGGGGGAACCCTATGCAATTTTTTTGAGGGGGTTCCCCTTCAAGATACCTAGCACACAAGTTGCGCCGCAAGTCGGATCATCATGATCCGACTTCTGGTGCGGCTTCTATTCAAATCAATAGGCTCCCATAGGGAACCAGTGATTTTGAATAGAACGACTGGCGAGGCTTAACGCTGTGTATACAATGTTAAGCCATGCTATTGAGCATTTTGCCGGCTCAGCGTCAAAAACGCCATGACGTTGCAGCTTCAGAACGCACTGCTCCTGCGTTCTGGTTACAGCTCACTAACGCCAACGCCCTCTACTGCTCAAAAACATTGGCGTTTTTAGAGGGCCAATGAATAACATGGAGAGCTATAAAAAATGCCCAAAAACATAGCGTTAAAAAACGCACGTGTGTATGAGGTCTAGGGAACCATTGATCTTGAATAGAGGTAGAAAAACGCCGCTGACAGCTAGCGTGGAAAAACGTGCATTGACGTCAATGCAAAACGCAGAGAAAAACTGCAATTTTTTCCTGATGTCGGACCTGGCGTTTTGCTTATTTTTTTGCAAATGCCCGTGTGTACGAGGCCTAAGAGCCGGTTCACACATGAGCGGCGCGACTTGCAGGGCAAAGCAAGTCGACCCGCTGGAGGCGACCTCAGCGCGGCTTGCAAGGAGACTTCTTTACATAGAAGTCAATGCAAGTCGCGCTGAGGTCGCCCCGAAAATAGTGCAGGAACCTTTTTCTAAGTCGGAGCGACCTGAGTTGCTCCTATTAGAACGGTTCCATTGCACTGCATGGGGACGACTTGTCAGGCGACTTGAGTCGTCTGACAAGTCGCCTCAGTGTGAACCGGCTCTAATAGTTGTATTTTTTTCTTGTTAATAGCTCTCAGGTGACACTCCTGGGGAACTAAGGCAGCAGCTTTCAGGTGAACTCACAGATACTTTGGCTATAGTTCTCATACAAGAATTTCAGACGACACTCTCTGTTCTTGCTTATTCTCTACAAACCACCCCCTTTTTGAAAGCACAGCGGTAAATAGACCTCTGAATAACCTGGGATTTATCTTATTTTATTATTTTAACTTGGCACACTAAGCACACGGGCTGTTTTTTCTGGAGCAAAAAGGGCAAATATGCCGGGCTACCTGCTTGAAAGTCTATTTCCAGTGTGGGCCACAAACAATAATAAAAAAAAACATTCAGCTGCTATATTCACCTGATATCCAGCACTGTCCCCCGCAGACTCATTGATCCAGGGCTGTGGCACCACTCCTTTTAAAGCCTCATGGACACAGGAGTAGAAAATGCCGCTTTTACAGGCATCCAGCGTTTTTTTTTATGCCTTTAGGCTCAGTTCAGTGTTAAGTAAAATTTCGTACGACGAACGATCTGCCGATTTTCGGAGCGTTAGTATGGTGCTTTTCGACAGCCGATTTTGATTTTTCAGATAACAAAAGCTGGATAAAATTTTTTTTGTACGTGTGCTCAACATCCGATTTTCGTTTAATTAGTACAGTTTTCGTCTGAAAAAAATCATAAGAGCAAGACTACACATGCTCAGAAACAAAAGAATACATACAAAACTATTCAACGCATTGAGGTTGATTTACTAAAATTGGAGAGGGCAAAATCTGGTGCAGCTCTGTATAGAAACCAATCAGCTTTCAAGTTTTATTATCAAAGATTAATTGAAGAAGCTGAAGTTAGATGCTGATTGGCTAGCATGCACAGCTGCACCAGATTTTGCACCCTCCAGTTTTAGTAAATCAACCCCATTAAGTCACTGAAGTTGTATTCTGTCGTACTAGAACTTTCGTATGGCGAGTAACCTCTTCACTTTCGTCATGAGAAAAGCATGGACGCAAAATGGAGCCTTTCTTTCACCGCTGTGGTGGCTGTGCCCTGCTGTCACAGGGTACTGTATTACCTGAGGAACAAGGGGCCTTTTGGTTATATCTAATTTACCCCCTCCCCCTTTTTTGATATGGCTGTAGGCGGCCCTTGCATTTGTCGCTCTGCAGTCTCATGCTATGAGCCATATATATCCTTTACCAGAGGCGGCTCTAGGCTTTGTGAGGCCTTAGGCAAAATGTAGACATGAGGCCCTACTCATGCCCATAATGGGAATAATAATTCAAGTGATAAAAAAATTTACTTTATAAATTGCATATATTAAGAGCTTTAAAGTGCTGGTGTCAGTACTCTCTATCTTGGTGCTGCTGGTGTCGGTGTCAAATTAGGCGGTTGCGAGGTCCCTGCGAGTGCGAGGCCTTAGGCGACCGCCTAATTTGCCTAATTAGAGAGCCGCCTCTGTCCTTTACTGTCTGCACAAGCTGCCTGTAGAGATAGGCGGGGGTGATGGGAAGTCTTTTTGCCTTTGGTCCATTGACCCCCTTGTCATCCTGTTCAATTGGACACTTTCTACGTGGCTCCCTACCAAGCACCCACCAGGGGTTGAATAACGCAACCCTATATACTCTGCTGTTACAAACTCATTTTGTTGAACCTAAGCAACTGATGATTACACTTGCATCGGAGTTACAGCAGCCCTACCATATGCTAACCACATGCAGTGAAGATTCGCCCCCACTGCACTCCCAGATAGAACTTGGACTACAAGTGTATTGCCCTAATTATCACTGGTTTGCCACCCCAACGCACAGTGTATGGTGTAAAAGCACCTGAATTGCCTGGATGGCAAACTGTTGTGTAACAGTGTTATGGGTAATGTTTTTGGGATTCTCTTTGGGACTGTCACTCTCGTCAGTGGTGATGGAATCACCTGACGGGCAATTTTTGTTAAAGTTCAGGGGTTATACCCGCACTAGTTGGGGTTGGTGCCGGGTTGGGTGGGGGGAGGGGAATGTTCAAGTTATTGCACAGTGCACTACAGTTGTCCTTATTATATGGTTATCTTGCATAATCTGTAATGTCTTATGTCCTTACGGTATCACCAGCTTTACTGGCTATTACCAATATGATTCTAGCATGAAGAGATCACAATTATATGGGTTATGGTCTCCCCCTGGTGGCAGAATTCGGTATTACACTCACACACCCCTTCATTATATTTGCAGAACAAATCATGTCTTCCGTTAAGTTCATGACATGAAATGTTAGGGGACTACGTGACAAAGTTAAAAGCGGTCCTCTCCTTTATTAAAAAGCAAAAGATAGGGGTCGCAGTTCTGGTCGAAACACACTTAGATGGTAGCTTACCTTTAGCCCTAAGACGCCCGGGGATTGGTTGGGGATACTGCTCAACATATTCGTCGCATGCCAGAGGGGTGTCCATACTCATAGCCAAGCATGTACAGTTTGATTTATGTAATCTCACCACAGACCCTCGGGGAGGTATGTATTTTTGCAGGCTAAAATCTATGGGTAAGTGATACGTCTAATGGCCTTTTATGTCCCACCACCATTCTCCACTGGGGTGGTCACTGAGGGCCTGGAGTTTATGGCCAGATACCCAATGTCCCACGCTGTTTGGCTGGGAGATTTTAATTCTGTGCTGGATATGAGCTTGGACAGGATACAACAGCCTGACCGGGTTCATGCCTCTTGTGGTCAAACCAGATTTGCCAGACTGATCTCTGAGTTTCACTTGACAGACACATGGCGAGCCCTCTACTCCCACACCAGGGCATACTCCTGTTTATCCTCGTCCCACAATACGATGTCTTGCATCGACTTTATTCTGATATCCCAGGCATTATTACCCAAATTGCAAGAGGCTGCTTTTTGTCCGAGGTTGCTTTCAGACCACAGTCCTTATTGGATTAGGTTAAACCTTCAAACACTTAAACCTCTCAGAAGATGGCATTTAAATCTATTCTGGCTCACACTTTTTTCAGAAACAGACGAGATTGAAGCCATCTGGAATCAGTTTTTTCTGGATAATGAGCAGTTCTCGTCCATTATTAATGTATGGGAATCATTTAAAATCCATGTCAAAGCAACCCTCATGACCCATATTAATAGACTTAAAACTAAAACCTCTGAATATTTGGATAGGGAACTAACCAAATTGACTTCTTTAGAAAGCCAGTTTGAAACGGATCCCTACCCAAATAATTTGTCCCTCCTCAAGCTACAAACCAGAACAGTGCACCAGTTACACTACGAAAAAGCTAACAGGAAAATCTTTTTTTCCAAACAGAAAACCTTTGAACATGGGGAAAAAGCGGGCAAGTTACTAGCATACATGGCTCATAATGAAGACAGACCCCCGGTAGTGATCTCTTTGCACGCCTCCTCTGGAACACTTATCACTGACCCTGTTGAGGTAACTGTGACCTTTCATAAATACTTTCTTTCTTTATACACCACTACACTCCCCAATGACACAGAACTCATAGACCGTTTCCTGGACGACCTGCCCATCCCTCAGTTATCCCAGACCCAGGTAGAATGCTTGAGGCCCATTAAATTCTGAAGAAAGCGATTTCCAGCTTTGCTAGATCCAAGGCACCGAGCTCTGATGACCTACCAAAAGAATTCTATTCCCAATATAACGAAACCCTTTTCCCAAGACTGCTGGCCCTATACAATTATATGTTTGAAAATGTTACACTATCACCAACTATTCGGGAGGCTACTATAATTTCTAATACCCAAGCCTGGCAAGGACCCACATGTTCCAGAGTCGTACAGACTGATCTCACTATTGGAGGTCGATATAAAAATTCTGGCTAAGATTCTGGAACTCTGGCTCAACCAGGTTATTACGGACTTGATACATGAGGACCAGGCTGGATTCATGCCTGGTAGAAACACCTCCTTCAACCTTAGAAAACTGTTTATGAATATTCAGGCCCAACATGATAACGTGGGGGAAAGAGTGGTGGTGACCTTGGACACTGCCAAGGCATTCGACTTGGTAGAATGGTGTTATTTATGGAAAAGTCTAGCCAGGTTCGGATTTGGCCCCAGATTTCTTTAATGGATTTGCGTTCTGTATCAAAGCCCACTGGCTAGGGTAGTGGCCAATGGCTGGCTTTCGGATGCCTTCCAACTCACCAGGGGCACTCGTCAGGGATGCCCACTTTGCTTCAGAGCCCCTTGCCATCTCAATCAGGAACAACACACGTATAAGGGGGTTGCAGATGGGAGATCTGGAGGAAAAAATTAGCTTATATGCCGACGGTACTCTTTTGTATCTGGCGGACTCGGGACCATCATTAGCTGAAGCTCTTCAGATGATCGAACAGTTTGGGACCTTCTCTGGACTTAGAATTAACTGGGAGAAATGCCAATTCCTCCCACTTGACTCTACCCCCCAGACTCATGCCCAGTCCCTACTCCCACTCCAACGGGTCAGTGTCATAAAATACCTGGGAGTGCGCATCACAAACTCCCTGACAGACTACATCATTAACAATGTAGAACCGCTGTTCTCATTAAGAACAAAGTACCAACTTGGGCTAGGTTGCACATGGGAGTAATGGGGCGCATCAACCTAATAAAAATTATTCTTCTCCCCAAGGTTCTCTATGTCCTGTTGCATTCCCCAGTCTACATAACGTTAAAATATTTTAAAATTATAGATGCACTATTAAAACCATTCGTGTGGGGGAAAAGCAGACACAAATTGGCTTGGCACCTTCTCACACAACCCACTGAATTAGCGGGTACAGCTCTACAAGATTTTAGCTCCTATTATATAGCATCCCAGTTGTCTAACATATTCCACTTAGATAAATCGGACAGGCGCATATTTCCCTCATGTGCCCACACTGGGCCCAATGTACAGCCGATCCAATATACGTAATACGGCGGCGTGGAGCAAGCTGGGTATCTTCTACCTATCCCACATATTGTCGGCAGGTACTTTTAAAACATATGACAGAGTGAAGGAAGAGTTTACACTCCCAAATTGCATGTTCTTCAGATTCCTCCAGGTAAGACATGCTATCCAGACCCAATTACCCCAACAGATTCCTGACCTAGTCCCCAACCCCCTTATGGACATTGTTAAAAGCTCAGACCCACAAAAATGAATATCTATCTTTTATAACATGCTAATTACCCCCACATCAACACAAAGAACTTATAACATTAAAACGAGAAGGGAAAGACACTGTGACAATATAGAAGATGAAGACTGGGGTGAGGCCCTGGACACATGTAAAACAGTCTCACCTAAAATACCCAACAGGCTTACGCAATTATACATTTTGCATCAAGCGTACCTCACTCCGCTCAGACTGAATAGATTCAACCAAGAGGGGTCTGCCGCCTGCCTCCTTTGCAAGCAAGACACTAGGATGTTCTATCACCTTCTCAGGGCATGCCCGTATATACAGGGCTATTGGAGGCAGGTGGTAGCCTTCCTCCATTACAACATGGGGCCACTTCTTACCTTGGACCCAAAATCGTGTCTGTTGGCCATCTTCCCCGACACAGACATTGACAAATACACTAAAGTCTTTCTGCATAAAACTGTATTCTTGGCTAGAAAAAACAATGCTAAAATGTGGATGAGACAATCACCCCCCAGAGTATCGGATTGGATCAGAGATGTTAATGCCTCACTTCCTTATAAAAAATGCTTTTATATCCACAGAGGTTGCCCTAATAAATATAACAAAATTTGGGACAGGTGTTTGGAGGTATCTGACACATGTATATGATGTAACAACTCCTAAAGCTGGTGAACTGACAGAGACAGGCAAGAGTCATGGTGTCAAAAGTTCCTTTATTGAGAGTGACATGCAGTTACTCAATTGTTTGTAATACGAAATTACACTGTATGGAAAACATATGTTATACTTGTACTGTATTTATGGGTGAATTTTGTGCATTGTGCACTGGTTTTACCTGTTTTGTTTAATGACAATAAACGCAGTTAATTAAAAAAAAAAAGTAGTGAGTGTACAGCTTGTATAACACTGTAAATATGCTGCCACTTCAAAATAACTAAACACACAGCCATTATTGTCTAAACCGCTGGCAACAAAAGTGAGTACTCCCTAAGTAAAAATGTCCAAGTTGGGCTCAAAGTGTCAATATTTTGTGTAACCACCATTATTTTCCAGCACAGCCTTAACCCTCTTGGGCATGGAGTTCATCAGATCTGCACAGGTTGCCACTGGAGTCCTCTTACACTCCTTCATGATGACGGAGTTGGTGGATGTTAGAGACCTTGCGCTCCTCCACCTTCCATTTGATGAGCCCCACAGATGCTCACTAAGGTTTATGTCTGTAGACATGCTTGGCCAGTGCATTACCTTTACCCTCAATTTGGACATTTTCACTTAGGGGTGTACTCACTTTTGGGCCCAATTAGCCATTTTCCCTCCCCGGTGTCATGTGACTCATTAGTGTTACAAGGTCTCAAGTGTGAATGGGGAGCATGTGTGTTTTATCGCTCTCACAGCTCTGGTAAACTCCATGCCCAAGAGGGTTAAGGCTGTACTGGAAAATAATGGTGACCACACAAAATATTGACACTTTGGGTCCAATTTGGACATTTTTACTTAGGGAGTACTCACTTTTGTTACCAGCGGTTTAGAGAATAATGGCTGTGTGTTTAGTTATTTTGAAGAGGCAGCAAATTTACAGTGTTATACAAGCTGTACCCTCCCTACTTTACATTGTAACAAAGTGTCATTTCTTTAGTGTTATCACATGAAAACATATAATGAAATATGTACATAAATGGGAGGGGTGTACTCACTTTTGTGAGATACTGTATGTATATATATATATATATCCAGGCACTGTATACCTGTATATAAATAGAATCCAAATTCCCAGAAAGGTAGGACACTATGTAAGATCTACATAAAAACAGAATACAATGATCTACAAATCTGATAAACCCAGATTTTATTCACAATAGAAAATAATAATAATAAAAAAAAACATATCAACTGTTTAACCACTTGCTGACCGTCAATCGGCAATTGACGGCGGCAAAGTGGCGCTGTAAGGCAAATCGCCGTCATATGACGGCGGCCGCCAGATCGCGCACAGTGAGCGCGCGCCGCCGGAGGCGCGCGCCCGCGCGCTCACTGTTTCCGGGGAGGGCCAGGGAGCGGGTGCGGCGGCTTTCGATTGCCGCCGGCCACCCGCGATGCCCCCCCCCCGGAGTGAAGGAGCGGAGGTCCGTGTAAGTAAACACGGACCTCCGCTCTGTGTGAGGGGGAAGGGATGTGATCACACCCTTCCTGTACGTGAAGGCTGTGACCACTTCCCTTCCCCAGCAAGGGCAGCCCCAATACAGTTAGAACACGCCCAGGGAACATAGTTAACCCTTAGAGCGCCCCCTGCAGGTTAACCCCTTCACTGCCAATGGCATTTACACAGTAATCAGTGCATTTTTATAGCACTGATCGCTGTATAAAT
>BLSH010176785.1:901082-911744 GCA_018402905.1 Glandirana rugosa | reverse complement strand
GAGATAGGGAACTTCTCGTGAACCCAGTAGTCGAGGAGTCTGGACGAGGTGACCATCCCTCAGTAAAAAAACTCAAATCGTCGACGTATCCGTCGTTTACTGAGGAGGACCAGATCTAGGGAGACCTCCTACCGACACCGGACGACCTTCTTACTCCTTCGTGACCAATTTAATGCAGATAAGGCACCAATTGAGTTTAATTACCACTTTAATTAGCCACAGAACCTGTGTAATTAATGTGTGTCCTGGATTAAAGGGATGATGTGGCAACCCTAACGGTGACTGAGGAGGAGGCAGCTGGCTCTTTCCTAGTTTGTGAATCCCAAATCCCTTCCCTACACCTTGGTCTTAAAAGGAAGAGAAAAACACATCATGTAGATGAGAGTGCTTCCTCATTCTTCCAGCAGGCCACAGCCATCCTCCAGAGGGATCTAGACCAGGAGGAGTCATTTGCTGCCTATGCAGCTGCTAAACTCAAAAAAATGACTCCCTACCAGTGGAGCAGGTCTGAGGAGCTGATGACCCAAGTGCTCTTCAAGGGATAGAGGGGGCTCATTACCGAAAACACAGAGCTGCATGAGAGAGTGCCTTCACCTCCACCACCTACACCATCTCACCAGCCATCCCAACCACCACACCAGCATGCTGGCCAGTGGCAATTTGTTCCCCATGGCCCCCACCAGCAGCCATGGTCTGGAGATTATGGCCAATACCCCCATTGATGTCTTTATTTATTTTTCTGTATTTTTGTTTTTATTTTTTTCAGTTTTTTTTTTCCTTTAACACATTTTGATAATAACAAACATTTTTTTTCTGTTATATTTTATTTGCAGAAAAATTGCATTTCTAATTTAATTTATGTTCTTTATGAAGAATGAAAATAACAATACTTGCCTATGTTTTTTTTATTCAAATGACAGGTTTGAAGTAGGCAGTTACATTAAAAAGAAAAGTTACAACAATTAGCAAGGGACAAATAATACATTACATTTTTGGAATTACATTTCAGAGCTAATGATATTGGGGAAATGTTAAATAGAATAAACGAGATTCAAAATAATACAAATTCTATTTCTATAACTACAGAACAACTGTCTTTCATTACATTCTTAACATGAGTACCACTAGCAATGCATCTTCATTATTATGCCTTTGAAAAAGCTGCTAATGTGTGCTGCATTTCGCTATTTGAATTGAATTGCCGATAGACGAATATGCATTGTGAAATTGGAACGTAGGTTTACACAAACAGACACTTCCGGCCATTCCTGACTTCGGAGCATGCGTGTTTTGCAGGTACAACTTGTTGGCTCAACTTCTCTGTACACACGGTACAACAGTCGTACGACCGCTTGTTGTACAACCAAAGTTTTCTAGTCTGCTCATCCAACTTATGTTGTACGACCGTCGCACGTCAGCTGTTCTAATCACGCGTACTAATGGTCGGATGATCGTACAACAAGCGGTTGTACGACCGTCGCATCGTGTGTACGAGGCTTTAGGGTTCACATATACTTTAATGTTAATACCGCTAGGAGCGACATGATCAGACATAAATATACAGGTATAGACTAGTAGCCACTGTACTGACAGATTGATTTCCAGTGGCAAACAAATTGAATGCTATCAGTAGATAGGGCGTTGTGATTTACACTGAATAACAGACTTGCATTTATGGTCGTGACGTGGTACAACATAGACAAAGTTGGGTATGCACTTACAGACAGGCATTGGCAAACTGATCGATATCTATAGGTAGACTGACTATCAATTGAAGGGAAGATTGATTGGCATTGACAAATATGGAGACAGTGACAAAACTACCGGTGTTGCAGCAGTCGCAGTTGCGACTGGGCCCTAGTGTTCCACCACTGTGGGGGGGGGCCCCAAGACCCGGCATCTCCCCCTGCAAGTGCGGCTGTCAGTTCACTATGCGGTGGAGGGGGCGATCAGCATCTAAGTGACAAGCCACGGGATCTCCCTCTGACTAGCAGTTTACATTCCTCTATGCAGTGGAGAGGGGAGGGGCCTCCGTAGTTGCCAACTGTCCTGATCTGGGGAGATCCCAACCTCCTCCCCTGCAGTGGATCAGGTGGTGCTCGGGTACACTCGCCCCTACTCCTGCAGAACATGCCTGAGGAGGAGCCTGCCGAGGCTTGCATTTTAATTGGGCTGGATTCGGGGGGGGGGGTGTGGCTGGCCTCAAAGGTGATGGTGCCCAGTCTGTCTTCTGGTGCAGGTGCATGGGTCAAGCTGCATGAAGAGACCCTGTGAGAGACTAGAGCAGATGGTGGAGGATTCCAGATTGTGAATGTGCAGCAGGTTGAGTTTCTCTTAAATCAACAGATCTGGTAATCAGCAAAGTGTGACTATATGGAGACACTGAGGTTCCCTGGATTTCAGTTAAGGGTGGAGGTGTGCATTTCAGTTTCTCCACTGCCAGCTAGTGTGATACATTGTTGTCAGTGATCAAGATTACAGATTGCATTGTTTATTATTGTTTTGATTGGTCTATTTATTGCTCTCTATGGAGCAACGGATGTCAGCGGACATATGTCTGCTGACACCCGCTGCCATCCAATCCCTGTCTCTAAAAATAGACGGATGGGAAATTGTTCTCCATCCATCCATCAGATCGGGTGACAGGCGGTCTATTTCCATCTGACAGTCCCATAGAGAGTAGTGGGCTGTCTGTGTCCGCTCCGCATTAGTGGAGCGGACATGGACCAGTGATCTGTTTGCTCAGTGGAGGGATCCCCACTGATTGGTTTGCCCTGTGTGAAAGATATGTAATTAAGATACTGTACATTCTCCACCTACAATGGCTGGCTGAATACACAGAAAAAAAAGGTATCCCTGAAGGCATCTCTGAAATTTTTTGGGAAAAGTTAGCAACTTTGCAGGAAGAGGTCCTGCTGCAGAACATGTGAAAGGGTCCTGCTTTGGGACCACAATAAAGGACCCTGCGATTGGCCACTAATCCAGTGCCCTGGATTAGTGGCAAGGGATGGGTCAGGGGGGCCCTTCATGGTTTCTTGCACCGGGGCCCTGAAGGTTCTAGTTATGCCTCTGGATGGAGATGGTGAGATGGAGATGGTCATAAATCAAGCTTGATAGATAAATCGGCAGATATAGAGACTGATTTACTAAAGGAGTTGAGAATCTTCATAGAATAAATTGTGTGACTATTCGCTTCAATTATCCAATCATCTCATCTTCACATTACTGGATACTTGATGTTAATATTCACACAATTTATTGTCTAAGATTCTAAATTTCTTTGGTAAATCAGCCAAATCAAGTTAACTAAATAGAGGGTATAGATCAGTGTTTCTCAACCTTTTTTGCAGTCGTGGCACCCCTTAAGAGTATGCAAAATCTCGTTGCACCCCAGCCTAAACTATAAAAAATGTAATTGTTACTTATCAATGGGAATTGGAGCCTGGGGTAATGCACACAACCATCTGGATGAATCTAACTTCACATCAGAAGGTCTCTCATAACATCAGAGGTCCCCCTATACATCAGAGGCCTCCCCAATTACAGAGTCAGATGTGTCTCATCAAATCGGAGTCCCCCATACATGAGATCCCCCATCACATCACAGTACCCTCATGAGAGAGTCCCCCCATCATACCAGAGTCTCTCTATCACACCAGGGTCCCCCATCACCACAGAGTCCCCCCACCCCTCCGGATCACAGAGTTCTCTCAACCATCTTGATTTAGGGCAAATTGGGTCTTGTGCTCGCAGCACCCCGAGGGAACCCAAAGGGCACCCCAGGGTTCCATGGCATCTTAGTTGACAAATACTGGCATGGACAAACAACAACAAATTGTCAATCCCAATCATTTACAGAAATTAGTTATTGTCTGTTTTGCCCAGAGCCATCATTCAGCTAAAAATATTTAAATATAAATTTAAAGGTTTGTAGAGCAGCTTGGGAAAAATAGAAAGGCTGTATTTGACTGGCTGCATTACACAAAAATATATACAAAATGATGTCTAATAAATACATTAGATACAGCAATAAAATATGCTTTAGAGATCTAAATTACCTTGGGGTGCTTACAGTCATTCCGATAAACATTGCTGGGTAACTTTTGATAACTGTTAAAAATAACAGCTGTGGAAATCGGAAAGGGATAATTTCCTCAAGAACCCAATAACTAACCTGCTGCTGTAAAATGCAATTATGTTCCTAAAATATCTTAATTTAAAATTTAATTCAAACAGTATTTAAGGCTGAGTCGAAGGAAACACATCTGTTTGCAATTATCTGTACATAGAATGTACTTGTAGTCTAAAAGATTTAGCAGCTCTGGTCTTATCAGAGATCTGCAGAGACAGAAGATCATTAAAATGTATCTAGCACCCAATATATATTTTCATGCCACGTTCATAGACACTAAGTAGTGTGTAAGTGTAATTCATGCAGATTCTTTTAAAATAGCACTCCTTGTGATAATGATCTTGTCTTCCTTTGTTCCCAGAAGGCTTGTGCCATCTTTGTTCAGGCATCATATGAAGTCTACATATACTTCCTGAATCCCAAAAAATAACGGGCAGAGGATAAATGACTTGTCCACAGGGGCAGCTTCTTATGAAACAGGACTTTGGAAAAAGGTTATCTTTCATGTCTGTGAGCCACTCTTTTCCCTCCAGCTTGACACATGGACCGTGCCATCAGTCAAAAGCAGTTATGGCTATCTTAGTAAATGAGCATGGGATTGAGCCAGGGTTCTCAACAGTTGTTTTTATAATATACCACTTCTTTTACCTGTTACCAAAGGTGTTACCAAAACCTAAACATCCCTTCCAGAGATTACAAAAAAATATGCCCACGTCAGGATCTTAAGAGTATGCATTTTGTCAATGTAGACATGTTTTTTGGATGGCCAGAAGTTTGTCCAGTGGCAGACTACTGCAAATGCCACAGTAAAAATGTTATCAGAAGTAGTTTGTAAGTTCAGAGTCCTAGAAGCTAGAGAGAGTAACGGAGGAACTATTTTTTATGGGAGAGTCCTTACAAGAAGTTTTGAGGTTTTATTTTACACCCCCTACTGTCTACAATGTAGTGGAAAAAGTAGAGTAAGAGACTAGAAAACTATGACATGATTGTCTTCATATATATTTTATTAAGACCCTAACGGGATATTGGACTCTCCACTCGAATCTCACAGAGAATGTTGCTGATCTTTTAAGATTTTTGACAAATTCATTTATGTGTTTTCTCCCAATTCCAGATACTTACACTTTAGAAGGATCTCATAAACTAAAGCCAGGTGACTTTAGAATTGTTAAGAGACATTTATAAATATAAGGAAATGTTTGGAGACTCAATACAGCGTCTATTCATATACAGTTTTGCAAAACTTGAAGGAAAAGTCACTTGGATCCACACCAGACAATGCAAAAATAACTAAATGAAAGTATCTCATGTTTGATTTGTTTTCTTCTTGCAATCACAGTTTGTAGTTGTATTTATCCAAATGCTTTAATTGTAAGGGATATAAATATATATTTAATGTGATCTGAAAAATAGTTCAGCCATGTTGAAGTCATATTGTCTTTTATACGTCTTCCATTTTATGTAGAATTGTCTGTGTTTAGCTATGCTGATAAGTCAGAATGTCCACAATTAAGCTACAAGGCTGTTTTGGCCACTGGAGTGTACAACTACTCTGTAAGTATTTTTTTTATCAAACATTTGTTTTATGTAAGTTTTAGTCACAATGAAAAGTCATTTTTGTAATAATATAGCTGCTCTCAGCTATTATTTTCTTCACAATAGATTTTGTCTCTTTGGCTGGGAATAGTTCTGCCTAAATGTAGGGAGGTTCCAGGATAAGGGGGTAATAGTATGGTCAGTGATCAAAATGTATTGTAATGTATTGATCAAAAGAGGGGTGGTTGTTAAGGAAATTATACATTTTGTATAAAATTGTATTCTATTTTGTATGGTTTGCATATATATTGTACACTGCACTCATTGTGCACCAGCACAAATAATGTTTTCATTACATCTTTGCATTCTTTAGAGTCCTGATTAAAATTAGCTTGCCTGTGTTACGCCCCTTGTTATCATACAAGTACAAATGTAATATTAATGTGATACCTACGTAATCATGTGTATAAAAAAACTTCAATTGCATCAGATAAAACAGAACAGTTATTTTGGAAAGATGCTGAGTGTATCTTTTGTGTCTGTTACCTACTGCAGTAGTTATTATTCATTTGCAACCACTAATCAATATGAGGATAGGAGTTGCCTATCTATAAAATTTCCAGAACATCAGTATTTCTGGTTGATCTTTTTCCCCATTTCTGATTTGCCATGCTTTATTTTTTTCATTGTCCTGTATGGGGGTGACCATCTTGCTACAGGAAGGTGAGCTGCACAGTAGTGACATCACCAAATCATTTCAAATTTCTGGGGACTAGAAGTCAGAGGCAACAGCTCCTTAACTCTCACACTGCAGATATACCAGGCCTTTAACTGGACACATACAGCAAGTTGTTCAACATACGAACCAAGGACAACCCCAAGACTACTCCAACACTTTGCAGAGATGCTCTGAATATTGGGGAGCTTCTACTATGGATATTGGGATCGCCCTCTGAACCGAATTGTGATCACGGATTCTTTGCTGGTTTCTTACCAGCATCTGGTAAGCAGGCTATTTCATAGATCTTGGTGTCAGAATTTTTGATTGGATTTATGTTTTATCACTCAGTTCTGTTGGACATTTAATTATGATTCATATTCACTTATTATTCACTTGGACTCAAAGCCATATTATTATATTTACCTGTGATTGAGCACTGATTTGGATTCACATATGCTGAGGATTATCAACAGTCAGAGTTTTGTTTGTCATAAATATCAGTATTACTATGCTGTTTGGTATATGACTTTTCACTAGCGCAGCAATTTTTGTTTTCTATTTTAGCAGCAAATCTTAATTGTTTGAATTCAGTTCCTCTGGGAGAGGATAGACTGAAGGAATACTTCCTCCTGCCTGCAGCATACCAAAGTCATTATTGTCCCAGATCACACCCATCAACCTGAGGACACTTACTTACCTGAAGCTCAAGGACTGCTTTTTATTTGTAGTGTAGATCCCTCATCCTACACAGCCAGGCACACTGAATTTTCACAGGCACTCCAGAGACAGAGAACGGTCCTGACTTCAGGGACATTCTTCCTTTATACAGTGTCTATATATAGTCTATATACAGCTCCGACCTTCTTCCTCCAACACACTCTTGCTTGCAGACCCCAGCTGAATCACTGTTTAGATATTTGTCAAACTCTCAGTCAGATGCTTGAGTGATTGCCCATGACAGACAGGAACCCGAGGCCCCTTGTATTGTAGCAGAGCAATAGAGTGAAACAGCCTGCACATTTCCTCCTGTGGCTACTGATCTGAGCACCATCTCTTCATGCACTTTCAGCCCACCTGGCTGCAGCTGCCTCTTTCACTAGCCCTTGAGGGTAACTTCATACAGCAGTCCTCTAGACTGACTCTCTCTCTCTCTACAGCCCACCCGGCTGACTCTGCAGGAGATCTCCCAGTAGTGTTGCTGTACTCACTGTCTTCACACTTGCTCCCGTGCCTCCAGGAAGGGATTCCTCCGTGTGTTGTAGCAGGATCCTTCCAGCACCCAAGCCCCGGCCCAAGGTCACCCTCCCTGAACTAGGGGGCACCCTTGAGGGCCACCGCAGTCTCCACAGCACTGCCTATTCATGAGGTGGCCTGCCCCCTGCCAGCCCTTTACTGGGGAGGGCCTGAGGCCCTCATAAATATTCTAAACAGCCCCTCCTAACCTCCACCCACTAGCTATAGAAGTTTCTACAACCTTCTGGACAAGGGGAAGGCATCAGACGAGCTGTCAGGATGAGTCACCCAGCCCTGACTCACTGATCCCTGACCCAGATTCACAGCTCAGGCTTAGCCCTGAGCCAAACTACATTTTCCTATACTAACAAACCTAGCACTAATGAACCTAGCACACACCAGAGGGTGCTACATATTAATAAAAGGTACATATATATTTTTTTTAAGTATTGTATTTTTCCTCTATATAGTTGCATGCCAAGAAATTATTAGTCATGCCAAGTTGTTTACTAATGGGGCCATTTTTGTAACCACTTCCAGACAGCCTCCTGTAGCTTTACTGCTGCAGTGTGGCCCCACTGCGTTGGGTCACACACACACACACACACACACACACATATATATATATATATATATATATATATATATTTACATATATAGATATATATATATATTAGCATTGCACCAATACCGATACTAGTATCAGTGCCGATACTGAGCGTTTGCACGTGCAAATGCTCCAATGCCATTCCAATACCTGGACACTCAGGGATGATCGGTGCGGTGGTGGGGGAAGTTACAATCACCGATCTCCCTGTGTGGCTTTCAATAAAGTAGCTGACAGCCGCTTCTCCTCCTCTCCCCTCCGCATGTTTCAGCTGTATTATTGAAAGCCACACAGGGAGATCGGTGATTGTAACTTCCCCGACCGCCAAACCGATCATTCCTGAGTGTTCCCTATATCCTCCTCCGGTCCCTCTCCGGTCCCCCTCTGTGTCCTCCTCCATGTGCTCCTCCATATGTTCCTCTGTGTGCTCCTCCAGCCCCCCCATGTCCTCCTCTGGTCCCTCTCTGGTCCCCTTCTGTGTCCCCCTCCGTGTGCTCCTCCGTATGTTCCTCTGTGTGCTCCTCTGGTCCCCCTCCCATCCTCCTCCGGTCCCTCTCTGTGCTCCTCTGGCCCCCCGTCGCCAGACCTTTCAGGATGGAGAGGAAGGATATCGTAAATATGTCATTTACCAGCTTTTTCCTTTTCTGAATGGACAGAGTCACTGACTCTGTCCATTCATAACTAAGCACTGTGTTTATGATACTTCCGTTTATTAATGGAGAGGAGCCGCTGTCTCCTGTCCATTCATCTTCAGTGCAGCTGAGGCAGCAGAGAAAGGGACTGGGGAATCTGTGTCCCCAGTCCCTTTTCCCTGTCTCAAAGGAGTGTTGTCAGGAAAAACACTGACACCACACCCCCCCCCCCACCAAAAAAGAAAGCATTGTTGAAAAAAAAATAATAATAAAAAACATAAATTGTAAAGAAAAAGAAAATATACACAGACCACGCTGTGGTCTTAGGGACCTTAAATGCAGCAGAATCTTTTTGTAACCTTGGCCAGATCTGTGCCTTGCCACAATTCTGTCTCTGAGCTCTTCAGGCAGTTCCTTTGACCTCATGATTCTCATTTGCTCTGACATGCACTGTGAGCTGTAAGGTCTTATATAGACAGGTGTGTGGCTTTCCTAATCAAGTCCAATCAGTATAATCAAACACAGCTGGACTCAAATGAAGGTGTAGAACCGTCTCAAGGATGATCAGAAGAAATGGACAGCACCTGAGTTAAATATATGAGTGTCACAGCAAAGGGTCTGAATACTTAGGACCATGTGATATTTCAGTTTTTCTTTTTTAATAAATCTGCAAAAATGTCAACAAGTCTGTGTTTTTCTGTCAATATGGGATGCTGTGTGTACATGAGGAAAAGAAATGAACTTAAATAATTTTAGCAAATGGCTGCAATATAACAAAGAGTGAAAAATTTAAGGGGGTCTGATTACTTTCCGTACCCACTGTACATGTTACAGGGACAATTGTCAAACGATGGGTTCCCCTGCTGTATCTCATGTGCAGAAAGTATTGTGATATTTACCTAACAACAGGGACATAGACAGCAAAAAAACCCCAAAGAAAAACCAAAAAAACCCCAGATGTTCTAACCCTTTCTGATCTATCTAAAGGTAGAAGCAAAAGATGTGGCTAGATGTCCACTTTTATCTCTACCATATAATAAGGCAGGCCATACACTTTCTTTCGAAAATCGCTCCTAAGAATTTTTGTTCAAATTTCGCACCAGCCGATTTTCGTGCAGCAATCGAATTTGAGTAATCGGGCATGTTGGAAATTGTTAGAAAAACAAACGATTTTTCAATCAATGATGGGAGAATCGTGGGAGAAATGTAATAGAACAAGAATGCACATGAGTGCAAGAAAAGAAAATTCCCGGAAAGAAAAGGAGATTCCCAGCCACGAAAATTCTTTTCTATAGAAACATGAGGGGAAATTGAAGGCTTGGTTGGCCGACTTTCGAAGATCAATGGTGGCACAATCGGATCAAAAAATGCACTGAATTTCTGATTTTGAAAAGAAAATTTGTTTGGAATTCGATCATGTATGGCCTGCCTTACTCTGTACCTACCCACAGCTCTTGCCGGTTCACACAGGGGTGGCTTCAAAGTCAGTCGATTCTCGCCCGACTTTGAAGCCGCCCCATACAGTGCAACTTCAGTGCGGATTGCAAAATGACTTCTGTATAGAAGTCGATGCAAGCCGCTCCGAAGTCACCCCAAAGTAGTACATGAAACTTGAGTCGCTCCTATTAGGCTGCATTTACACCTGAGCATATCGTTTTCAGGCAGAAAGTCGGGCGTTTTTTACCGTGATTTTGCCTCGATTTTTACAGCGATTTTGCCGTGAATTTTGCACAGGTCAGAAGGTCACCAATGTAAAAAGCTGAAAAATGCATGTAATCTGCCTGAAAAAACTAGCTTAAGG
>BLSH010176785.1:853057-883580 GCA_018402905.1 Glandirana rugosa | reverse complement strand
ATTTACTATACTACGTCCACCTCCTCTACGATCGGTACTTGTGACTAAGAAAACTGATTATGTTCTGGGAGACCATGCAAACATAACTCAAAAGGTGGAGGCTATGAGAATTTTCTTACGATACTAGGTATCGAGAGGAAAGAGACCCGCGAACCTAACGATCCCTGAGTGAAGAAGAGAAGAAATTAGGGTCAAAGTCCGAGAAGACTTGCATAAGAAAGATGGAGATAAAAAGGAGACAAGAAGTGGGGAGAAAGAAAAGAAGAGATGGGAGAGCTGGACGAGTATGCAAAAACAAAAAAACAAACAAAAAAAAAGATGTTCTTCACACATTACATCTTTTCTTCATACATCTGGAAATAGAATAGAAGTTTACAGAGAAAAAAAAACAAACAAAAAAACAAAAACGTATGAGCAGGTCGAGAGGGTAGAGAAGAAAAGAAAGAGGGGTGAAGAACAGAGGAAAAATAGAGGTAGAAAGAATACGTTCAGAAGAGCCTGAAACTGGGATTAAAGAAGAGAAGAAGTGAGTCCCTAGCAATCCAAGCGCCCAGAGAAAGGAGAGCTATGGATCATAGCATTCTTTTAAGAGTATCGGAGGTGGAAAACTCAATACAAACGTACCAGAGGGTCTTGTATTAGTCAAAAGAATCAGTGTTCATGGCTAGCATCTCCTCCACCTGCATCATATCATTTACTGTTGAAACCCACATAGCCAAAGAAGGAGGCATGTCCGATTTTCAGTGCAGGGGGATCAATTGTCTAGCTACAGAAATGAAGAAATGAAGCAGGCCCCTTTTTTTGGGAGGCTATCGAGCCAGGTAGCATCGATTATAGTGCTACCTTAGGTGAAGGCTTTAGTGACATGTTATATATGGAGTTGTAAACCCTGAAAATTTGTGACCAGAAGGGCTGAATCTTGCTACAAGACCACCAGATATGTAGATAGTTTCCTTCAGTGGATCCGCACCTCCAGCATGCTGGGGATATGGATGGGAATGTTTTATGTAATGATAGGGGGTCCCTATACCATCTAGACAGGAGTTTATAATTTTTTTCTTGTGCATCACAGGATATCATGGATTTGTGAGTAAAGTGGAAGGAGGTCTGCCAGTCAGTGGCCACGAACTCCTCTCCCAAGTCCTTGGACCACATCCTTGTAAAGAAGGGAAGTTCATCATTGATTAATGCATGTAGGAGTTTATATATAGCAGATAATAGATGTCTGGGCGTTTCAGAGAGGGAGCAATCTTTCATATTCAGTCCGGGGGGCTGTGTATCTGTGTGGACTGAAAAAGTCTGGTACAGAAAGAAGATATGTGGTGTGCGGTAAGCCAGTTCCTATCCTCATCTGGGACCACAGGTCTCCCATTGTTTGGGTGCACAATTTGATGTGCCACATGCCAGGATGTTCTGGTCATAGCAAAAACTGTATGGGAGACCTGGGGAAATGAAGGGTTATCAAAAAGTGACGTCAGAGGGGATGGGTCTGATGATAAGAGGTCCTGGAGACTATTTTATACCACATGTGTATCGCAGCTTGCGTTGGGGGGGAGAATTTAAGCTGGATAAATCATTGCTGTGGCCCCATAGGAGTGCCCTAAGATCTATTGGAGAAAGATCTTGTTTGATCATGGTCGACGCCTTGGGGAATGGGTGAGGGAACCATTCCAGTATCCGCGCTAGAACGGTAGCTTTTTGATAGAACTCATAATCCGGCAATCCCACTCCTCGTATCTTGGGTAGGCCCCTGTTCCATATGAAACAAATGGACAACGAGCGTATAGAGACAAAAATTGTTTAGGTAATCGGGTGGGAATGGTCTGAAAAAAATATGTCAGTTTCGGGAGCGTGTCCATCTTTAAGGTGCTTATTCGTCCAAACCAGGGAAGCAAAGATGAGCCCCATTCAGTTAGGTCTTTCCGTATGTTGGCAAGAAGGGGGGGAAATTTAGTTCATATCGTTTTGAAAGATCAGATGGGTTGGTAATGCCTAAATAAGAGATGCCCTTAGCTGACTATTGGAAGTAGAAATTAGAGCGCAGTTGGAGGTGGGAGACCGCGGTATAACCGGTAAGGATATATTAAGGGCCTGTCTTGGAGATGTTCAGCTTGAAGTTGCTCCATTCTCCAAACCAACAAAATTCATGTAGTAAGGATGGCAAAGATATATGGGGCTGCTGGACGTATACGAGACATATAGTGATAGTTTGTGATGCATAGATAGGGTTGGGATACTGATGATCGAATCATTCTGTCGGATGGCATTAGCCAAATGTTCCATCACAATGACATAAAGTAATGGGGACAGGGGGCAGCCCTGCCATTAGAAATATTGAACGGTTCAGAGGATGAACCATTAACTAATATGGAGGCCGAAGACCAAGAATATAGGGACATTACCTTGGCAATAAAGGTGCTACCCAGTCCAAGCTGTTCCAAGGACAATCGTAGGAAGGTCCAATTCACCCGATCAAACGCTTTTTCAGCATTGAAAGAGAGTAGCTATGGCTTCAGGCCATGTCTCTGTATGTAAGAGATGAGGTGTATAGTTTTTAGCGATTAGCTAAGACTTTGGAGAATAATTTCACATCTATATTAAGGAGGGATATGGGCCTATAGCTACTACATTGGGAGGGGTCTTTGTCCCGTTTAGGAATAACAGATATATTAGTGGAAAGTAGAGTCCTGGAGGAGTTAAAAGAACAGCAAAAAGTTTATAGAACCTAGGAGGGAAGCCATTGGGCCCAGGACATTGCCCCGCCTTCAGACCCTTGATGGCACCCAGGAACTCCATTTCCGAGAGAGATTTGTCCAAGTCTTCTGCATCAGTCTGATCTATTGTAGAGAGCGCTGTTTCCGTAATATAGGATAACATATCTGGGGGCTGGGAGGAGGCATGTGCACAATCTTGTGAGGTGGGTAAATTATATAAAGGGGAATAATATTGAGTAAAGGCCTTCAAAATGCCCTGGGTGTTGCTTACCTTTTGGTGTGTCTCACCGGTTATCAGGTGGATAGGGCCCCTGGGGGGTCATTGGCCACATTTGTTGGAGAGGGAATAATGATGGTATAGACCCTTGTCCCTTGCTGAGGGAGTGGGAGTCTAGGAGCTGTAAGAGTTCCCTTCAAGCATTAAAAAGATCAACATAAGTGGAGGGGCTCAAAGTCTGTTTATAAGTGTATTCCAGTGTGGACATTGTTGATATTAGTCTATTTATGTCCAAGGTGCGGGCCCCACGGATAACACATTTTAGCGCTTTCCACTTCGTTAGTGGGGTTGTCATGTTGTCTTTCCTGTGATCCAGAACAAAGTTCTGTATGGCTAGCTTAACGTTAGCGTCACAGGGGACATCTTTCAGTAGGTTGTCATTTAAGCGCCAGGAAAAAACAACATGGGGTATAGGTAGATGGCCCAAGATAAGGTGGACAGGGATGTGATCCGACCACAGAAGGCCACCAATAGAGGATTGGAGGGGGAAATCTAAAAGGGACTGGGATATGAAAGAATAGTCGAGGCGGCTGTAGGAGTCTTGGGCAACAGAGTAACAAGTGTAGTCCCACTCTAAGGGGTGTTGTGTGCGCCAAACATCTATTAACTGTGAATAGTGTAAAAGAGATTTAAGACGCGTTAATGTGGGATGACTGAGGACTTACCAGAGGATGTGTCCACAACCGGGGAGAAGGGCACGTTGAAATCACCTCCTAATATGTAACAGGGACCCCCGAAGGAAAGCAATCTGTCGAGGACCATGGTCATGAAGCGGTCTTGTCCTTGATTAGGGCTGTAAGCATTTGCCACTGTGCAGACAGAAGATTGATATTTCTGTTTAAGAAAAACATACCTCCCATTGGGATCAATGAGAGAATCTAATATTTCAGGATGAAAAGACTTATGGAAGGCTATGGACACCCCCTTGGATTTAGCCTGTCGGTTGGTACTATGGTGCCAGGAGTGGTAAAAGCGATTATTCATATCTGGGACACTGTCCAATCAGAAGTGAGTTTCCTGTAGGAGCAAGATCTTAGATCGGGTTTTGTGAAAATGGTAGAGAATTTTGCTCCTCTTCTGGGGCGTGTTAAAACCCCGACAATTATAAGAGGAGAAAATGATATGGTCAGGTGCCTCTATGTGTTTGACCAGAAAGGACGGATATTGATCCTACAGTAATGCTCCCAAGGGAAACAATTTGTTTGGACGCTAGAGAGCCAGGGGTTTCACTAAAATTCAGACAAAAAAGAAGACAGACAGAAAAGCAGCAAAGAAGGTAGAAGGTAAGGTGTTGGGTTATCTCCTCCAGAGCTGTTGAAAAATTAAACCTGGAACATAGAGGAGAGGGATAGCAGCAGTTGTCATAACATGACAGGCCACTAGGTGGCATGAGAACTGCATATTCAAAAAGTGTAGTTATCAAAAGGCAATAAAACTTTAAGAACTTATACCAGTGCATAACTCTGCATCGGAAGGCCTGGGGGGGGGTGTTTAGGAAGGCACGGGAACCAGTCCCCAGACCCGTTGCCCCACGGGAACGTAATGTCACAATTATATATGGAAAATCATAAATAATGGTGGATTACCTGAAAAAAAGCAAAGTTAGTACAACAGGCAAGTCCCTTGCAAGATAATACTACTGCAAACAGATTTACAGTAGCCCGGTGTGGGCTAGCTAATCAAATTAAAGCTAACAGCAGCCTAAACATTGCACTAAAAGGCATGTTGGGATAAATATTTAACCAGACCACAGGGCCCTGTGGGGAACGTGCATATGCATCGCAACATAAATTGGTCAGAAGGTACAGAAAAATAAAAAATAAGACTGATGATCATTAACTGCTTTTGAAACCGAGCAGTCTCACTCCAGAACTATTATAACAGCTGTCCTGAGAGAGATAAGTCTCAAATGCAGGGGGTGCTCCTGCTATAAAAAGGAACAGGAAAAAACAATAAAGTATCAGTCGTCTGGAGGTCTTTGCTGAGAGGATCTAGGACATTTGTTCTTCTTCTGTACTTGCCACTGAGGAACAAAAGAGAGGCCCGGCGTTGTTAGGGGAAAGGGCCAATCAGGAAGGGAGACTTGAGGTAGTTCTAGCATCCCCAGGAAGGTAGGTAGGTCTCCTAGTGTGCGGAATATGGTCGTCTTGCCCTCATGGTGGACTCTGAGGTGGAAAGGGAGTCGCCATGGATACTTGATATGTCTCTCTTGTAGCAAATGTGTGAGTGGTTTCAGACCTTTTCTCATGGCCAGGGTCTGCCATGAGAGATCTGGTAAAAGCATGACAGGGGTGCCATTAAAAAGAATGGTGTCTTGAGAGCTTGCAGCTCGCATAATGGATTCTTTGACAGTGTAGAAGTGTACCCTGCATAGGGTGTCACGCACAAAGGAAGGGTCAGGGTTTCTAGGGCCCGGGGTCCTGTGCACTCTATCTAGTTCGATCGGTGTGTCTTTTGGCTGTTGTAGAAACTGATTAAAGATTGAGGTGACCGGAGCTGGGAGGTCTTTATGGTCAATGGTTTCAGGAATACCTCTGATCCGATTATTGTTACGGCGGTTACGATTTTCGATGTCGTCTTGTTGATACATACGTTGCTGGATTAGCACAGTGTCGGAGCTCACCTGGGTGTGGATTGCAGAGTCTGAGCGGCTTTGTGAGGAGGGCACCTGGGCCATCTTAAAGGCCTGTTGTTTTTGCAGGGCAGAGGATAATCGAGTAAAAATGTGTTCAAGGTCACCCACCGGAGTGCCCCTGCCAGTCTTCTTGGCTCCCTTGTGCTTGTGACTGCTCATCTGTCAGTTATAGGGGTAATCCAGAAAGGGGGAATGTTCCGCTGGAGCTTAGGGGCCGGGGGCTGTGCTGAGGCGTAGCTCAGCTCCTCATGCACCAAGCCATGTCCCTCATGAGGGAACTGTGGGGGGGGAAGTAGCCAGGAACTGTGGTAGAAGGCAGAGGTGGAGCAGGTGTACCAATATGGCCGCCTCTGCTAGGCCTCAAGAACATAAGCAAGGGTAGGTACTCAGAAACAGTCCCTCACCTCCCCTCTTTGCCACTGGGGATGGACAGGTGGGTAGGGGCACAGTTAGTTAGGGTTCAAGGTCCCAGGATGGTGTGGATGGCATGGAGGGTAGGCTGAGGCTCACAAAATGGCGGCCGTCACTAGGCCTCAGTAGGTCGCGGCTGGGACCAGGGACTAGCATGGTGGGGACATCCCAAAACAATAGTCAGTGGGACGGGGAGGGAGCTGGGGCCTTATGGCATGCGATCCAGTGTGCAGGGTCAGTGGATGGCAGGGTTCCCGGGCTCCTTAGTGGATGAAGGCCCCAAGATGGCGGCAGCCGCGGGGGTATGAGAGCCACAGCGGCTCCAATGAGTCCAGGATTGGGCCTCAGCACTGCGCAATATTCCCACAGGGATGTAGCGGGGTGTGTGGAGGGCCGGTCCGGGTGGTAGTGTAGCTCATCCGGCTTCAAGGAGTGGGGATGCAGATGGATCTCTGGTAACAACAGCAATTACATCTCTCCCTATTCATCCTCAGCCCAACCATTCTGAATATCCGACAGAATATATACATTATATTCTAAAGTCTGGTTTGACTGTTCTGAGGATGGGGACTATGTTGGCAGTTCTGTGGATAAGGCAGAAGGTGATAGTTCTTGGCACCCTAAGTTCTAGGCAGGTCAAACTGATTCTGAAGATTGGATTGACCCTTCTGAGGATGAGAGCGGAGATGACAGTTTTATGTATTCTAGCACCAGATAAACTCCGTCTTGGAAACCTACCTTAGTTGAGAATTTTGATACTGTTGTAGCTCTGCCAGCTTCTTTCTCTGTTATCCCTAAAAGATTGCTATCCAAGTCAAGTATTTCAGTCCCAAATACCAAAACTTGTGGAAAACAATTCTGAGAAACAATTTAAACCTGGGCACAAAAAAGAAGACTTCCCTGGACACTTTTTGATTCCTGTAGGAGATCTGACATCATCTATGTTGTCTTTGGTTATTGATTCAGACCTAGCAACCTCTGACATATGCTGTAAGTCTTCCCCTAAGATTCACTGCCTCAAATCTGCCACTGAGATCCAGCTTGCAGGCAGGTGCAGTCTGCTTCCTCCACTGCAGTTGGCGCGGGACCGGAGCGACATCAGTTTTTTCTTTTTGCTTGATCAGTTTGGAGAGAAGGTTGAGGAAAACTTTTATCTGTAGTTTCCTGCTTCCTGGACACAGAGTTCAGATTGGCTGAACTGCATCCTGGTGACCCGTGGCAGTCATCTTGAGTCCTTTTAATTCCCTGCTCCTCAGGTTTTGGCGTGCATTTGCGTGTGGGTTGTGTAGGGACAGGTCTCCCATCTGTTAAGGAAAGTTTCCAGGTGAGAAAGGAAAGCTCAGGGCTTGCAAGTAGCTTGGGCATCTTTCAGTTTGGGTACGAGATGGCTAGGCCCCATTCTGCCTCTCTAGCAGACGCTGTCAGTTTAACTGGTACCTGCTCCTCCGAGCACTGTTGGCATTCGTGAGTGCTCCTGGATGGGTCCTCTCCCACTGGGTTTGTTGTGAACTGTTCTGCCTTTATTGCAATACTAGTTCAACTGATTGCACTGTGTGTGAATTATTACCACTGTGCCCACCCACAAACTCCACTGGTCTGCTTTCAAGGTTCAGCATCTCAAGCTTACCTCGACCTGACTAAAATTCCTTAAATGCCTCTTCTGCATTTAAGTCTGCCTCTTCTGAGTCTGGACTTATTTTTCTGGGCCACACTCTCCTGAAACTTTGCCAGGGCTCTGCTCTCTCAAGACTGCACCACACTCTCCTGAGACCTTCCGATAGCCAGACTCCCCCAGAACCAGTCAGTACAATGCTGTCCCACAACCCTGTGAGCTCTGACTTCCTTTGAAGAAATTTGCCGGAAAGACCTCCTGGGACCTAGAACCTCTGAATCTGACATTTCTGATTCCTCTGATTCTGAACTGTCTTCTGTTTAGTAGAGTAGAGTTGAGTGGACACCTGGAAGTTCGGGTTCAGCGGGTTCGGCCGAACTTCGTGAAAAAGTTTGAGTTCGGCCCCGAACTTGACCCCGAACCCCATTGAAGTCAATGGTGACTCGAACTTTTGGGCACTAAAAAAGTCCTGGAAAGGGCTAGAGGGCTGCAAAAGGAAGCAAAATGGGGGTAAGAGCAAAATGGAGGAGGAGGTGGATGTGGAGTAGGAGGTTAAGGAGGTGGTGACTGTGGCGGTGTAGGTGGAAGTGGCGGTAAAGGAGGAGGAGGTAACCAACACTGTTTTTTTTTTTCTAATTGGGGTAGCCCCCAAAATATTGAGACATATTAAAAGATCCCTATCTTCAGACAAACCCAGAGATGTTCTAGCACGGGTTCACTTTTTCCATATACAGTTGCAAGAAAAAGTATGTGAACCCTTTGGAATGATATGAATTTCTACACAAATTGGTCATAAAATGTGATCTGATCTTCATCTAAGTCATAACAATAGACAATCACAGTCTGCTTAAACTAATAACACACAAAGAATTAAATGTTTCCATGTTTTTATTGAACACATCATGTAAACATTCACAGTGCAGGTGGAAAAAGTATGTGAACCATTGGATTTAATAACTGGATGAACCTCCTTTGGCAGCAATAACTTCAACCAAACTTTTCCTGTAGTTGCAGATCAGACGTGCACAACAGTCAGGAGTAATTCTTGACCATTCCTCTTTACAATTGTTTCAGTTCAGCAATATTTTTGGGATAGTATAAAATAAATGGGTTGGGACTTTAAATGACACACATGGTGGGAAATGAATACATGATGGATCAATAAAAAGATTTTATTAAGGAAAGATTAGGGTTGCATAGTATTGTAATATAATATAATAATATAGGTAATAAAAAAGTGACAAAAAGCCAAAACATGATTATACAGCAGAGCAATCTCAATGTAATAGGTCCAATTCATATATATATATATACAGTACATGTAAAGGCAATTCCCCAATCCATCAATTGGATATATATATATATATATATATACAAACAAACAATAATGTTCCACAGATAGTGGTCTGCATGATCCATGGCCCGACAATGCCTCCTATGGGGAATACCCCGATATGAAAGTAGAGATCAATATTGCTGAGATAAGATGATAAATGGTTGGTAGCTCTACGTGTTTCGTGATATTTTCATCACTCATCAGGAGCAAGCATAAAATTCATCTGAAATAGATGAAAGGTAATTGCTATTAGATGTCATGGGGGTCAAATATATAGTGAAAGTCCCGCCATCCCAAAGAGAGGGAGGGCAAAACGATCCACCTACCATGTTCATGCAACAACAGGGCACCGCTAAGGCGCAAGAGGCGCCCGGGAATCGCTGGGTCTGGGAGCTGAGGCGGGCGGTGAGGCAACGGTCCCCCCCAGGACGACACCCAGCATGGAAAATGGGCACCCCGAGCATTATGTGCCTGTGAGGGGTGAACAATTGCAGGTGAATACACCTTCCCTACTGATTCTTTATACTCCATCACCATTGATGTGCATTCTATTCACCTGCAATTCCCCTCAGTTCCCGGACCCATGGATTCCCGGGAGCCTCTAGCTCCTTAGCGGTGCCCTGTTGTTGCGTGGACATGGTAGGTGGAGCATTTTGCCCTCCCTCTCTTTGGGATGGCGGGACTTTCACTATATATTTGACCCCCATGACATCTAATAGTAATTACCTTTCATCTATTTCAGATGAATTTTATGTTTGCTCCTGATGAGTGATGAAAATAATCTTTCCTTAATAAAATCTTTTTATTGATCCATCATGTATTCATTTCTTACTATGTGTGTCATTTAAAGTCCCAACCCATTTATTTTATACTTTACCAAGTATCATGGATGGAGACGCATGGCCTTACCATGTCACGGCCTCATTAAAGTCCCAATTTCCCCAAAACTCCCCCATTTCTCAATATTCTTGGGATGTCTGGGTGAATCGTTTCTTGTGGTCATGCCACAGCATCTCAATCGGGTTGAGGTCAGGACTCTGACTGGGCCACTCCAGAAGGCGTACTTTCTTCTGTTTAAGCCATTCTGTTCTTGATTTACTTCTATGCTTTGGGTCGTTGTCCTGTTGCAACACCCATCTTCTGTTGAGCTTCAGCTGCTGGACAGATGGCCTTAAGTTCTCCTGCAAAATGTCTTGATAAACTTGGGAATTCATTTTTCCTTTGATGATAGCAATCCGTCCAGGCCCTGACACAGCAAAGCAGCCCCAAATCATGATGCCCCCACTACCATACTTCACAATTGGGATGAGGTTTTGATGTTGGTGTGCTGTGCCTCTTTTTCTCCACACATAGTGTTGCGTGTTTCTTCCAAACAACTCAACTTTGGTTTCATCTGTCCACAGAATATTTTGCCAGTACTGCTGTGGAACATCCAGGTGCTCTTGTGCAAACTGTAAAAAGTGCAGCAATGTTTTATTTGGGCAGCAGTGGCTTCCTCTGTGGTATCCTCCCATGAAATCCATTCTTGTTTAGTGATTTATGTATCATAGATTCGCTAACAGGGATGTTAGCATATGCTAGAGACTTTTGTAAGTCTTTAGCTGACACTCTAGGATTCTTCTTCACCTCATTGAGCAGTCTGCACTGTGCTCTTGCAGTCATCTTTACAGGACGGCCACTCCTAGGGAGAGTAGCAGCAGTGCTGAACATTTATAGACAATTTGTCTTACCGTGGACTGATGAACAGAAAGGCTTTTGGATATACTTTTATAACCCTTTCCAGCTTTATGCAAGTCAACAATTCTTAATCGTAGGTCTTCTGAGAGCTCTTTTGTGCGAGGCATCATTCACATCAGGTAATGCTTCTTGTGAAAAGCAAACCCAGAACTGGTGTGTGTTTTTTATAGGGCAGGGCAGCTGTAACCATCACCTCCAATCTCATCTCATTGATTGGACTACAGTTGGTTGTTACCTCACTCCAATTAGCTCTTGGAGATGTCATTAGTCTAGGGGTTCACATACTTTTTCCACCTGCACTGTGAATGTTTACATGGTGTGTTCAATAAAAACATGGTAACATTTAATTCTTTGTGTGTTATTAGTTTAAGCAGACAGTGATTGTCTATTGTTGTGACTTAGATGAAGATCAGATCACATTTTATGACCAATTTGTGCAGAAATCCATATCATTCCAAAGGGTTCAAAAACCTTTTCTTGCAACTGTAAAATGTACCATGGTTTATTTTTCATGCTTCTCCTGTTACAAATTCAGATAAAGACTTATGTTCTATAAAAAAAAAGAATAAGTTCACTTAAGTATACCAATGGCTGTGTGAGGCCGGTATAAATGTCTATTCTGCACAAGGTACAGACAAGTCTTGTGAGATCCATGCCTGGTTCATTTTATTACACTTTAGCTTGTCCACATTGGCTGTGGACAGGCGGCTGCGCTTGTCTGTGATAACGTCCCCTGCTAAGCACACGTTCAGACAATACACTGGCTGCAGGGCAGGCCAGCACCTCCAAGGCATAAAGGGCAAGCTCAGGCCATGTGCCCAAATTGGAGACCCAGAAGTTGAATGGGGCAGACCCATCAGTCAGTACGTGTAGGCGTGTGCACATATGCTGTTCTACCATATTGCTGAAATGCTGCCTCCTGCTAAGACGTTGCCTATCAGCTGGTGGTGCTGTTTGTTGTGGCGTGCTGCTGATAAAGCTTTTCCACATTTTGACCATGCTAACCCTGCCTTCTGAGGTGTTGGCGGTGCCACAGCTGCGTTGGCGACCTCTTTCTCCTCCTCTGCCTTCGCCTTGTGCTTCCACTGAGCCCCCGGTGTCCTTTGGGAATGCCCTCAGCAGCACGTCTACCAGCATAAGAGACTGCTGCATGACTTGGGGCTCAGATTGCTCGTCTGATTTACAAGGGGTTGAGGTGAAAGACAGATGGCCATGGGGTTCAGGTGCCAACTCTGAGCTTTCAGCAAGGGACTGGGTGGGAGACAATGGCCGCAAATGTAGTATTTAGAATTTTTTTTTTTTTAAACCAGCAATGTAGACGCACTTTTTAATTTTGTGCAAGAAATGCCCCGCTGGCCGCAAATGTAATATTTTGCACAAAAAAAAAAAAAAAAATGTAATTTGTCTAACTGCAATGTAAAAGCAGTATTTAAATATGCCAAAATGTTGGCAACTGAACTAACAGAACACGATTAAAGTGGTGTCCTTGACACACAAGCAGTTGCAAGTGCAGTGCACTTGCAAAAATGGCTGCAAACGCCCACCTAACAAACAGAAAAATTGCTTAGGTTTTATATGAGGCACTTTGCTTAGCAAACAAAATGTACTCTAGCAAACAAAAATCTCCTCTAGCACCCACTCACCAAAAAAAATCACAGTTTTTAACAGATTTTCTAAAGCTAATCTGTCCCTCACAGCAGCAGCAGCACCATCTCCCTACACTAGTATGAGATGATGTAGGCATGGCTGTGATGGCTTCTAAGGGCAAATGAGTGAAACGCTTGTTGATTGGCTGCTCTGCGGCTATTCAACAGGCGCGAAAAAATACCCAAACCCCGAACCCGGACTTTTTCTCAAATGTCCGGCTTTGGGACACGGACACCCTAAAGTCCGGTACGAATCCGAACTTTACAAATCTATTCACGAGCCTTTTTCCCTATTTCTGAAACTTCCCAGTTTTCTGGGAACTTGCACACCATACTGATGTTTGAACATTAGTATTCCTGGCCAAAATTTCTTGTGTTTATTTTGCGCATATTTGCATGCATGTGCGTACATGCATAAAATACATTCTAGCTCCCAGAATGCTAATTTCTTCAAATAACATTGTACACACATATGCAGGTAGACACGTACACACATAAAATACTGACTGGCAACAAAGATTACTGTATTATTTTAACTGATCTATATGCAGTGTATGTTTATACGCCTGCGTTTACAGGCACATTGAAAACAAAAGTCTGCATTTACATCCTCAAAAAAACAACAACACCTGTATGACTAAAAATGCTGCATTTGTAGGCATCAGTGTGGAAGAGACTTAAACATCTCATTCCTTTTACAAAGTCATTGTTTGGACATTATTTTCCATCACTACATGTCTGAATGCTACTTTTGTCCAAGTATATCCAGATATTGATTATGCCCAGACTTGCCCAGGTGTTTCCTCCATTCAGGCAAGACGAAAGACTGCCCACACCAGAGTGAGTTCTGAGGTTGCTTATACTCTAGCATGCCCTATTTCTTGAGATTTCCCTGGTAAGCTAGGCTCTGAAGGGTTTTTGTGCCCTGATATGTTCCTCTGTTCCCCCAAGAAATCCCCCAGCCCTTGAATCTTCTGTGAAACTTAAGCCTCGCACACACATTGCGACGGTCGTACGACTGCACGTTCAACTTTTTCCCAAAATCGGCTGTTGGCTGTTTTGCCTAGCATACTGACATGAGTCAAGTAATCGTACAATAAAGCTTCAACAAGCTGAACATAGTGACGTGTTAAGAGTGTATAAAAAGGAAGTTCAGGTGCATGTGATTTGTTAATTAGGAACTTAGGTTTACCCGAACGGACACTTCCAGGCGTTCCTGACTTCTGAGCATGCATGTTTTGCTCGTACAGCTTTGTTGGCCCAACTTCTCTGTACACACGATTCAATGGTCGCGCAATGCCTTGTTGCACAACAAAAGTTTTCTAGTCTGCTCATCCAGCCTCTGTTGTACGACGTCGGCTGTTGTAATCACGCGTACTTATGATTGGATGATTGTACAGCAAGCTGTTGTACAACCATTGTTGTACGACCATCGCACCGCGTGTATGGGCCTTTACACTCCTCTGGGAATCTTGAGGGAACATAGTTTTGACCTTTTAAGCTTGGTCTCCAGCAGACATTACTTCATTATCAGTGACTGTGCTGGGCTCCAATCAGTGGGTTCCAATTTTGCTGGGGATTATTCTGTAGGTGACTCAACATGGTGGCTTAATTCTGACAGTTTTGACCCTGGTGGTTCACTTCAGTCAGATTTGTGTGCTGCAGGGCTCTCCAATCCACAAGTTGAGTTGTGGTTGGAATGTTCAGAGGGCAAACCTCAGGGAGGTGTAAGGTTATGGGTGTGTCCCATGCTCCAACACTGCCCTTCACTGCACTGCCTGTACATGCCTCTCCATAGTCCACCACTCCCTCTCCCCAGCTTGCGTAAATTGCAAGGCAACATGCCCTCCTCTGCCAGCAGCACCCCTCTGCTGTGATTGGCTGACAGAGGAACTCCCTCACACAGCATCCTCCTTACTTGGCAGTGGTTGCCTCAATTTCCCCTTTCTCTCCCGCACCAATAGGCCCTTTGGGCACCATATTTAGGCATCACAAACCCGTGGCCCTGTACTTATGATAGTTTTGACTACACAGACTCTGTTTCCCTGTATTTTGTACCCTGTTCCTGTTTTCATTACCTTGTACCTGTATCATATATTTAGTACCCTGATCTTGATATACATGTTACAAGTTCCTGTTGTCTTGCACTATATCACTCTGTTACTCTGACCCTAGCCAGCCTGCCTCTGCAATTCTCGATCAGCCGTTGTTTGCCTTAACTTCTGCTCACACCTGCATTGCTGTCTGTCTGCTTCCAGCCCATCCTCAGCCCGTCCTTTAACTACTGTCTGTCTGCCACCAGCCCAGACCTCAGTTTTTTCCAGTACAACTCTTGGCTGCCGCAAGCTCTGATCTCAGTCTATCCCTGGGCTATGCTACTGTCTGTTGCCTGCCTTCACTTCTGCTTTTTCCTGTCGTACTACAGGCCATGCTTGACACTTCTGAAGATTACAGTTGGTACTTTTAATAGATCTTTGCTAAACCTCTTGGACCAGCAACTTTAGCACTGTGTATTAAGTCCTGGGACAACCAAGGATCGGTTGGCCTGCTTGCCTTAAGGCAGGGATCTCCATGCTTTCTAAACTAAGGGCCATTTTACTGTCCTTCAGAGTTTATAAAGAGTGGACTATGGTTAGTGGGAGTAGAAAATGCCTCAGGCTTGGTGGTCTGTGGAAATAAAGAAATTACATAGCACCTGTGGTCTGTAGGAAGAGGAATAGTGCCCCATCATTGGTTTCGGCAAGAGGAATAGTTCCCCATCATTGGTATTAGTGGGAGGAATCGTCTCCCATCATTGATTTTAGTGGAAGGATTAGTGCCCCATCATTGGTATCAGTGGAAAGAATAATGCCCCATTATTGGTGTCAGTGGGAGGGATAGTACTCCATCATTGGTATCAGGGGAAGGAATAGTGCCGCATCATTGTGTCAGTGGAAAGAATAGTGCCCCATCATAGGTGTCAGTGGGAGGGGTAGTGCCCCATCGTTGGTGTCAGTGGGAGGAATAGTGCCCAATTGTTCGTGTCAGTAGGAGGAATACTGTCCTATCATTGGTGTAAGTAGAAGGAATAATGTATTGTATCATAAGAGAGATAGTGCCCCAAGGGCCAGAAAAAAGGCAGATAAAGGGTCACATCAAGGCCAAAAGCCGCAGTTTAGGGACCACTGCCTTAAGGGAACAGGCGCTGCTATAGGCGAAGCTACACTCACTAGTTATAGCCACAGACAACTGGTACTTGGAGAGCAATAAACCTGTAACATGACATTTTTTCATATTCCTGTTAGATTTATAACATTTGGTGCAAGTGCTAAAGCTCAAATTAAAAAGGAAATGCTAAAAATACAGTTTTTAAAAAATATTAGATATACTTACTGGTAATGCTATTTAAGGGGGGTGTTGTTATTTAAGGGGGATGTTTTTCTTTAGCTAAAGGATCAAGTAATGATCATTTAAATTCTTATTGTATCTGATTGCTGGGTGGAGCTTTTATACATACCCTTGAATTATAAATAGTAATATCTTTTGGAAACAATCATCATTAATCTTCAGTTACAATATAATGAGTACCTATTGTGAGGTACAGATAGACATCTTTCTTGAGGGCAGTTACAGCACACTATAATAGTATCACCTTTAATTTTATATCTAGTTATTACTGCTGTAACCAGATGGTCATTTACATACTGGGGACATAAAAAACATTAAATCTCTGCATCAGAGTTACTGCAATCCTACAGAAAAAAAAAAAATATGGGTTCTGCAGTAAAATGGCCATCTGGTCAATATATAGTCACAATATTTTTGCTTTCACTGCTGCATATGGATAAGATTATACTGTACATTCACACAACAGAATGTGTTACAGAAGCCATACCATGAATATCGGGTAAAATGTATGTTAGGATTTCTTTACTTTTTTGTTGTGCAAAACATATATAACGTGATGATCTCATTAAGGTCAATGTAAACCCTCACATATACCCAGTGAAGTGAACAGCCTTAGATGATATACAGGGATGAAACAAATGTCCCCATAACAGTGATTCTCAAAAGGTTTTTGTCTTGCGGCGCACCAAAAAGATCTAAACATTTTCATGTTACACCTGAAAAGATTTAAAAATTTTTGTGGCGAAGAACTTATTTATTTTTACATAAACAGTATCTCACAAAAGTATGTACACCCCTCACATTTTTGTAAATATTTTATTCTATCTTTTCATGTGACAACACTGAGGAAATGATACTTTGCTACATGTAAAGTAGTGAGTGTACTACAGCTTGTATAAATTTGCTGTTCCCTCAAAACAACTCAACACACAGCCATTAACGTTTAAACTGCTGGCAACAAAAGTGAGTACACCCCTTAGAGCTGCACAATTAATTGTAATAAAATTGCGGTCTCGATTCACCCCCCCCCCCCGCGATCTCCATCAGGCATTACTGCGATTTTCAGTGCAGTTAATGGAGTCCGACTTGCAGGGCAACTAAGCGCGACTTGACTGTAATACAAGTCAATGCAAGTCGCCTGAAGTCTTTTCTAAGTCGGAGCGACTTGAGTCTTTGGGCAGACTGCCAAGTCTAGGCAGAGAGCCAAGTTCTGAAGTCACTGTTGATAAAAGAAGCTAAAAGAGATACAATGTAATTACTTCAAAGGAATGAACTCCTGTGTATAGAAGATGTTTGGTTTAACCATTTAAAGACTAAAATCCAGTATTTTTTGCTAGAAAATGACTTAGAACCCCCAAACAATTTATATTTTTTTTAGCAGAGACCCTAGAGAATAAGATGGCGGTTGTTGCAATATTTTATGTCACACGGTATTTGCACAGCGGTCATTCAAATGCATTTGTTTTAAAAATTACACTTTCAAAAAAAAAAACTAAACAGCACTGTTAGCCCAATTTTTTTGTATATGTAAGATGTTACGCTGCGAGAATCGTGAGAGAATCATGATCTTTATTCTAAGCAAAACATATGTGATTCTCATTTTGGCCAGAATCGTGCAGCTCTAACACCCCTAAGTGAAAATGTCCACATTGGGCCCAAAGTGTCAATGTTTTGTGTGGCCACCATTATTTTCCAGCACTGCCTTAACCCTCTTGGGTATGGAGTTCACCAGAGCTTCACAGGTTGCCACTGGAGTCCTCTTCCACTCCTCCATGACGACATCACAGAGCTGGTGGATGTTAGAGACCTTGCGTTCCTCCACCTTCCGTTTGAGGATGCCTCTCAGATGCTCAATAGCATTTAGGTCTGGAGACATGCTTGGCCAGTCCATCACCTTTACCCTCAGCTTCTTTAGCAAGGCAGTGGTCATCTTAAAGGTGTGTTTGGGATCGTTATCATGTTGGAATACTGCCCTGCGGCTCAGTCTCTGAAGGGAGAGGATCATGCTCTGCTTCAGTATGTCACAGTACATGTTGGCATTCATGGTTCCCTCAGTGAACTGTAGCTCCCCAGTGCCAACAGCACTCATGCAGCCCCAGACCATGACACTCCAACCACCATGCTTGTCTGTAGGTAAGACTCCTGTACTCCTCACCTGGTTGCCGCCACACACGCTTGACACCATCTGAACCAAATAAGTTTATCTTGGTCTCATCAGACCACAGGACATGGTTCCAGTAATCCATTTCCTTAGTTTGCTTGTCTTCAGCAAACTGTTTGCGGGCTTTCTTGTGCATCATCTTTAGAAGAGACTTCCTTCTGGGACGACAGCCATGCAGACCAATTTGAAGCAGTGTGTGGTGTATGGTCTAAGCACTGACAGGCTGACCGCCCACCCCTTCAACCTCTGCAGCAATGCTGGCAGCACTCATACGTCTATTTCCCAAAGACAACCTCTGGATATGATGCTGAACACTTGCACTCAACTTCTTTGGTCGACCATGGCAAGGCCTGTTCTGCGTGGGACCTGTCCTGTTAAACCACTGTATGGTCTTGGCTGCAGCTCAGTTTAAGGGTTTTGGCAATCTTCTTATAGTTTAAGGCATATTACTGTAGAGCAGCAATTCTTTTTTTCAGATTGTCAGAGAGTTCTTTGCCATGACGTGCTATGTTGAACTTCCAGTGACCAGTATGAGAGAGTGATAACACCACATTTAACACACCTGCTCCCCATTCACACATGAGACCTTGTAACACTAACGAGTCACATGACACCGGGGAGGGAAAATGGCTAATTGGGCCCAATTTGGACATTTTAACTTAGGGGTGTACTCAGTTTTGTTGCCAGTGGTTTAAACATTAATGGCTGTGTGTTGAGTTATTTTGAGGTGACAGCAAATTTACACTGTTATACAAGCTGTATACTCACTACTTTACATTGTAGCAAAGTGTCATTTCTTCAGTGTTGTCACATGAAAAGATATAATAAAATATTTAGAAAAATGTCATGGGTGTACTCACTTTTGTGAGACACAGTATATTTAATTTTAAATTTAATGTGAAGGATGTGCCTGCTTTAGAGAGCAAATCAGATTGAAGTGACTGTAATCTTCCTTGTACTTTTGCTTGCTTCCTTGCTTTTCATTGAACAGTTTCTCTTTCAGAGTTCCAGACTTAATTAAATATTTCTCCATCGCTAAACAATGAACAAACTTTATTAATAAGCATCAAAGTTGGAATGGAATGGTCGCTCTTATAACAACTAGAGCAATCAAATTCTCCCGCAATCACGCACAAGTCTTGCGTTATGAAAGGAACCAATGAATGACAGACTGACAGAGATTGCGTTTTTATATATGTTACTTTGTTAAATTTCGCAACGTTGATTTATCATTTAATTTTTCGATATGTTCAAGGTTTCAAAATGCTAGCAATTTTAAATAATTTTCAAAACTCCCAGGGCACACCTGAAAATCGTACGCGGCACACTTGTGTGCTAAGGCACACAGTTTGAGAATCAGTGCTGTATAAGTATTACATGTATATCTTCTGTCTTCATCTGTATTTATCCTTTAGAAAGTTCTCTTTGTGTTGGGTGTTTTTTTCTTCCTGATTAGCATTACATGAAGCCTTGGCATACAGCCAAGATAGCTGATTGGAGGAAAGACACACTCCCCCCCCCCCCATTCATAGGTAGAGACTCTCAGCTCTCTTCTTTGTATAGTGGAACACTGTGCTAATCTATTTATAGCTCCCTCCCCAGCACCAAACTCCTGCTGCTTTTATCATATGTGTAGTGCCCTCTACGCTAGGTAGGCGTATAGTGTGAGATTTTTGCTAGGTAAGGCAAATTTAGTCAGCCCTGACTTAGAGCAGGCTTGATTGTTTTGATTCTGGGCAGGGGAATGGCCTAGGGAGAGCTGGAGACTGCAGGAAGAAACACTCCTTGGCTACTCCTCCCCTTTTCTTCAGAAAGTTCTTGAAAAAAGGGATGGAAAGAGGAGGTGAGGTTTTCTGAAGTATGTTAAAGAGCCCTGACCAATCCCCAACTTGGATTGGCAGGGGGCAGGCCTCCTTAAATACTATGGTGTGCCCAGTGGGGGGGTTCGGGTGGAAGTCTGGAGATGGAGTAGTGTGTGCTGTCGCGGCCTGGGGGGAGTCTGGGGGGGTGACCCCAGGCTTGGAGTGCTTGGGTGCAGCTGGGAGGAGAGGGATCTTGGTGGCAGGCACAAGGCAGAGCAGAAAGGACAGCTGGAGAGAGCACTATTCAGGAGAGATCTTCAGTGTGGAACTACAAGTGTCAGGAGTCGGTGAGCAACATACCCTGGGATACTGTTAGAGGCATTCTGGGGTGGATTGGGGTGAGAGACAGTCTGGGAAGGATGCAGAAGCCAGTTTGGGATTCCTATGTTGCTGTGGTAGTGGAGAAGTCCATCAAGCCAGCTAGCACACAGTACTGTGCTACACTTTGGAAGCTATTAGCTTCTGCCTGTAATGGGCGGTCCAGAGGCCCTGCTTCAACTACAGCAGGCCTCACCATGTGCTAGTTAGGCCCAAGAAGACATATGGAGGCCTGATAAATATCCTTTCAGGTCTCACCTGTGCTGAGCAAGTATTGTACAGGAGTGAGGAACAAGGAGAGGAATGTGCAGCAAGAGTCAGTGCTGGAGTGAAGAAGGAGAAGTGTATATACGGAGTTGTATAAAGTATGCAGCAAGTGTTGTGCTGGAGAAAGATGGAGAAGTGTATATACGGAGGTGTATATAGAGGTCCCATGTAAAGAACTGTTCCATTCTTGGGCATCCCATAATTATCCCTACCCCATTCAAGTTAAAATCCCCTAATAAAAAAAAAAACAAAGTTCCAGCCTGTTCTTTGTCTCCGGATGTGCGGAAAAGTGTGATTGAGGGCAGTGTGATCAGGTGAACCACAACAATCAACCACCCCTAAGGGGGCCATTGGCTACATATGTGACAGAGAACTTATCAGGTTGATAACAGAAGAATGGAACAAGAGACAGCTAAGGCACTTAGTGTTTTGAAGAGAGATAATCAAGCACTGCAGATCTATGTGCCCAGCTCAAATTTCATGAATCGGGTTTACATCCACTTTAAAACCAATAAAATGTCAGGCTTTAATTTTTGTCTGTAGTCTTTGGGAACATTGTATTCATTTGCTGTACCTGTGACATCAGGACAAGATATGAAAGAAGTTGTCACTGGGACAGAAAGACTCAGACAACAAGGAAAGCATTATTAGGAATTTTAATTTTCCCCATTCTACTAGGAATATGATTTATATGAGTTTATTTGAGTGCGTTTTCCCGATGAAGATATTTCCCATCTCTTTTTACTCTGACAGGAATTAGGGGGAAATACAAACACAGATGTTGATGCATGTATCCTGAAACTGAGAAAAAGGAAAAATGCTTCCATGTGGGAAGGACAGGACAACTAAGAAGGGAGGACCATTTGAAGAGCCAAAATGTGACAATATGAAGTAGGTGTCACTAGGTAGCACTGTTTTGGTATCTCTTTTCCTTTGCATGTTTACTGGTATGGATTAAAAAAAGCTACATGCTCAGTAAGTGATTAAATCAGCTGCCTAAAGTGATTAAAAAAAATAGGGTTTAATGTCATTTTAAGAACTCCATTGGAAAAAATGCTGCTTCTCACTGAAAAAAAAAAAAAAAAATCAGACAATGGCAAGCTGAATAACCCAAATTATCAGTGTGACTGAGAATAGGACATAGGGAGGATGCCATCAATGTTCCATGAAGATGCCACATGCAGAAATTCCAATGTTTATTTAGGGGTTTACTAAAGGAGTAGAAACATTTCTCTTTGCAAAATGAATGTTCACAAGGTTTAGTAAATAAGGGGAAACTGTACTCACTTCAATCAACCGATCCCATGCAAAGAAGAAATCAAATTTTTCTTTCCCTTTCACAGGATTGTATATCTAAAGTTAAAAAGTTTTGCCTTTTTTTAAGTCTTGAACAGTTTCTATCCCTTTATTAAATCAATCTCAATGGTAGGCAGGATGTTTATCGATACCTCAGTGAATATGATTCTGTGACATTGCCATCAATTTATAGTAAGAATAGTGATGTAATACCACAACAACTAGGTGGTAATTCTGATTAATGCATCAGAAATCAGATTGAGAAACAAAAAACATTGATAGCCATGTTACTATGTATCATTGTAGAGATAGACTAAAAAATGAAAAATATCATATTCATTGGGAGAAGAATTAGATATTGCTCAAATTTAATTTGCCGATTAGGTTTCTAGTTCATTGGGACCATTGCAATGTTCTAGTTAAGAATTCTCCCACTTGGAATAGTCTGTTTGGTTACGCTTGCACACAGTTTAATACAGCATTTTGATACACTGCATTATTTATACATACTTGTAAGTGTATAGTACATTTACATAAATATTTTATTGTGTTTATTTGTGCAATAAATATGGATTGTTTTAACTTCCATTTGAAAGACCAAGTGATGAGGCTATAGACTTGCTCACATTTTTCAGATCAACCAGCAGGATTACGGCCATAGGCATGTGCAGCCTATTACATTAGGGTATGCCCCAGTGGCAGCTGGTGCTCAATATTTTGGGAAGGGGGCAGCAAACCAATGGCACCCCCATCACCGCAGGAGAGCGGGAGATGCTCAGGACCGGCTTCCTGATTGGCTGGGAGAAGAATCAGGAAGACAATAGTGATTATTAATTTGCTATTGTCACACAACAGGGTAGGGGGCGCACTGCTCTGCACACCGAGCCCACCCTGTTGTGTGACAATAGCGAATTATGAATTAGAGCCTCAGGCTCTAATCACGTGCTTGAAGATAAAAAAAAAACATTGGAATCCATGCATCTGGCACCCTGCATGTAGATCAGGGGGCCGGACACATGGATTAAGGGGGCAGTGCCCATGTGCTCCTAATGGACGAGCCGCCACTGGTGTGCACCCAAAGCTCAAACACACGTGTACGCAGGAGATGACAGTGGGCAGTATGTTCAGGAGAGAAGTGTGGAAGGTATGCAAGGACCTCCCCTCCTGAGAAGAACCTTGAAAATGATGGCTGTTATGGATTTTTTTTCTTTAGGGCTGTAGTTGCCCCTCAAAATGAAAGTAGTGAGTGACTGGCAGAGTGGAAAGTAACACAGTAACATTTGCATGATGTTTTGCTTTGAATGTTAAGAATGAGACACCACTAGAAGTTCAATTGACAAGATGCCAGCCAGTATATCCGTGTTAGTCAGTATCTGGAACCTGTGCCCAAACCCTATGGGTACAATTGGTAGTGCAGAAGAGGAGTTCTTTTAAAGCATTATTAAAAGGACCTGGCAGCTCATCTGGAGCCAACAACAGAGAAAGGTGAGCCATCAGGGATGAGGAGTGCGATTGTCACTAAAGGGAAAGCCTAACATTTGCTCCCAGAGTTGTAAAAGCAGAGATATACCCTAGTTCAGAGTCTGAGGAGTAGAAACACTGTGTCCACATTATCTTGGATGTGAGAGATTTGGGCCTGGAAGACCCTTTTGTAACAGAGATGGTCTTTGGTTAGACTAAATGGAGGTGTGGATGTACTTTGGGGTCCCCATGCCCTACAGGTCAGTAGAGCTGTCATAGTATTTGCAGAGAAATACTAAAGCTGCATATTTGCGCACAAATACCAAAGCTGCATGCTTACATTGAGCTACCAGTGGTGTAAAAGGAGGTATGGGGCTGCCATGGAGTCCCTAAGCCCTACAGGTCAGCAGCGTTCTTCCCTGATATTTGTGGTAAAATATCACAGTTGCATATTAGTCTGGAGCTACGGTACATTTACAAGGACCATGTCGTGCTAATAAGACCTGGATACCTAGATGTAGAGTACAGCATAACCGTATTCGATCAATCTGGAACACGTTGCAACTACCCAAGGTGTATACCTGAAGTTACCTACTGAAACACATTCATTTGTGCATTGGTTGATATGTTTTTCTTCAGCTCCTGCATTTGCAACAGAAGTATGTGCTTCTGCACTAGAGGGACAGTGCAAAGCCTGTTAAATCACATTGGAAATGTGTTTGTAAGAGAAGAGCGCTCAGTCACTCTTACTGTGTGATTGGGAGAGTACCTGTATGTAGGCAGGTTCCTACATAGTAACGTGGAATATGTATGTTTTCTGTATATTATAAAGTCATGTTTTTTGTATTATTTGAGTACTGTATGTGGCTGCACCTGGGATTTAAGAAGTTAATAGGTCTTCCTTTTATTGCTAATTCAAGCTGACCTTAGGTATTCATGTGTCTGAAAAGTGCATAAATATGGCAGATCAGCAGTCAGGTTGGTTGGTCTGAAGATGGGAACAGAGAAGGACAGATCGATCAGTATGTATCAGCATACCTATAGTGGGAACCCAATCTGAGTTCCAGAGTACAGACTTTATCAGCTTGTGGACTTTGCTTTGTGGACTCAAACACCAAGGTAGGGGTACCAGGGGTAGCACAACCATGTATGTTTGTTTGCACTACCAGACTAAGTCTATGTAATGGAAGTACTGTGTTTTTGTTCAGAATGTTTTAAAGATATCTTTAACTATGGAAGAGTCTTTTGCCTGGTCTGAAGTAATTCAAGATTATATAAGTGGTGTATGCACAATGTATCACAGAACACAGACACATGATGGGGGAGACATTGTAATGTAAAAGATACAGTACAAGGGTCCCATGCAGGGCTAAGTTAACCCTTGCAGGTGGTGTTGCCACTGCTGGTGAATCATTCATGTGTCTATAATAAGATGGAAGTCATTTGGTCAGGAAGCAAGCTGACTTGGCGAAGGTGATAGGGGTCAATCAGAGTGCTTGGGTTCCATCCCTAGCTGTCGGTATTCCCCCAACTTGGGTCTGACTGTGATATGGAGTGTCCTAGGGACCTTACCTGCATGGTGTGGAAGAGAAAGGGGCCTCATGGATCAGAAGCCCGGTGTCAGCTTTCTTGAGTATATAGCAGTGTAATGCTAAAGTGGAGAAGAGACAGTTGGGTCACTGGGAGAGTGACGAGTTATGGCTGGTGGAGTCCAGTATGCGCTCAGCACTACTGGCTCAGAAATGATTTAAAGGGAAGAAACATCAACCATTAACGGAGAGTGCTGCCTCAATGCCACCTCAACTGTTCTAGTCAAGTACCTCTGTCGATCCCTAGGGGCATAAGTGTACACTTCCCTATGTCCTCACCTGAACCTGCTTACAGTTTTTGTTACATAGTTCATTAAACAGCTGTGAGGGTGCTCATAAAGAACAGTGCAAGTGTGCAAGGGACAAAAAAGAGCTGTCAATGCCACCTCATGTGTTTCCGGGTGATTCTTCTGCCAGCTACAAAGGGCAGAAAACCATCCCCTTGCACCTGCTTACATGCAGAGACTTATGGCCTGGGAGCAGTAGATGTTAAATATGAGAATATTCTCTCGATATTCTGTAACTTATATTGGTGAGAAAAGTCCCAAGAAAGTCCGTTCAGTTCTTGTGTAAAAACTCAAAAATGGATTTAATAATAAAATAGTAAAATATGACAAGAACAATATTACAATGCAAAATATAAAAATAATATCAATAATATAGTTATATTCTTGAGATTAAGATTGTGTATCAAATCAAATGTGTATGTCTGTGTGAGAGAAGCTAAAAAAACAGCTTCCTCGTGTGTTAGCAAGCAATCTGAATCTCCAAGTCCTTTGTTCAAAAAACGTACTACTCTTAAAAACCATGCTCCCTCCTTCCTAAAAATGGTTGGTTTAAAGTTATTACTTGTCTTGTAGTCCTACAATCTAATGACAAACTTTCAGCCTAAATCTCAGTCTAACGCCCCCCTCCCTGAGGAGATGCTGAACTACAATACCATCTACTAAGTTGGCATACCATAAGATCCTGAGGGAAGGGTATCTTTCAGATAAACCACTAAGTCTAATACAAGATCAATTCTAACTATACAATATAAATTTAGCTATCATCTAAATCAAATAATGTTACATATATCAATATATGTATATATTCATTTTACAGCTCTTGTTCTTATTAATATCCGAATCAGGAAATAATACCATATAAAGAACTTATATTCTTAAATCAAACATACTGAAAACTCTACATCTTAAGAAATGTTGAAACCTTATCCCCTTAGTGATGGGGGCTGGAAAGAAAGAACTAACTCTTAATTATTACCACATGTAAGCTGGCCAAAGGAATGCTTAGCTTCTAAATCCGTTTTATATATCCTTAAACACAGACTGTAAAATATAATTTGTTACTTTTCCAAATATAGAAGAGATAAAATATATATAACTCAATTATAATTTTAAGATCCATCACATTTATACTCGTTAGTATTGTTAATACAGAAATATTAGATATTAGATTAAAGAAGGCTTCTAACATTTCCCTCTCAAAATGATTAAATCATTTTCTTTTTATCTTCTTCCATTTATACTTCAAATGTGTCACATTCATATCCATATATACTTTTTAGATCTTAAAATAATTGTTTTGAATATATTTTCAATTATGATTCTATATAAGGAAAAACAAACTTAATAAACCTTTTTGTTTCATATACTATAAAAATATTTCACCCTTATTATTTTCTTTTACTTTTACCAAATAATCAATCCCCTTATAAACTAATTAAATAAAAACACTGTAGTACAATACTTTCAAGTATAGGTGTCACTTCAAAATGAATGTTTCATACTTTCCCTCCAAAATGTGTTTAGCATAAAGTTCTATAATCCATAAAGAACTTTTAAATAACCATGTCAAAATCTAAACATAAAATATGTTTCCTAACTTTAGTTCATTCATATATGTGAAATGATTTTAAAAATACATATTACAATGAAAAGTTTGTCCTAACTTGTCTATATGTACTATATGTAAAGAAACATATTCTTATCTCAATTAACACCAGAGGTTTCTCCTAACTAAAGCGACTCTATTGTAAAGAGGTTTAATCCTTTCAACTCTGAAAGTACATAACATGTGATTTTAAACATTACTGTGTAAAAAATATCTCATCTTGATATGATAAACATATCTCGTCACGTTAAAATGTACATGTTAAAACTGCAATATATCCGATGAATAAATTATTTCATCAGTAGTCAAAAGTCAATATTTTTTTTATAAGTTCCTCTTTTATGAAAGGCCTTGAGATTACTATGTTTTCTTTTTCTTCTTCCTGTACTCTGTAAAGTTGAAAAAACGTTATTGAACATGAAAAGACAACAATAATTATGATAAATGTAACTCTTGTATCAAATCTTCTTCCAGAATAGATATTCTTAAACTTCAAGGGGTTTGTTTTTCATCTGGAAGATCTAGAAACATTCGATAGCGCTTCTATCCATGATTCATAAGTCATTCCCTGTAACAAAAATGCAGTATCATTATTTTGGCATTGAGAATATTTCATTGGTTAAGATATACCTTAATTTAATTATTCATTTTACATATCGCAATCTTAGCATTTTTAATCAAATCATGGAAGACATATTTTGATAATACCATTTCTAACTAACTAGCATTGTTCTATTTTCCTTAAAATGGCCTATACTCTTATGCTAATATACTGTGAATCTTAAACAGGATGCAATTTCTACTTTTGGTCATGACTTGAATTTTTGTTCTCGCGAAAATAAAAAAAAATTCAAATCAACCCAGAAATTTGAATTAGACTGTGTCTAGAGTCATGCATGCTGTACTGTAACTTTTAATATCTTCCAATTCAACATTTTCTATAGAATGTTTGCTGAATAGCATAACCATTCTTTGGGTACCACATAGGATGACCTGCTGAACGAATTTTGATATCATCAACAAATACTGCCTCAAAGCCTGTCTCACCCCTTGTTCTAAAAACACCATTTACACGTTTTTTAGATGCTTTTATACAAGCATCAGTTTGCGTAGATTGCTGAAAATGTTCTGTTATCAGATTTACTTGTATAGATTTAGATTGCAAAGTTTTAAAGAATGGGAAATACCTGTCACATAATTTTCCTGAACTAATTTCCTCTAGAAGAAGTATTAGTGATGGACCAGGTGTCTGTAATATGTTCTTACTAGATCTCACAATGTTTTCTGTTACTTTGACTGCAAAAGAAACACTTAACAATTGCTTAATATATGCATCAAAGGTTTTTTCGATATTTGTCAAACCTCTTGAGAAGAAGCCTATTATTTTCTGATCACCTTCTTTAAATTGGGACACAATCACTGAAATTGAATTCTCAAATACATCAGTTTGCAATACGAAAGGAATGGAAGAACAAAATCAATGAGGTAGCATTCTGCACATCCCTTTTCAACATTTCAAAGGTATCAGTCTGGGCTTGACCCCATTGGTCAAACACAACATCTTTTTGTGTCAAAAGATCTAATAATGGTTTAGCTTTTACATGATATCTCTGTACAAATTCTTTGCAATTATTTATTTCACTCAAAAAATTATGTAATGCCTTGTGAGTTGTTGGAACTGGAATTGCAGAAATGGTTCTAACTTTTTCTTGCAACAATTGTCTCTGTCCATGACTAATTTGCATATGAAGGAATGCTACCTGATTTTTCATCAACTGGACTGTCTCTGTGTTCAGCTTCAGTCCTGCTGTTTGTAATAAAGTAAATAACTCAGACAAAAGAGTAATATGTTCCTCCATACTTTGTGAAGTCAGCAAAAATGTGTCCACATGCTGGAAAATACATTCTGGCCTAGAAAATTTTGATAATACCTTTCCTAAACACTCGTGCACTATACCATCACTAAGGAGCAAGAGAGTTTGGGACTTTAAATGAGATATATGTTGGCACATATCTCCATCCCTGTTTAGGTACATAGAGGGAAGTTTGGGACTTTAGATGAGGTGTGTATGATGGGACTCAGCACGTAAAACAAAGTAAGACAAAGTAAAATAAATGTGTTTATTGTCTAAAACACACAGCAAAAACATGCGACAATAAGTACATAGAATATAATAAACGCATGATCAGCATAATACTAACTTGTACATAACAATGTTAAAACATGATCCTCCTTATAAAGAAAAAGAAATAGGGTATGGTCCCTATGTGTAAGCATATTGCATCAATGTAAGTCCTACGTGTTTCATGGCAATAAAGCCACTCTTCAGGGGCGGATGTGGAAAAAAAGATCTGCAAAAAGACAAGCATATCATATAAAAAAATTCTAAACATACAACCCAAATAGAGGATGTGGTGGCGTTAGGTAGAGAGGATAAGAATGTCCATCTCCTAAACTACTTACATAATTGGAGCGTGTGGAGGTATGTGTGCCAGAGTGAGTGGGCTGACACATCTGTCTGGACCAGGAGCTGAGGTGGGGTCGATGGTGCAGCGGAGAGCAAAAGGTGTGCTTACCCAAGGACAAGCATGTCCATCCAGGGGTGCAATAGAGGTTCCAATCTAGAATTGAATGATAAAATGGTAGTAATACCCAAGTGGGCTGGGAATAGGGGGAAACCCCAAACCAATAAAGTGAAGCAAAGAGGTTGAGACCAACATGTAAGTATACACACCAAAGGAGGGTATAGATAAGGATTGTGAGTGATAGCAAGTAAAGAAAAGATGTGAACAAGTAAGATACCTGAAACCAAGATCTCCATAGTCAAGGGATGGTGCTGGGTGCTCAGAAGTGTACTAGTAGTGTGTAGACCCACAGAAGATGGAAAGGGCATGTAGTTTACAGCGTTGCCAGAGGGACCCAACCAGCGTCACGCTGGCATTACATGAAGGGGAAATGTCTGAGTCAGAACGGCGGCCACTGCCCATTTGCACCTAGGCGTGTCCCCATTGGTCTGCCAAGAAGTGGTGTCATGCCCCGGCAAGACCGCGCCAGAGGATATCAGATGCACAGGCGGGTGCGTGGCGCAGATGCACAGAGGAGCAATGGAACTTTAGATGAGGTGTGTGTGATGGGACTCAGCACGTAAAACAAAGTAAGACAAAGTAAAATAAATGTGTTTATTGTCCAAAACACACAGCAAAAACATGCGATAATAAGTACATTGATGCAATATGCTTACACATAGTGACCATACCCTATGTCATTTCTTTATAAGGAGGATCATGTTTTTCGTTTCAAGAATTTTATTAAGCTTATATAGACATACAATCATGAAAGCTTCATCAGAATACATTTGTAGCATCAGGCAGGTAGGAAAGAACTGAAAATGCTTATTCCTCAAAAAACAATAAAATATATAAGGTTACAAGAAGAAAGACAAAGGTGGTCAAATAATTCCAAGTTCTGTTAACCTTATAAAGTCCAAATAGAATTTCCTTTACAGCTGTCTGTCATATGAGGTATTGCTGAATAATGACCACCCCTCTCGAGGTTTATGAACTATGCGTGGGGGGATGGGCAAGAGGGAGTCCCGGGCCCCAAGCACCCCCAATGGGGAACTTGCTGTGCCAGAGGACCGGGAGACCCCCCCCCCCAACAAGAACGCTTTATCTTATCCTCGAAAGTCTGGATGTATGAGATCTCTGAAATAAAGGGAGAACGGGTAGGGGGGTGCGTATCAAGTATTTGGAGCTCTCCCCACCAGTAATAAGTCGTTATGGAGTATACTGTCTGTCGACATTTCCTTTAAGATAAACCTGAAATATTCCAATTGTCTTGAACCTTAATAAACTGGTGGAAACAGAAAGAAGAACATTGGAATATATAAAATAACAAAAAACTCCTTATTCGTAAAAGTC